>NW_011627527.1:679946-898674 GCF_000204515.1 Acromyrmex echinatior | reverse complement strand
AAAACGCTACGAATTAATTCCAACACCTAATATATATATATATACATATATATAATAATTTCTTAATAGTCCTTATTTAGTTTTAATATTTGAATTATTAATTCTATCGAGCCGTTTGATAGATTTATTTGTAATCATTATATTATAATTAATGCAAATCTTTTATTTTCGTTTATATCACGCTGCTGTAAAATAAAACAAATTCTCCTCTCATCTAAATACAGAGTTTTATAACCATTATCTCTCTCGGAATAAGCGAAAAATGAACATTGCATAAATTGCGCGAAATGTAATTTTTCCAGTTAACAACTCGATAAAAATTCGAATAAACACTGATCAAAGTGAAGGAGCTGTTGAACTGACTGTTTCAGGTTCATTAGCGGAAACTCTCTTAATGACGCGACGAAGATGGACGACAGTCTTTTCTCTGCCTTGACCTTACACACGCTGTGTTTATGAGTCGCCACGTGTGTACACAAAGATTATCTGATTCATTCGTATTCCACGATCGACTCCCAAGTGTAACGGAACGTACGACGTGTACCGCGGTTTCCTGTACCCTTATACGACTCGAAACGCTAAACGATCGCCATTTAGACGGCCAATCACCTTTCCGAATTGCATAAGGCAACAGGAATACTTATTGTTATAGAGACACTCGACGGAGGCTTGACTCAGAGAATTAAAATACTTCCGTCACAACTTTTACTAACAGTTTTGTTTTCTTTCAACGATTAATTCTCTTTAATAATAAATATATCAAAATAGATTAGATTTCCTGTGACGGTGATAACATTTTTTACAATAAATTCTTTACAGTATTTTGAGAACTTATTAATAGCATTATCAAATTGACAATCAATTGTGATATTATTATTTAATTTATGATTGCGTTTTAAGACCAACACTAAATGTGACGTACAGTTTACACAATTTAAAGATGTATTTAGAATTTATATTTAAAAATATTAGATACTAAAATCCAGTCTCGACTGTATACCATTTTGTCACTTATTATTTACTCATTTATTTATTTGTATACTCAGATATATAAATAATAAACTTAGAGTATAAGGTTCAAACCGATACTTAATAACGAAGCTGCAATCAATGAATACTTCTTTTCCCATAGTCTCGAGAATATAAACCGCTTCTTTTTTTGTGTCCAAAGGCAGTTCATGAAGAAAAGATTGTTCTGTCTCGCTGGTCATTGCGGCAACTTTGCTGTCCTTCGAATAACGGTCGATGTTTAGTACTCCGGCCACTTCCGGCCGGAAGTGTATAAGACTGTAGTATAGCGGAAGCCGCGCTACCGTCGTCGGCTGGCGCACAATATCGATCGCTCTTCCACGGCGATGCGATTTTATCGCCTCACTGGTGCTCTTTCACGAGTTTACCTGCATTTCGTGTATACGAGCATGTCACGGTCGAAGTAACACGCGGAATCGCGGTATTTGCTGGTAGTTGTATTACGGAACAATGTTGGCCTTTCCCGGCAAGTCTTGAAAGCAGACACGTCCTTGTTCGCACTCAACCGAATCGGAAATGAAAACGGGGATAATGAACCATGATCCTATTCTTCAATAATAATAGTAATAAATTTTGTTTAAATAATTAAACAAAAAAACGCATATTATTATTACAATTTTTTTATTAGATTACTAGGTTATTATTGGATTATATCAAAGAAACTTGTCTTTGGCTTCAAGTCGAATAAAATGTTTAATCCATGATAAAACTTAATGGGAATTTTGGATGAAAATCTTAATTGAAGCAATTAAAACTGAACAGCTTCTTTTTTGCTATAAAAATTTATTGGCTATATTATTAAATTGTTCAAATTCTGTTCGAGAAATTCAAATACCCGATACGTGATAAAAGACAAAAAAAAATTAATGATTATTTTTCTTTTTTTTTTTTGCAGATTCAGACGAAGCGTGAACTGTTTTTCAAAGGCGACGGTACAGGTATAATCTCGTCACCGTCAGTACCGTCGGTACCGCCACCGCAGCCACCGACGCAGAGTCCTGGGTCTCAGATGAACAATTCGGTGGCGAACACCACGACAACCAGTAGCCTCACGTCTCCTAATACGGCGCCAGTGTATTCGAGTGGGGCCCTGACCGGGGTCAACGCAAAGTCGCGGCTACCGTCCACGGCGGTGACAACGGCGATCACGAATGATGCCTCGGAAGATAGCAACAGGCGTGAGTCGGCACGTACCGCGATCTCTTCCAAGGAGGACAGTAACAAGGAGACCAGTCTGCTGCACCATGCGCGACCTACGCCGCCCACGAAGCCCAAGGAGCTCGACGGCTACGTCGGCTTCGTGAATCTCCCTAATCAGGTGTACAGGAAAGCCGTAAAGAAGGGCTTCGAGTTCACGCTCATGGTCGTAGGTCGGTAATAGTTTGGTATAGTTCGTAATGAAAATTAGAATAAGTCGTTTGCACGACGAAATTTTTTTGACACGAATTGTACAAGTAATTAATGGTAAATTTTTAATTCTTAAACGTCTTTTTGACATACTTGACCTTTTTTCTAATGTTTTTCCAATGTTTTTCCCATTGTTCATAACTTTTATTCATAAAAATACATATATTTGTGTGATACCATTATGTTCCTTAATGTCTAATTTAAAAAACATTGTTTAATTCGTTTTTATACAAGTTATAAGTAATTGAATTATGTTGGGTATGCCATATCCAAGTGTGTTGTTCCTGTAGTGTAGGGCATTTAAGGACTAATATAAATAATTGTCAATATATTAGAATTAATGTAAATTCGTTATTTTGAAATAATTCAGTTGTAATCTATTAAGAAATTGCTATTTCGAGAGATAAATCAATGAATATTTACGTTTATATAAAAAAATATGGAAACGTGCATAAGCATTTTCTTAAAGCAACGCCGAATCGATAAGGAGTAATCGCGGCGCCCATAGAAGCGCCGCGAAGTCTATTGTCGAGGTCGAATTTGTTTGCGGTGAGAAACGCGATCTCACTTCACGGGGAGCTGGACATTAAAATGCCCTATTATGCGGCAGCGGAAGAACAACGGTCGTCTGTCTGGCTATAACTGGCCCGGGTAGAGGACAAAGGGATCCGTTTCTTCGGTAGTTGCAGCGGTATTCCCATTTCGTCGGGAATATCATCTCGCGATGCAACCTCTCATCTGCCGAGCACGTGCGAGTTCTTCTCTTTCTCTTTCGTTTGCTTCTTTGCTCGCTTGTTGGATCAAGGCTGTCGCCGAGGTTCAGCGGTTCTCACACGCGAGGATGCTCATCCGCAGAACACGTTTGATTTCAACCTTCGTCGACCGTCGAATCTTCTTTCTACGTTGACCTCGGTTATTGTTTATTATGAATTACCGTCATGCACACTCGAAACGGCCAATTTGCTGTAATAACGCATCGCGTAGTGACTTCGCCGATTGAAAAAGGCTATAAATTGTTAATTACAGTCTGTGTTTTCTCTGCTTAGATTTATTACTTAACTCCGGTTTTCTTAACTGCACGACGGAGGAGCAGTATAATTGAAGGCTCTTAACGTATGGATATGTCATATTTATTTAATTATCTATATTCCTTATGATGAATGACAAATTCTTTTATAAAATAAAATTATGTACGACCTGGAAATATGTACGCAACATTGGCATGGAAACTTTAAGAATTCAGCTGGGAGTTTGAGGAGGAGGTAACAAAAGTACTGACTAAACATTGGGTCTGGAGAAATTTGAGAGCGTGGTCTGCTGCGTGCAGGGGCTATTATTAGTCCGCGTATAAGCAGAGCCGTTCCTCCGTAAATAGAGAACACACAATTCAAGAGCTTACCCTTGGCTGAAGGCGTAGGCGCGGCACTTCGCCTGGTTCAAGGTTTGCGCATTAAGAGGTCACAGCATTCATTTTATCTCATTATGTTTCGGATACCGTCATCGAATTTATTTGGCCGCAAATCCATTGGATGCGAGACATCCTAGAAATGTCAACCACAAATATTTGGACTGAGATTAATGATCGTTATATTTAATGATCATTAATCTGACGACGGAATATTTAATGGCTAGAAAGTTGTTTTTGAGAATTAAACAGTTTTTTTTTGCATATAGAAAGTATTTATGAAACAATATTTAAAAGAATATATTTGAAAAGAAGTCATTCAACTGAAATATTTCAACTAAAATATTGCACGATTAATATATATCTTTTAGAATATTCCTATAATTAGAACTGTAAATTGTACGTTTCCGCAAATGTTTAATCAAATTATTTTAGTAATTAAAATACGTATTCTACTATAATTGTACAATTTGTTAAACTCTATTATTCAATTTTTAAAAAAGTCCCACAAATTAAATTATCTCAAGATTACATATATTTATCAAAACATACTAAGCTTTTTATATTTTTATAGGGGAGTCAGGTCTCGGTAAATCCACCTTAATCAACTCCATGTTCCTGGCAGACATATATAGTGCCGAATATCCCGGACCCAGCCTCAGGATAAAGAAAACGGTTGCTGTGGAAACTAGCAAAGTGCTGTTGAAAGAGAAAGGTGTAAATCTCACCCTCACGGTCGTCGATACACCTGGTTTCGGTGACGCTGTGGATAACAGTAACTGGTAATAATCTGACGAAGCAGTTGAAAGCTTCCGATTAAATCCCACATATATTCATTTTTGGACTTCTACAACTTATGTGAATAATACCTTTTATTTTTATTCAGTTGGGTGCCAGTAATAGACTATATCGAGTCGAAATACGAGGAATTCCTCAACGCAGAATCCCGCGTGACAAGACGGCAGATCCCAGACAGTCGAGTGCATTGCTGTCTCTATTTCGTTGCGCCCTCCGGTCACGGATTGAAGCCGCTCGATGTGGAGTTTATGCAGCGTCTCCACGACAAAGTTAATATCATACCTGTTATTGCCAAGGCGGACACCATGACGCCGGATGAATGCGCACACTTCAAGAAACAGGTACGATTTATTTATAATATACTACAATTTTAAAGAAAAAAAAATTTGCTGTATTGAAAAATACCAGGAAACATAACAGAAATGTAATCTTTAAGAAACTTTTTCTCATGTAAATCTCAAATATAAAAATAATAAAATATGTAATAGCAATCCGTATTAAATCTGGACTTGTTTCCACATTGTTTTTCTAAATTAATAATTTAATCGTTGTTCCGTTTTCCAGATCCTAAACGAAATTGCACAACACAAAATAAAAATCTACGAGTTTCCGGAGGTCGAAGAAGAAGAAGACACCAAACTCCATAAATTATTAAGGGACAGAGTGCCATTCGCAGTCGTGGGAGCGAATACAGTTATTGAACACGACGGGAAGAAAATACGAGGAAGAAAATATCCATGGGGAATTGCAGAAGGTATACATGGATCATTGATTTGAAATGATCGCGCGAAATTTTATTTGCTGAACAAAAGTTATCATTTAAATAACTACAGAACTAGAGTCAAACTAAATTTTATGTTTTGAAGTTTTTTTATTTAGCTATACTTAATTTTATTTCTGCGTATATCTTTGCTCATTTTTACACTGTTTATATTAATATGAAATAAGTAGTATATAAAATAATAGATAAGTAAGAAAATCATTTGAATCTTAGAAATATAATTAACGCATATTTTTCCTCTATACAAACTAGGTATCGTTTTTTATAATTCATTCCTATTTCATTTCTTTGCGTAGTTGAGAATCTGGAACATTGCGACTTTATTGCACTCCGAAACATGGTAGTAAGGACGCACGTGCAGGATTTAAAAGACGTGACGAATAACGTACACTATGAGAACTTCAGGTGTCGCACCCTGGCCGGTCTAGGCGTAGATGGCAAACCGACAAAGGCCTCGAATAAGTAAGTACATCCATACGATTTCTCTTCATATATTTTATTACTGTACTAGAATAGTTTTGTCGAAAAGTAGATGTGTCTTGTTTTATCGAAATAGATAAATCGAGCGTCATAATTAATAAAAAAGGTTAGAAAAGAAAAAATAAATTAATAGAAAAAAGTAGCTAAATTATTTATCTTCTTAAATTAATTCGATCATTCATCACTAGAATCAAATGATAAAAACTGCAGCCTCAAAAACATATTTAATATAACAGTCGTTTAGCCTCATGCGCATAATGCGGCTCAATTTATTAATTCACCTGCCCCAGTGGCGCAATATTAATATTATTACCGGATGTGATAAAGATGACGGGACAACTACTTATCTCCTTTAGTCGGGTCCGCTGTTACGACGCTCGCTTTTTCTATTCGAAACACAAGCAAGGTTGTTTGTTTCGTTGAGTTTGATTTGAGCACGCGGTGTGTGTCTCGGCGAAGCACTCGACTGTGTATGCGTGATGAGATGATTATTTATTTCGAGCTTCAGTATCACCAATAATACAACGCTGTGGTTCTTGCGAGTCGATTGCGTGTACTGTACGAAACATGCTTGTACCACACGGTGTGTTTCTGTCTTTTCATTCTTTTTTATGGTCCTGAAGAAAATTCAGAGAAAGGTTGTGCATGCAAACTATCAAAGGCCCCAGTGACTCACGCTCGAATTATCTTAGCGTATCTCGATCGCGCGAGCGGGATCTGTATCCGTAGACTAGACACGAGAACGCTGCCGAGGGAGCGGAAGGAACGGACCAACCAACCCTTCGACAGCGTGTCGCCCGTGCGAATTTTAATATTGAATTTCTTATTGGTCAGTTTGTGCCCTCCAGGAGTGATGAACAGTTTCATGACGGTGTGGTAAGTCCTTTAATAAGGCTCAAAAAGATATACTATGGTTTTGTGTGCACAAGCCTTGTCGAGTTTCGAGACTATTCCTATAATCTTCCAATTTGAGAGGATTCACTGTGCAGAGTATCATAAAATTGAAAGCAGAAAAATTAATAAAAAAAATAATTTAATAAAGAAGACTCCGTACATCTTAAATCCGTATTTTAATTGATTTTTAAAGCAAATAACTAAATTAAAATATTAATTTAATTACTTCAGCTTATAATTTATATAAGTCATGTATTTTCTTTCGACTCTGTTTTTGCTGCATTATATATATAAAACTACAAAATTAAGATGCATGTTCTCTGATTTATTTATTGCGCGAGATCGTTCAAACGCTTACATTTGATATGCTCAGTGAGCCCTCCGCAATAATACCCGATGCAAATTATTTGTACGCTGTTTAAAAAGAGAGTAACTGATAGATTAGATTTTCCATATTGAACGTAACACAATTTATATTTGCTTGACGCCTTTATATTTATATGCGTTTACTTTTGCATTAGTACTTAGCACAAACAAGTAGTTCCCTTACATATAGAAGAAATGTATCTACCTACTTTTATAATATCTTTTATAACACCTATAAATGTGTTGTGGCTTTTGTATAAGAGCTCTGATTTGCATCGTGTATAAAAAAGAATTAATATTGCAAATCGATAATAAGAATATATTGATGATTTATAAAATGTTCTCGTATTATATTATAAACTCTTTGAATGTGAAATAGATATAAAATCATATATTTCCGCATTGAGATGATATTTTGCACAAATTTCACAACAAATGTCCGGAATGTAATCGGATCTCGTAGAGTTGGAGCAATGTTTTAATTGTAATGATACAGTAATGCATCAATTATCATCTGTAATTTGCATAATATTGTTTCGATGCAAATCCGAGCTCCAGTTAGCTTAGTCCAACCTGATTACGGTCCCAAAACACTTATAAGCTTATCACCAATGAATTATCTATTCTATCGCGCTATTACTAAGAATTTTTCTATTGTTATTTTTTAGCTATCTCTCGCGATAAAGAGTACAGTTATGGAAAATACGTGTGTCTCTATTTCTCGAAATATTCGTCATACTGGGCGTGTAACTTTTCTACGATGTTATCACATCTGTTAATATCTACTCTTATCTCTTTGCAATATTACGTAATTATTTACTCCTAATGATCCGTCAATTCATGTTGATTATATTAATAATTATTTCTATATTAATATACAATACTATCTAATTATATTAATTAACTAAGAACTTTTATAATCTTTCTTGAAGGGCCGAAAGTTTATGTATTTAGAATACAAAAAATGAAATTCTAAAGTGCATGCAAAGAGCTAACGAGATTTTATATGAAATATTAAATAGTAGTGCGCTCAATATTAGCAGCTATGTGCCGAGAGTATCTGAATGTCACACGCGTCATTCTGTACCTGTATTTCGACAGTACGAAATTCGATATTCCATCAGCTCATACATTTTAGGTTGAATTTATTTGAATCTTTTTAGGAACCCGTTGGCGCAGTTGGAAGAGGAGAAACGTGAACATGATAACAAGATGAAGAAAATGGAAACAGAGATGGAGCAAGTTTTCGAGATGAAAGTTCGCGAAAAGAGGCAGAAGTTGAAGGATTCCGAGACAGATGTAAGTGAAGTATGCCACCGATGTTATCTTTTTTTTTATTTTGGGATTTAAGTCGAGATTGATAAAAATTTGTTTATCCGGCTATTATGTCACTGGTTATTTAATTGAGAATAAATTTTGCATTTAAGAAAATAACTCCTTATTCAGTCAAGATCCTTTTTAGTTTTGACATAAAATTATTCTCAATCAACGCAAATTTTTAAAATCTTACGTGATGTTTTTACATTCGGTGAAACGTAATTGTCTGAGTAATAACGTTGGGATACGGGAAATCCGTAAATAGTTGCAGAGAAGGCACGAACAAATGCGACGCTCGTTGGAGCAGCAAGTGCGGGAATTGGAGGAGAAGAGACGAGCGTTCGAGGCGGAGAAAACTGCTTGGGAACAGCAGACCGGACACAGTATTGAAGAATTGCGTAGACGCAGCTTAGAAGCGAATTCGAAAGAGTAAGTAGTCTGCATCGACGAAAACGACACGATAAGATGTGTTTTTTTTTTTTGCATTTTCATTTATTTCTCCGTTGTATCTTAAGAAAGATATATCGTTATTTTTTGCACGAAATTTTTTTGTTAGAAACGTCTTTAGATATTTTTTTTATTTTTATATTCAGCTTATTCTGTTTTTTTTTATTTTTTATTTTATTTTAATCGCTAACCCGATTGCGAACGATATACGAAGCAGTTATATATCGCTTGATGCTTAGTCGCTGGTGATTTAGTATGGTTCTCGAAGTTATTTAGACATCCGGTTTGACTGGCGCAAAAAGCATTCGGCGTAATTAGAGTCTGACGCAGCTTAATAGCTTTCTTGTACACTATGTTCTGCCACCGTATCTTCTTCCGGCTACATAGATTGTTTATCAAAAATGGAGTCGAGTTTGCCATGGCGAAGTCATAATGGGATCACATTATGGAAACTATTTAATATCATTGAATAAAATTTCCTAAATTAAGACTGTAATACGCTCTTCACTTTAATTGAACTCAAAATAGCTTTAGTTTAAGAGTCTTTTTTGAAGTAAGGTTTTTTTTATCAAAAAGTCGGAGAGAAATTCATAGATAAAGAAAAGATACGATAGTCAGTACATATTGTACAATATAGACTTTGCTCTCGCTATAGTATTTCGTAGTCGCTAATACGTGTTTAGATTTTGATGTGCAATTTGATAGTTGTTGCACCGCAATACATTCCATTCACGCTTGACATTTAAGATCCTTTACATCCCGATCACTTTTACGAAGCTTGCACTAATAACGGAATATAATTATTATCGATTCGACTCTAAGATTATCATCGCCGAACGAATTTTATTTTACAATTTATATTCACGTCATATTGTCCGCACATGTATTATGACTTCCATTCGTATCATTATCGTGAATTTAGCGCTGAACGAGGCTGTCTAATTTTAACTTATAATTAGATATTATATTATTGTTAAATATAATATTTAAACGTTAAACATTTCTTTTTAATCCAGGTAACATAATTGTTATTTAAAATACATCGAAAGACGTTCGAGAAGTATCTTTTTTTATATTAATTGGGTCGACAAGCACACATTCAGCGCTAAATTGCCACCGACGTTTGCCGCATCGTTCCCTCGAAATCCGAAAGAGAAAAACGAAAAACTTATCGTGCAAAGAACGTCGGCGGCGCTCTCCAGGACACCGTTTAGTCCCATTGATCGCTAATCGCACAGGTACACGTAGACCGTGTACCTTAAGTTCATGCGCGTTTTTTTTTATATTCGAGATGTAGAAAAAATTGGCTTGCTACCGGATGTACATTCGCAAAAAAAAGTCCGGTTTGTTTGTCTCTCTTGTGTGTATACCATATCGGGGTATCCTCCTGATCTAGGACGGGATCGATGTCCTCCGAGGGATCTGGAGGCGGCGGGGGTACGTTGAGGGGGTCCCGAGGGATAAGCAGCCTCCTTCGTCGACACACCAGTTTCAAATCACCTCAAGAGAGCCCCGCACAGATACAGCTTGTCATACAGCATCCTGAGCATCCTTAATAGAGACCGTCTCCCAGACCGCTCTCGCTAGCTAGCGAGATCCGCTCCGAGATTGCCGCGCCAACCGCTCCTCGCGCTCGACCCTTGTCAACCCTTATCCAGAGATTGCCCTCTCTTAGTAGCGACAGTATCACTCGACGAATATTCCCTTGGACTGACAGGAGTGGGAATCAAAATAATTTAGATTAGTCAGTGGCTCAAATCAAAACAGTAAGAAAAGGAAGTCTTTTATTTTTGGAAACACACGCGCGTCGGTCGCCTGAATAAGGGTTGAAACATGGTCTTATCATACTCGAGAAGAGTAAGTGCTGCCTATCTCAACCATTCGTCAACTTTACTTCAGTAAATTGTACAACATTGTCAGCGCTTGTCTTAGCAATGATTAATAACGAATTAGATGCTTCGCATTGATGTACATAAAGCCGTATAGACTGACGTAAAAGATGTTCAATATAAATATAAAAACGATTATATTGTGAAATTTCCAATACACTTTATTAAGTAAAATATATATTTTATAATATTTACACTTTACTTTTATATTCAGATTAAATCAATGTATTATTATGCATCAGTGCGTTCAAACGAATTTGTTATAAAGCAGAAATCATAAATCTCTGACTTAAATTATTTTTCAAATGATTATTAACTTTGATTTGTTATCGCTTTATTTTCGTCCAAATTTCAACTTTTCACTCGAAATTTTTAACAAAAATTATCAAATTAATTTTTCTAGCTTTCATATGAATTTTTTTATTTAGTAATTCAATCAATTTTTCGATAAAGGCTTTATAAATTTTGAAGTAAATAGATCTGAAAACATAACGGTACTTTATATACCGCTTGTTGCGATAAGCTGCACTTACTCGACACGCGTGTGCGTGCGCTCTATTAAAGCCATTCGATACATATCGTAATCCAAAGTGACTGTACATTTCTTGCGTCCCGTAAAGGCATTGCACAACATGAGACATGCGTTTACAAGCGTGATTCAGTGAATCTCCGTTTGCTATTTTCTACTCGATCTCCTCGCATTCAGTTCACTCGTCGACGCGTTTCATTCGCGCGTTAATTAATCGCTATGTCAACGATTCTCGTCGCGAGACATTGCGTACGTTTAACGTTAATTAAAGCAGGAGGCTGAAGAAAGTAGGAGGAATGAAGTATCCTGGAAGACATGGAAATCGCGCGGCAGACTGTCGCATTCTTGGAAGTTGAAGTCAGTTTCTTGTGCGAATATTTAATTAGCGAGTATCTTTAACCGGGCGTCCGTTTAACATACATTTGCCGAATTAGATTTTAAGAAACATTTTACTTAATGCTAAAATGCAAGTCATTGCAAGTCTTACTTCGATGGAAGTTCGAGTTGATACTTAATCGAATTGCAGTATCTCAATAGAAGTAAATTAATCGTAAGAACGAGAAATACCGCAAATTGAAAGAAACTTGTCATTGAAGGTTGAAGTTAAGAAAGTTTCGAAAGTTAAGAAAGTTCTGTTGCTAAGTTGAATTCTATTTCAAATTTCCTTCACGGCGCAAACTTGTCCCGGCTGGTTTCCTCGTTTTCCCGGATACCATTTTCATTCTAAATTCCTTCGTTGTGAATTACGTATTTCACGCAATGTACATCTCAAGCGCGATTCATTACTCGCAAACGCCAATCTCGTGTGTTATTTTCTCGGCGCGTTTCGCCACTATAAACACAAATACCATAAATGCGGAGTCTCGGGCTTTTGCGCTCCGGTAAATCGCGGTCTGGGCGATACGCAGCGCACACGACTTATTAAGTATTTATATATATAGCGATATGTACATTTAGCAACGTATTTTTGGCACTTTAACTTTGATAAACTTTGAGATTGTATGTAAAGAGGCGCAAAATTGTATGTCAACTATCACTCGCCTTCGAGCAAGGAGCGTCATTTTTTGTACTCATGTCCAACACGTTTTACACACATACATGTACACTTTAACCCTTTACCGCATCGCGTGCCATAATCGACCCCTCCTCTTCTTTCTGTCGACAGTGTGGTTGCCGCATCACACATTCGTGTCACGTTCGTTCCCGATCGTACTTAGGTATTCGTGCCGCTTTGTTGGAATGTTCTCGAATTGTTGATGCTAGCAAAGGCACAGTCGTATTGTTACTCGCGACAAACGGGCTGTATACATTTCTTGCATTTCTGACTTTTGCCAGGTCAATATATATAATATTTTACGAGATATCGTGGCGTGGCGAAGGTAAGTTAACGTCTGTCGAGAGCGCAGTAGAAACGTGAGAATTACAAAGCTCTTGGAAAAGTTCCTTCATCCTCTAAGAGAGGCTTGTTCTTTTTCTATATTTCAGTATCCCGATTCTGTAACTCGTAATTAACGACAGTGTCGATATATTGTCATCGGGTGAATATTATATACTCTAAATTTCTTGCAGTGAAATCTTACTACACAGAGTGAAAATGCAATCTTCAAAAAAGGTGAAAATATTTCATTTCTTGAAAAAAAAGTAATGATTTTTATTCTTTTTATAGTGAAATCTCACTTTTTTGGAATGAGGTTTCACTCCTTTAAAATGAAAATTCTCTAAAAAGAGTGAAAATTGTCACTTTTTAAAAATATTTTCACTTTTTTTCAAGGGTGGTTGTATTTTTACTTTCTTGAAAGAGATTTCACTGTAAGAAATTTAGAGTATACGTGATAAAAAAAACTATGCAATGTCAATAAAACGACACTGAGCTGAAAGAAAAAAATCAAAAGGTAAACCGTGCAAGAAGTTCAGACCTGCTCTCTAAAATCTTTGGAGTGGAATCTAATTCTGAAGAGTGAAATCCCACTCTTAAAAATTGATGATTGAGTCACTTTTTTCAACACTGATTCATTTATCACTTTTTGTCATTCTTTAGAATTAGATTCTCCAAAGATTTTAGAGAGTGGTATGGAAAAAAAACAGGCCTGCAGACTCGTCTCTCGAAGAGTCGCGAGAAAAGTTCAACGTTCGACGAATATTTTTATCATCGAAGAAAACGATCACGAGATACACGCGGTAAAGGGTTCACATAAACGGCCACCTCGTAAGTTCGCGGTTTGTAAAGTCTCAAGTCGATTGTAAACTCTCAGCAAGCTGTCGGTGTCTCATACGTTTGATTTTATACTCTTATACATTCGTTTCCTGTTTATCGCTCGCAATTGCCCAAAAGTATACACGCTCGTAATTTAGATCGCTCGCACATGATCTAACGTTTCGTTTCGTCGGACTGACGAGACTCTCCAAATCGCGGAGAATCGATCCCAAAGAGAGGAAGCAGAGACAGCTTGATAGAGGATATAACCGCCTATTACTAATAATCACTCGCAAATTATACATTGTTAATTTCGTAATTGATAATCTTTTTTTATCTCTTGCAAATAAACGCAATGCTTACCTAAAACCGTTACTAACCGTTTTCAATCCTCTCTCGTTGCGATTATTTAGCTTGTCGAAATGTTTGCGACGCGACGAGGGAAAATTGCGACTGCGATTCTTGCAATAGGATTTCAAAAGAGGAAGTAAATGATTAAATGTTTTTTAAAAGTGTGAAAATCCGTGAAAAACGAACACAATTTTCCCTTATCGCTTTTGGTTATGTTTTATAGTCTGCCATGTGCATATAATGTTTTTACCGTTTTATCACATCGTCATTTTAAATCCGGTTTTTTATACAGTTTAATTTTTTCATAAAATATTTTATGCAAAATTTTTCATAAAACATTTCACATCAAATTCAACTTTGAATTGAAGCGAGTAAGTAACAGTATTTTCAAACAGAACATCTTTCTAAATTTACTCGCGTTTTTTTCGTCTTGTTCTTTTCTCTCGTTTTTTCTCTCTCGAGAGACTTTTATTTAAAATGACGATATGGTAACGTACTCTCGGTGTGCATATGTATCTACAGTTTTATATAAAATATTGGAGAATTCAAATATCGTAAAATACAAAACGACTTCGTATCTTTGTATTCGCGGATAAGACGAACGTGATATCTGCCGCGGAAGAGAGTTAAACAAAAATCAGAAGCAACGAAGCACGAAGCGGAAACGCGGGACTTGATTTCTGGATACACACGTGAGATCAGCATGTTGTTCCCTAGTCACGAACAGAGGATGGGTTCGAAGCATGGTTTTCGCATGAATAGATTTTTCATTCGCAAGATATTTATTTTGCATTACAGTCTGCGAATCGGCGATAACAATAGGCATAACAATTTTCCATAACGATATGTTACGAGTCGCGTCTCGCTCTAGAAATTTTTGTTGAGACTGTTGACGTTTTTAGATCTCGATTTTCAGCATTTTTCTAGGATGTCTGTAGCGACATATAAGGCATTAAATAAATAAATTTTTTTCGCGAAATCTAAGGTAGGATCATGCATAGAGAAAAGAACAACAAATAAATTTTTCTTACGCGATACAAAGAGAAATGTATTAAATAACATATCTGTATATAATCATATTATTTTTGGACATTTTAAAATATTCACTATCATGCGAATTTCTCACGTAATTATGAAAAAACGCAATTTGAAAAGAATTGTCATGCATACATCAGCGTTTCTGTGTTTTAAATTATTTTTTATGTTAATTGAATTTAACTTTCTGATATCATAAATGGAGATAATCGTAGACGAAAGTTCTTGCACCAGACTTCATCAAGATCACTGCCTCTTTCGTCCTCACTCTCTTCATCGAACATCCCATGTCACGCATATGCCGATTATCAGAAAGCGTCGATCGGTGTACAACTAGGATTTGCAAACAATAATCATGATATAAAAATTCTCCTTTCAGGACTGTTGACGGTAAAGATAAGAAGAACAAGAAGAAGGGCCTCTTTTAATCATGTCGATCGGCAAGAAACATTCAGCAAGAAAGAGAGCAGGCAGGAACAACCTGATTTCGGCTTGGCTGTCGTTATACTTTCACGTTATTTATCTATGATATATTTACGATGAATACGAGTTAGGTAATTCCGATCAAGGCTCAATTCATATTGATATACAAGATCTTTAATCGGAAAAACCGATGATCTGGTCATATTCTCGGTGAACACTAAAGGATTATATGATTTTGAACATAAGATTGATTGATTGCGAAGCAACTGCGGTATTCACGTTGATACGAATCATCCTGGGCATTGAGATTCACGTGAATGTTTCATTGTTCGCGATACCTAGTTCGTGCAAAACTACAGACAGAAAGAAAGAGAACGCTTTTGCTACGATAGAGTGCATCTGCCTGCGCTCTTTTGCGTTTCCTATCTGGTATCCGAGAGGAAAGAAAAGAAAGAGAGAACTGGAGATGTGCACAATCATCTTTTCATGCTCATCAGCGTTCAACCGCGATCATCATTTATTTCATGATAACAACTGTACAAAAAGAAACCCACGTAGACGTAATTTTTTGGAGAACGTAACTTTCGTACTTTCCTCGGCGCGAGTTAGCTCCGTTTAAGCTTATGTATCTTTCTGCGTAACGAGAGCGTCATGTTCGCCGCCTTCTGCCGATTATGGTTACACGTATGTTAGTTTTATGACTGGACAGAGTCGAGGACATTCGTCATATCATTATCTCCCGATTAGAAAAATAGATCGTCTTGCATTTCATGTCTTGAAGTACAGAGACAAGAGCATTAGATACTTCCGCCGAATATGGTGAATTTGATCACTTTGGTATTGTTAAATTATAATCTTGCAAGTGTGTAACTGGAATCCATACTTTTCTCTCTGAATTACCTGCTCTTCTGATACTTTATTAAAAATCAAGTTATCACAAAGTTATTTTATTTGAATATAATATACAAATGAAATTATATACCTAAAAGATTTATTTATAATGTTTTAGGTATCTTTGCTTTCTTGATGACTTTGAATTCTTTTTGGAAATATCACATTAATAGTTATCAAGTCACGAACAAAAATCTAAAAAAATGTTTATATATTCAAGGATATAGCATTTCTTGAATTAATTTGTTAATAGAATTTTGTACAATTTAGTAAAGTATTGAAATTCAGACGTTAAAAAATTATACAAAGATTATATATATATATATGACACGTGAAGACTTATTAAATATTATTATGTGGTTGACTTTTACAAACAAGAAATTTACAATTAATTAAAAAAAATTCGAATGGATCAATCTTTAATAAGTCGAAGAAAATTAGCTTGTAAGAAAAAAATCATTGATATACGTTTTATTGTATTATTATGCAAATAGTTGCAGAGGGAGGCTGAACATGATATCGCACAAAAACAGCGGCCATATATTATATAAATATATATATTTATGTATAAATAAAGAGCGGAAGGAAGCGTAAATGTAAGTCTAATTCATGTACATGTACACATAAGTCACGCCTTGCGACAGGCGCGAAAGAACGATTACGATAAGAACGAATCATTGTATAAATAATAAATCTTGATGTGTTAGACTATCGCGATTCGAGACGGTGCGCTTTTTCTTCCTTTTTTTTTGCATCGCCGCTTGAATCTTTCTTTGCTGCGGCTGAAGTGTTACTCCCTGAACAATAATTTCTAAATATAATAATAATTACAGCTTTAGAACTAATGAAAAATATAAAAAAGCCTATCAGAGCCTACATCAGCTGTGTACATAAAATTCTTTATTTTCGTATGAATGTAAACAAAACGAAGAAAATAAACGTTTCAATCCTTTAATTTGGGTCCTTATTAATATAAAATATAAATCAAAATTTCATAAAAGTAATGCAAATTACATTTTTTTTTATCTCTGACTGTCGACACCACAAACCTTTACGTTGAGTCGCGAGAAAATGCGCTCAAATCTGACAATCTGATGAGTGATGTGATTCTACTTAGTGATGTTTATGACTTCGGTTTTACTTTATCTAATTTGGCATTTGAATAAAGAAGAACGAAAAATTGTCGGGAATCTGCGTTACTTATGTAATTTCGATTTTATATTGATAAGGATTCAAATTGAAGGGTCGAATCGTTTATTTTATTCGTTTTGTTTACATTCACACGAAAAGAAATTTTCTGTGCATCTGAACAGCTGATGTAGACTCTGACTTTTTTACATTTTTCACTGATAGATTCTTTCGAGCCTCATTTTATATATATTTATTTAGAGCTAATTGTAGCAGATCAGTGACACAACATTGACAACGCAAACGAGGAGTATTGTAACTTTTTAAGATTATTATTAAAACTATTTATATCATAAGTTTCTTCATGAAAAATTTCTTTATTTCTTAATTACAGCAGGTCGTTAAAAAAATACAGAACTGAGCGGATTGAATATCTATTTACAATATCCCTTTAGAACGTATAAAGTAATGTTGAGAAATGTTGGAGAAGTGTTCGAGAACACTTAAAAATGCAATTGCAAAGTTATCGATGTGCCGTCGATATTTAAGATGGTAAATGTTTATACATTCGCACCGTCTGGAATCCGTCCATGTCGATATGTTTAGGATATAAGATAATTAAGTTACTTCTGTGCCAAGACGAGCGAGGGAGTGAGCATTTTGTAACGCTGTAGCGGTCTTTTTGATTACCGCGAGATGAAGCACACGGTATTATCCCCGGGAAGATTACTTAATTAAGTACGTTTGAAAGGTTCAGGAGTAACCCATTTATCAATTCCTCGACGGATGTTTTGAAAAATCCGAGAATAGTCGATTTCCTTAACGATTTGGCGTATCTGACGACACGTAATTTATTATTCGATCTCATTTAAAGATCTGTTCTTTCTAGTTACACTTCCTACTACTTGTGTCTTCTTCTTTTTCTGCGTGAAATGCAAATATATTTGTTTCGTATTGAGTAACGTAAAAAGAAATAATAATAATAATTGTGACTGGAAGGGACAGATCAACGAAACGATAACCGAGGCCAGTAAAAATTATCTTTTGACGATTATCTGTTAGTTTCTCAGCAACGTGTTCCATTTTATTCGCGCTATGCTTCCCCCGTTTCCTTCATCTCACGGGGATAAGGAAACGAGCGTACACCACATTCCTATTTTGTACGCATTTTTCTAATTAGGCTCGCCGGCTCGAGCGCGTTTAGCTAATCTCCCGTTCGCATTTGACGCTCGTTAATTGACCGGTCGAAAGCAAACAATCGCGTTTAGTGCTAGCGGGAATTCAAAATACGAGCCTGAAAGATGTGAGAACGCCCCGAGAGACGTCTAAGAGATAAGAAGACAATGTCATTTTCTGGATGTCTTTATTCATCTTTTGGAGATTCGCACTGTTGACTGGGGCATCGCCAGGATCCGCGAGGCGGATTCTAAGGATCCGTGTACTCTCGGAATTTGGAATTCAAGAAAGCCAAAACTTTGGGAGCCATCTGAACATTCTGAGAATGAAATTCAAGGATCTAGAATTAAATTGGAAGATTTTTTTTTCAAGGTAGCAAGTACACGCAAGAATCGAAGAAACAAGAGAGATAGAGAGACTAGATTCTCATGTACGTCTCTTTCAGATATTTCATATCGCCAAGTCGCGAAGGATCAAAAGACTCAAATTCATGATATTATTACAGGGCATTCCAGGTTAAACTCAATGAACGTACGCTATAAATAAATAAAATGATTATAATAAGAAAAACTGTATACAAGTCCGATTTGAAAAGTTTTAGAGGATCATCATAACAATAACAATGCAATTAAATATCCATGTTATTTGACTACAACGATTAATATTTAATTTCATAAAAATCTCTATAAATTAAACTTCGTTAAATACCACGTTACAATTTTCAAATCCGATCAGTTTTGACACTTTCTATTCAATATCGTATTTTCTTATAAGTTTCACCTGGAAGGTCTTGTCGTCGCTTTGCAGGTCTTGGCGAGGATAGGCAGTATCGATTGTACTTAATTATCGCACAAATTGTCGCCTGATCGCGCTTCTTTTTGCAGCCGCGCCGAGGACGACGTCGAGCCGGACGGGGGAGGAACCTCGTTTAGGGCCGCGGGGGGGAGGGGGGGGGACTATCGATATAGACTATGTGTATTTCTATGGACGATGCTTGTAATACGGTTTTAAATGGTTACTCATAAGGTCATCGCGATTGCGTTCGCTTCGGGACGGGACGAAGAATGGGAAGGAATTAAGAGAGTGACATGTACGGACAGAGAAAGTGGCGAGGGAGGTAGATAGACGAAACAAATTATATATTTTGCCGTGCCAGACGAAAACGAAAGCTGCCGCTGCTAATTGTAGACCAGTTGTAATAACGACACACTATTGTATCGCGACGAACACCTTAGAATATGTATCCAAGTAAATTATATATAAAACCATATAAAACAATCAGGGTGATTATCTGTTTTATAATACATCTCCGCGAGTTACATCTTCCCATTGATTCCACGTAGTACAACGATAGTCCGATTGATTAATTCTTATGGGAGAATTTTCTATGAGACTTTGAGTTTTTCAATCAGCAAACAGAAAGACGCTCGATAATGGAATTTTTTGTGGTCACAAAAGTCTTACGCCGAATGTGTTAAGTCTGTTATCACCAAGAAAATCCAACAGCTATTATTTTCTTATCGAAAGACATTCATTTTAAGGACGTATAAAAAAGCATGTTGGGCCTCAAATATTGAGCCTAATTTTTATTATTTAATATTTTTGCGGAAGTAATTTATTTTTCCAAATGACAATAATGATATGTAATCAATAGATATTAAAGTAAAATTGATTACTTATATCTGTTTCTACCAATGTAGTTTAATCTTAATCTCGGTTCAACTAACTCTTTATCTTTTTCTAGTTCTAAGAATCGGAAACGAGTATTTATCGATGAACAAAATTTAAGAAAATACAATGAAACAGTAATTTTTCTCCGTTTTACTATTATAATTTTATATATATAAAAAAATAAAATATATAAAAAATAGTATATTTTACTATATATTTTACTATATATTTTTACTATATATTATACTATTGTAGTAATATATACTACATAATAGTATATATTATTAATATTTTATTAATAGTATATATTATTAATAATAATAATAATAATATGTATTAATATATCTATAACAGTTTTCCAAATTATTCCAGCGAAGTCGTTAGTGGATATTAAAAAATGACACAAATCGATACAAACGTTATTCTATCTTTCTTGACATTCCATGAGTATGACAGAAAGATACTATCGACTTGTGCTAGCAAATGAAAAATGAAAAATAAGTTCAAAGTAAGATTGATTATCAGATAAATCGAGATAGATTTAGATAAGAAAATACAAAGAGACAAATTTTTCATTGTTATACCTTTATTTATTTTTCTATTGCAAAGTTCTTTATAAAATAAGCTAAAATAAGCGTTAGTACAAAAAAAAACTCGAGTAGCTTGTACTTATCGCATTTTCGTTGAATGATAAAGTTGGACTTTCTCTCAAGCGCAAAATAGATTGTAATTGAAATATTTTCAGTAACAGCGAAAGTTGGGGAAGGGAGAAAGAAAGCCGAAATCTCCGAGCTGATCCTCAGAGAAGGCCTGCAGGCCTTTCTAGGAATTCTTTCTTCCAGCCTGCTTTTACTATTTCTCAACGCCAGCCACCGTTTGGAAATCGCCGAAGGTGTGTGGAAAATGGAGCCTGGATATTAAATAGCTATTTGCATACGTGTGTGTGATTTACGCGTACATACGCACATGTGCACGTGCCTTTCGACGGAAATTCTTTGCCTTCGTGATTAGCTTCATTTTTATGTCGTGTTCTTTATATCCGGCACGTTTCTCGCCGCGAAATCGAGAGACGCGAAAACTGAATTAAATCTGCGAACTCAGAGAGGATTTTTACGCTGTTGTCTTTTGGTATTAACATCCATGAACAGATATAAATACAATGAGTATTTTTACGCAAAGCAGATCAAACTTCCAGAGAGTCATGATTTTAATCGAAAACAGAAGCAAAATTGCTGATTGAGTTAGAGGGATTTCAATAAATCCTCCGTAAAGTTGATTATATTTATTTAACTTATTGTTATTAACATCTATATAGATAAAATTATTAATTTTTTTATTGTTTCGCAATTAAAAAAGTCCTATTGTATCAATTGAAATTTCGATAAATTTTAAATTTGATTTAACTAGTGTCTGATTTGAACCAGAATGGTCAAATCAAACAGTTTAATCTATCAAATTCTATAATAGTATTGAGATAACTTTAGTAACAATAATCAGAATTATAATTCATATAACAGTTCATTTTATTTATACTTTCTTGTTAGTGCAACTTTTTGTTAGTACAACTAGAATATTTTTCTCAATGCATATAAAGAAATATAAAAAGAACAGATCAGAAACCATAACTAGTTATCTTACTTTTGCGGTTAAATTAAGCTCGACTATTTCGAGACACCTGGTTGTATGACGTCAGAAGCGACTTGCAATAAATTAGAATTGCTATGTACAATTTAAGTTTTTAGTTTTTACTTAAAAATAATTTCATAAATTTCATCTTGAAACCTGTAAAATATGCAACAAGCTGAAATATCTGTCCGATATCACGTAGAAATGTAAAATAATTCCTAAAATAATGGTACATTTCTCAGTTATCAACAATTGCCGGTATTTTTTAATAGCTAAGAAATTTATGTATTATATCAGGAATTATTTTATTATTTTTTATAACTTTTTTATAACTTGTCTCAATTGCCACATAATTATTAATTATTTTTTATAAAATAAGAATGTGCTAAAAAAAAATGCACAAAAAAGAACATCTTGAATAAAATATATTAATATCTATCAATATGTCTATCTGTCTTATTCTTTAAATGCCAAGACAGACCGATTTCAGGATTTAAGGAAAAAAAAGTTATACGTAACAATTAATTTATTGCATATTATTTCTCATCTCCCATGTCATATGACCGAGCTGGCATTTCGAAAGTTGAATTTTAATAATATAATAATATAATAAATAATATTAAAATAATAAATCGATAATAAGGAAGTCAATTCATCTTCTAGTTCGCATGTTAATTCTCGCTAGTTTTCAATCTCCATAAGACACCAACGTATTCTCACACAACACAATTCTTCAAGAAATGTTCTTAGGACATCACTGTCTTGTTTGAATTTTTTTCCAAAAATTAGCGAACGCGCGATATTCTAACATTTTTTACTGGCAAAACTGATGCACATTCATTGTCAGTGCACATTAAAGCTGTTGTCTGAATGTAAAATGAGATATCTCAATTAATAAAATACCCAATGTATAATATATTTTATCAAATAGCACAATAAAATTGAGGATTTCGCGGTTTAATTCGTTTCTATATTTTTATTAAACATTTTTACGTCGATTTGTGTATTATACAATGGCTTTATAAAGTGCATTGAGTGAGCACCAGCTCTATCAGTGAAAAAAATGAAAGAAAAAAAAGAACATTTGGACGACGCAGACAATGGGTATGTTCTATCAACCATTTCTATCAACAGGTAGTCTATTTGCGTTGCTTGAAATACACAAAAATTTTACACTTAAATGAGATATGTGTGTGTGTGTGTGTGTGTGTGTGTGTGTGTGTGTGTGGGCGTTGAAAAACTAAGTTGCTGAATGCAAAACGTGCGAACACCGCGAATAGATCTAATATAGATTTAAAACTTTAAAACTAATAATCTAATTCTTAGAACTAGAAAAAGATAAAAAGTTAACACGAGATTAACTTTAAATTATGCATATAATTAGTAGAAATAAATATTAGAATTTCGAAATTTGAAGTCTATTATTGAATGTATACTGTTGGCTTCTAATCATATTTTGCAAACGTGTTATCGACTATCTATATTTGTTTATGATCATCATAAAACAATTTTATTTCATTTGAATATGCATGCACACTTATTATACATTTATACATGTATTCACATACGAATAAAAAATAACTACTATTATGATTGTTTTATTACGCATAATTTACCAAGTGTAATTCAAGCCTCCGGTTCTAATAACATTAATTATAATAATCTCAGTTCAACTTATTCTTTATTTTTTTTTAAATTCTTAGAATTAGAAAAAGATAAAGAATTATTTTGTTGAGAATTATTTATAGTTGAGCCGAAAGATTAAAATTAAATTATGATAGAAACTGGTACAATTCTATAACTGCGTTACTTTTTCTTAAAACGCGATACGTAATCAGATGTATGAGAAAAAAATATAAAAATAATTCTAAAAAAAACCGATAACAAGAAACAAATTTGAGAAGAAGTCGGAACCGTTTAAAAATAAAGAAGGAAAACGAATGGATAGTTCAACGCATTGACATTTAGTTAATTAATAACTGATGATTTAGAACTGACGAATAAATTGACATTTAAATGGCATATATAACTTTCTCATTTATCTTGTCAATATATAATAGAAAAGTATAAAATATGCGCGAAACACGCGCAAATTTGTTTTTTTTCTATCTTTTTTTTTTATTCGTATTATTATGCAAGAAAGGTTATCGATAATCGTCAAGGCAGAAGGGAAAAAAATCAATAAATTCGTCTTTAAAAATACGTATTTTTTTTCGTCATTAAAAATTGCATCACTATGTAATAGACACGTAATGTTTATTGTTGCTTCGCCGAGGGCGATGTTCACGGCCGTTCCTTCGTAATGGCGGACATGAGTAACACCGATTGCACCAACGTTATTTTTATTTTTGACTTTAAGCGAAGTTCATCCATATTCATAGTCAGACCTTACACTGAAAAAAATATTTGTGTGAAATTATATGATTATGCAGAATTTTTTTTCGGTCCAGCATGTATTATTGTCTACATGAAAAATTACAAATTATATTAATTTCAAATTAATAAATAGTAACCCAGGTCAATAACTAAACGAGCTATAATTAGATGTGATAAAGCAAAATTTTTATTATTTCACAATATAATTTTTCACCGATACGTTTCGACTACAGTTAGTTCTCATCAGTCGCAGAAATATAATTACTCCATATAACAAAAATTAAATTAACATATTTAAAGGATTATTTCAATTTCGATTTTCAATAATATATATTAATGAGTTAGCTGTCTATTGCGATTGCAAAGTAAAAAACTTAGAGTCGGATCTTATTCACGTGATACAAGATCTTGATTGCAAGAGATTTTAAAGCACTGATCAGTCGCGTTTAAACTATCTTGCAATCAAGATCTTGCATCACGTAAATAGAATCCGACTCTAAGTTTTTTACTTTGCAATTGCAATAGCCAGTTGCTAACTCATTAAGATGTATTATATGTTATTTGCGTCATGAATAATTTATTTACCAATAGTATTGAGGACGCACGTACAACCTTTTTATATTATATAATTTGACATCAATTTATCTGTAATTTATTATCTGCAATTTTATTGGAAATTTTCTTTTACTCACACTAACTGCCCTTTCTCGCTGTTAACCGAATTGGTTGGATTATGATTCATTATTACTATGTTTTATTGTTCGACAAATTGACTGAATATAACATGGTTGTGTTTATACTATTGAAAATCAAAGTTGAGATGATTCTTTAAATATTTAATTTAATTTTTATTATATGGGGTAATTATATTGTATTTCTGCGACTGATGAGGACTAAGTATAGTCGAAACGTATCGATGGAAAATTATATTGTGAAACAATAAAAGTTTTGTTTTGTCACATCTAATTATAGCTCGTTTAATTCTTGATCTGGGTTACTATTTATTAATTTATTTTAAAGTTATACGAGAATTAAAGAATTGTTTGTAATTTATAATTTTTAAAATTACATTAATTTCACATGCAATATGTATTTTTGGAATTCCATTGAATAATGGAATTTTACATACAAAATGTAAAATATAAAAGCGAGCAGACACTTACCGAAGGAAAATTTCTAGTTATATTAGGTAGTTTTCCAGTCATAAACATATAATTTGCATAAACATGTAATTTGTAAAATTACATGCATTTTTTTCAGTGTAAGGCCAAAATTAAAATTAAATTATAATGAAACTGATATAATTCTAATTTTTCTCGTAGTCGTGCAACTTTTTCTTAAAACGCGACACGTAATCAGATGAAAAAAAAAGAGGAAAATAATACTAAAAAAGTCCGACAACAAGAAACAAACTCAAGAAGCAGAAATTTTGACTTTCTTAAATTTATCTTCAGATACACACAATCAGTAATCACAAGGATGGACAGTATTTGAAGTATATGTATTTAAAATACGTATTTAAATTAAAAACCATTTTTGTATTTTTATTTCATATTTGAATACTTTATTTGAGAATATTTTGTATTTTTAATTTGTAAATACTAAATACATTCAAATTATGTAAAAGTTTTTTTGATGAAAGTTAAAATCGCATCATTGTTGACTCAATTTAAAGTTCCATTTCACGCATAATGTACATAATAAATCATTTATCCTTGTTTACATTTGGTGACAAACAATCTCTAGCGTTGTGTCTCGGCCAGGAGTGAACGTATTTGAAATATAATATATATTAAAAATATATATTTAAATATATTTTTATTTTATTGATATTATTTTGTATTTCGTATTTGAATACTTTTTTGAGAGTATTTTGTATTTTGTATTTAAATATATTTTGTCCACCTCTGAGTCAATAAAATAATTCGTAGAGCATAATTATATAAAGATAAATTTGAAGAAGCCTTAAATATAGGGCCTAACTGTATGAATACGGGCATAGAATTCTCTCTATTTTTCCCTCTCTTTCGACTTTAAAGAGAGAAAGTGAGAATTTCAAGCCTCGTTTAAAGTCAAAGTAACGTTGGTGCAGTCGAGCCTAAGAAATCTTTATTTTCATTGTAAATATTCCCTTCCCAAGGATCGCGTCAGTGAAAGAAAAAAAAAAGAAATCGATAGACCGTTTGTGAGCTATGCTCGCGAGCAAAGTGGCGCTCTACTTTAGGCGCACAATGGAAAAGATATTAGGAATAAATATTTAAAAAAAGTATTATTCTTTAGTCAGTATTTTTCTGTCTTCACAGAATCACTTATATATTTTTACCTCTGGACAAATTTTAACTATACATATATAGAGGAAGGTCACCGACATACACTTTGTTTTTTACCATAATATTTCTTAAACAAAAAGATAAATATAAAACTTTAAAAACATAAAACTTTAAACATATTAAACAAACTAAAAAATGTCTTCCATCAGACAATAGCAGTTTTTATAATACTATTTGCAATTTCGCAATAATTAATTTTTTCATAAGCAAAAATGAACGTCTGACAAAATGGGCTCTAAAACCTGACACAATAGGCAGTAATGCTTATACGTATTTCTATTCTTTTTTTTTTATAGGAATTATCTGAATAAAGTACCTACAAATGAATGTATATAAGATATTCCAGAATCTTCTCGTTATAAAATATCTTTATTGAATTATATGCATATTTACTTTATGCTGATTTGTGTGTGTGTGTGTGTGTGTGTGTGTGTGTGTGTGTGTGTGTGTGTGTGTGCGTGTGCGTGCGTGCGCGCGCGCAAATATGTAACGCAATAGTCTTTCAAGAGTTTGTTCATATATGCACGATTGTCTGCAGCGCCAATAAAGCTATTTGATACTCTAAAGCAACATTATAAAACTTAAACTAGCCCATGATCTGTTTTACAGACAGGTGTGGCGATTTACGTTGCACTCCAATTTTACATTTAAAATCATATTATGAAAAAACTAAGAGAAAAAAATAATATAAATAAAACTGATTTAAGAAATTACAAGTATTTAAAATGACGTAACATTATCAATAATATAGTCACTATTATTTAAACTACGCTATTTACAAAAGAAAATCATAAGAATTTCATTTTTGTATTCGAAGAATTCGTTTTTAACTGATTTGATATAGAAAACAAGTCACAAATATACACGAATTATGAGTTCTTTAATTAGCTAAACAGATCATTATTTTCTTAGTATTAATAAGTGCAGTAGTTAGTTTCTGAGAAATAAAGGGGTGTCACTTTAGAAGACCTATCGGCGACTTTCCTCTATTATAATATATACGTTTAATTTCATATACTTTTAATTATTTCTTGACCAATTTATTTCTGCCGTGATATTGTTATTTCATTTTCTGACTACTGTATATTTTTATCATAAATTATCACACTGATTTTTAATATTATTTTGATGAATATCTTTTCAACATGCAAAACATAATTGTTTCGCCAGTTCGGTGAATTTCTTACCAGAGTGACGTATTTACTTGTTTTTTATCATTATAATTTATAATCTATGTAATCTTATTTAAATTTAGATTGTTTACCAGAACTTGGAGAAATTCCAAACGACTGGTCAAACTATTTACAAACAATTCTTGTTTCTCTGTGAAACATTCATCTAGCCGTCATTATATGTTATATTACATACATAATATTATCCATCTCTGCAACTGCGTTTCATCTTTTTAACATCACTGCGTACATATGCAATTTTGTCAAATATCTGAAAAGGATTCAATTCGTGAGACCGAAACATGTAATATATATCCATTTTTGTTTAATTAATTACAGAGTATTATATTTTTTGTCGGAATTTTCATGTTTTATTACGTATAACTTTTTAATTCGACTCTTATATGCCCTGCATATTTTTTATATTGTTTTTGAAATTAAGAGTCCTTTGTTCTTGTCAATTTTTAATAAATATTAGAAAATTAAAAATATCAATTTTTAATTAATTTCTATTAATTTATCTTTGCGCAACGCGCAAAGACTTGCGAGTACCACGCCTGATTCGTATTTGCCGTTCTTCTAATTTTTTATTTGGAAAAATTATAATTTTTAGAGAAATAAAATAATTAGGAACAAACGTAACACACAATAGATGTATTGTAAATAAAACTATATATTTTATTTATGTCGGTTTAATCTCCCTAATTTACATTTCATCTCTCTAATTTTTTATTTCCCTAAATTCTGTTCTAATATTAAATTCTTTTAAGATTTTATATTATATTAGTATGCTCCCGTGACCTACTGATCCAGTCCAATCAAAATCTATAGGGAATGGAATGTGAAATTATTCGTGAGTATTCATTCGGAATATATGTATGTATAATACATTGTACATACTTCGGCGCGTTACGGTCGCGCAAATTTGCATTCCGTCTATTGTCAGCCCACTTGCGAATGTCATAATTTACTGTAAATTGTCATGCAAACTTGCGAAACTCCGAAGTCTCCGCGAAATTTTCAAGTTCCGCTAGCAATGACGTTATTATACAATGCTTAAGCTAATCTAAGCTGTGCGGCAAATTTAGAGGGTGCAGCATTTTTTAAAAAAATTTCTTAAAAAATTACCAGTTTTTATCAGACGTGAATGATTGTCTATCGAAAGCAATAATCTAACAGAATTTTGATTAATTTAGACAATGGTTAATCCAGAAATTTGTTAAAGAGGAAAGCCATTGCACTGAGAAAAAAAAACTTAAACTTGGCTAAATGCGTTTAGTTCGTAATGATTATTTTATATATTATATTAGTTCAAATATTTATATATATTTAGATTAACAAAACCTTGTAATTTAAAACATGTTATTTGTTTGAATTAACAAATTAATATTATTTTAAATCAACTAATATTATTTTGAAACAGCAATTTTTTTTCTCAGTGTGCGCTGCAAGCAAAATTTCTTTTTAAAATCAAATATATGAAAACATAGAATATTAAATTAAATTATTATTTAAATATGTGTAATTCATAAAATATTTTATTTTGAATCTAACACAAAAAAAAAGAATAATATAATGACATAATATAAATCTATATTTTTTTTATATTTAAGAGTTTTTTAAATTGAAAAATATGTTTACAATATTAAAATTGTGATTAAACATTTCAGAAATATTAAAAATATAATATTTTACTATATTCAAAACATTAAAATAAATATATAAATATAAAATATAAATAAGGACTCTCAATCTTAAACGATAAAATATAAATAAGAGTTTATATAAAGCTAATTGAGAAATCAATGGAAGATCTATGATTTTGTATTCGCTGAGAAAGACTCCAAAAGAAACTGAAACGTTCGAAATAAATTGAAGAGATAACCTGAGGATTATCTGCTTCTCCTATCTCTTTGCTCTTACAACAGCGTGCGATTCTCATTAGCCTTATCTGAACTCTTATTTATATTTTATTTTTGCTATATTTCTTGTGAATCTGCTGAATTTAAATTATAATAAGTTATATTTGAGGCTTGAGTAGGGAGCACAGATTCTTACATAACGCATAAAGCATAAAAAAATCAATCAATTAGTATTTTATTTCATAAAAAGGGAGGAAGTGAAGAATTTTGATTGGTTCATTTTCTCATGCATTATATGTATATGTATCAGGTTGAGTAGTGCTAAGTTAAAAAGATAAAAGTTAATTTAAAAAGTTAAAAAGTTAATTAATTTTGACTTAACTTAGTTACAATTTAGACTGTTAACTTTTTAATTTTATTTAGTTACATTTTATCTGTAACTATTAATTTTTGTTTAATTTTTTTGAAGTTAAGTCTCAGACATAATACGCGGCAATAACGATAGCTTAATATGAGATGAAATTGCAAAGATAAACAAATTTAATAGGTGTTGACCAATGACATTATTAAATATATTTCGTGAGTTTGCTTTCACTTTTGTAATTATCATCTCATTTCAAATTATACAATTAATCTCCATTTTAATCTGTCAGAAACCGTATATTTTGATGTATCTAATTTCTGATAGTTGAAATTTATTATTCCTTATTATTAAAATATAACACATCAACTATTTTCGAGTACACCTCACATGGGTTCTTCATGTTGACCGGCTGTTCAGTGTAGGAGGACTCATTTTTGACTTACGAGAAAAGATGTCCGACAAAAATGGCTTTATTACTTAATATATTTAATAAGTATATGTGAACAAAATATTCGAACAGTATATATAACAGTCTATGTAAATATATGAATAAAGTTTGTAAATAGAATATAGAGTAGTTTCTAAATGAAGTATATATTTGTCATTTCCGTTATTTGTAAGACTGAAATTCTGGAATCATGAAATAAAAAAATATAAAAAAAACAAATTTAACTTTTAACTTTTCAATTACTTTTTTTTATTAACTTAACTTTTAATTCAATTATTAGGTGTTGGAATTAATTCGTAGCGTTTTTAATGAAAGAATGTTATTTATTTCACATGAGCATTAAAAAATACATTAATGAAAGTACTTCCCATCACTTTAAAAACGCTACGAATTAATTCCAACACCTAATAGTTTCATTATAAATTAATTAATATCTTAACTGAGTTAAATTTTCAAGATTGTTAACTTTAACTTATCTTAGTTAAAAAAAAAAGTTAACTTACTCAACCTTGATATGTGTAAGACTCCGTATTTTCGCTTTAAATAAACCCGATAAAAATCTGTTATGCATGAATATATATAAATATATATAAACATACATAAACGTATAAATATTTATAAACATATATAATTAAGATGATTCCGCACTGAGATTACGTCGCAGAAACCAGAAAAAAAAGAAGTAAAAATTTTCCCACGACTCTGTTACATGTCTTTATATTATATTAGTATAGTGTTAAGATTTCAGTTTCTTACTGTTAATATTAATGAAATTATTGTGAGTTATTGAATCGATTTGTGTGTGTGTCACTGCGTTAAGTAGCACCATCATTAAATTATAATTTACATAAAATGATTAGTGTAGGACGTGCAAAAGACTTAGTGGTTATTTCGTGATACATGAGTGTAGAAGAATAGTAAAGCATGTTGTATAACAAAATACAAGTAACACAATGTTATACAAATTTTGTTATACAATTTTCGCACTATTTGTTTTGGAAAAAAATCAAGTTTGAGAAAATGTAAAAAAATTATTTATGTATAATTATATATAAAATTATGCATAATTGTGTATGAGCAATTTTTTCTTACATTTTTCTTACAAACTTGTTTTTCTCTAAACAAACAATAAAGATGATCCCTTTAATTATTTTTTATGTTTTCACATTACTATTATTATTTGTATTACACTGAAAAGTAATTTTACAAAAGAAAAAAGGATATATGAACATGTATGAACATATTTTATGTATGAAAATATAATTATACATATTTATGAATGTTTATGCGTGTTTATATATATTTATACATATTTATACATATTCATATTTAAAAAATTTTTTACTGGAAAAGTGATTCTACACGATAATAGTAATCAGTAATATTGAATCAGTAATACTGACAGTATGCATCAATATTTTTAGTATTTTTATAATATATATAGTTTAGATAATCAGCATTATTGATAATATATTTCACTTCTATAGTTTTACATACAATATCTATGTAACACACTGTGGCATTAATCCTAATACACAATTAATCTCCATTTTAATCTGTCAGAAACCGTATATTTTGATGTATCTAGTTTCTGATAGTTGAAATTTATTATTCCTTATTATTAAAATACGTTACATGGATCATCGTCAGTATTCTAGAGATCAATCACTTGTAGAAGTTCTGAGAGAAGATATAAATTTTCCGAATATTTCTGAGTATTTTTGAAAAATGTTCCAATTCGTATAAAAATTATAAGAAAAATTTTCACCAGGGCAGCCTTTGTCTCTTGAAAAGCTCTTACTGACATTTTTATTGACCGTATAAAGTCACTTTAAGGACAGCAAAGATTTAAAGATTTAATTAAAATTGCATGAGCAGGCATGAGTTCTAATCTGAATCTATCCGACTCCGTCAGCGACGGAGAATCTTTGTCCTCTCCCACCATCGAAGTCCAAGTTCGGCGGCCGGTGGCGGCGCCGGCTGTATTATTGTTATACATCGCGCGTGAGCAGCTGAGCGCCGCATTTGCTCGCGACTTTCGCGAGAGTCAGGTCGCGTGCGAACGTCTTTGTCAACACCGTGGAAACCACGTGAGGCGCAAAGGCCGAGTCGAAGAAGTGAGTGAGCGAACGAGCTGTCGACCGGCCGACTTAACGAAACGAAGGTGCGGGCTTCGAAGCACGCAATTGAAAGCGACGACCGGGATTTTCACCGAGCTGAGCGGAGTTTCACTTCTAACCTGAATTCGGCGAAGACGAGCAAACGGGTGTACGTATACATGTGTGGATTTATGTGTGTGTATGCCTTGACTCATAACGACTTGTCATCATCATTATCAACGAACGCTAGACGGAAGATTTTTACTTGAACTCGATTACTCCAGATATCGCGAAAGCACGTCGCGTGGAGCTACGCGGTTGCTATATATATTACGGTAAGTTCAATAGGGTCAGGTACTTACGTATTACGCGAGAGATAATAACACAGTGATTAATTAGAATCAATCAATCAACAGACTCGAGCTTTGACAAGCTGACTATATAGATCCCAAAAGAGGAGCATCATTTCCAAGAACATCGCACGACTCGACCAAGATGTGGCCGAAGGACGTTGGCATCCGGGCTTTAGAGGTCTACTTCCCGGCGCAGTACGTGGAGCAGACGGAACTGGAGGCGTACGACGGCGTGTCCGCGGGCAAGTACACGATCGGCCTGGGTCAGTCGCGAATGGGTTTCTGTAACGATCGTGAGGACATCAACTCGTTGTGCCTCACTGTTACCTCTCGGCTGTTGGAACGTTACGAAGTCAAGCCACAGGACATCGGCCGATTGGAGATAGGCACCGAGACCATCATCGACAAGAGCAAGTCGGTGAAAACTGTGCTGATGCAACTCTTCGAACCTCACGGTTGTACCGACATCGAGGGCGCAGACACCACCAATGCCTGCTACGGCGGCACCGCCGCTCTTTTCAACGCTATAGCGTGGGTGGAGAGCAGCGCCTGGGACGGTAGATTCGCCCTGGTCGTTGCAGCCGACAACGCGGTGTATTCTACGGGTAATGCCAGGCCTACGGGTGGCGCGGGCGCGATAGCCATCCTGGTAGGTGCAGATGCACCACTCGTGTTCGACCGTGGTCTCCGAGCGTCCTGTATGAGGCATGCTTACGACTTTTACAAGCCGAACATGCGCTCCGAATATCCCATGGTGGACGGCAAGCTGTCGATCCAGTGCTACCTTAGCGCTCTGGACAACTGTTATCAGTTGTATCGTGAAAAAGTCAAGAGGAAGAGCCCCGGTGAGAACCCCGTCACTTTGATCAACTTCAACGCAATGCTCTTCCATTCACCATACTGTAAACTCGTACAGAAATCATTCGCCAGGCTGGCCTTTATCGATTTCTTGAACACGCCGGAGAATCAGATTCCCGACAGTTACAAGGACGCAGTGAAATTCCACGCTGCCAAGCTCGAGGACACTTACTTCAATCGGGATATCGAGAAGATATTCATGCAGCTGAGCAAGGCGGACTTTGAGCAAAAGACTGAACCCAGCTTGCTGATAGCGAACCAAGTTGGAAACATGTACACACCATCCGTGTACTCCGGTTTAGTGTCATTGCTTATATCAAAGCCGATAAGTGAATTGGCAGGCAACAAGGTTGGCATATTTTCTTATGGCTCGGGTCTCTGCTCCAGTCTATATTCGTTGACAATAACGAGGGATACGCGTGAAGGTTCTGGCTTGTCGAAAATCATTACCGCTCTTTCCTACGTCAAGTCGCAATTAGAAGGACGTCACTGTGTTTCCCCAAAGAACTATACCAAAGTTCTGGCGTCAAGAGAACAAAATTGTCACGTTGTACCATTCACTCCGCAGAGTAGTATAGACGACATGTTTCCGGGCACATATTACTTAACGCAGGTGGATGAACAGTACAGGAGGACTTACAAGAGAGTATGAGATCAATGTGTTAAATTTCAAAGTTTAGAATTGTTTATAGTCAATTTTATTCTACAAAGATATATATATATACATATATATATATGTGTGTAAAATAAAAGGTTCGAGGTTTTGCTTGATTAATTCTTTTTTACACACACACACACACACACTCACACAATACACACACACATCAATTATATTATATTGGTAATACATACTTTATTGATATTATTTATCATTGAATGAAGCGTCTTCGTATTAGAAATCAAATCTTTTTTGATCATTTTTTTTGTCTCGATTACATTAATATATTATTTCTTATCGCATTGATATTTAAAACAAATTTATTCTTTAAAAAGTTATTATTAATTTATTTTTTAAAATTTATTCTTTTAGAAATCATATTAAACAACAATAATAGTAGCAATTCATAATCATATAATTCTTTAAGAAATATAATTAACAAAGAATTTTTATACATGTATATTATATCACGCATAGCAAGTATCAAATACAGGTAAGAATCTCAGGCACTTATGTGATTTTAACAGAAAATATTTTGATAGAAAGGATATTTAAGTCGAAACTATTATAACTTCTTTGTTGATTTGTAAAATGAAACATAATTATTTTGCAACATTCTCTCCTTACATTGTCAATTAAAAATGTTTTCAAATATGTCTACAATTCGCTGAAATTTAACTATTATCATTCGTAGCTTTGTATTTACATAATAACAACGATATTAGATCTGTTCGCTGCTTGCAACACTTTTTGCATTCAAAATCTTCTTTTCTTTCTTCAATATCCAAATATATATATATATATATATATATATATCTAATTTTAAATGTAAAAATTGTTTTTAGAATTTCAAGTCACGTGAACAGACCTATTTACATACAATGTAAAAACAGCATTATAAAGTTATAACATTATAAAGTGCCTTTACGTAAAATTGTTTTTATATAAGACTAAAAAGAAAATGTTTATACATTTATGCTAATACTAGTTATCTAAATTTTTCAATATACGATGAATAAATTAACGTACAAGCAACAAAATATTTGTGATATTTAAGATTTAATTTCAAATTAATCTTTGTGAATTTATGGTCAGTTTCAAACGTCGGTAATATATCTGAATTATGTTGTCAACTAGAATTGTCTTCTCTACCTCGCTTCATCTTGTTTAATATAGTTATTAAATCTACTATATTATTTTGATGCAATAAAAACGAGTGAATATTAGTTAACATTTTATGATCTTTTAATATTAATGCGTGTACATGTTATTCATATACACTTACAGTATACTAATTCATATCGAAATTGACAATTCTCTAAATAACTTTTATATATATAATTCCACATAAACCGAATAATGATGTTGAATAAATATTTATAAAATTAAATTGACTTTGTCGCAAAAAACTTTCTCATTAAAAGACGATTAGTTTCTATATATTGTCTCTATAAATATATTTCAACAATTATCGAATTACAATATAGAATGTGTGAATATGAACAATTTATAATATAGAATGAGTTATCTTTGGAATCAATATACATTTATGCAAAGCAATTACTTCTTATATCTCAAATATATCAAATGTAATACATAAACCCATGTTAACTAACAAAACCAATACACTAAACATCATGTATTTTAAAGAAAAATATATTTTTTAATTGTCTCTACATATACATATAATATAATAAATATTTTCAATTACATCTCGTATGGTACAATTGCTCGCAAAATTAATCAAGTATTTAAAAAATTTCAGAAGTTTTTATACAACGAAAAGAAGACGAAACATCAATATTTTATTCTCAATAGACTATAAGTAAAATTTATTTTATAGCAAGCTTCTAAATTCTTGTATACGCAATTTTGAAACACTTGATCAGTCTTGCGAGACAGTATTTTATGTATTATTTCGGCGCACAATTGTAAATATTTTAAGCTTTAATATAAAATTATGTTTCGTACAATATCCTTTTTTTTTTGCACACAGTTCAGACAGTTTCATATCTAATTATATTTATTAACAACAGAATTTATTAAAAACGGATATATATATATTCTTTTTGACTGGTCTAATAAAATTTTTTATTCACTTTGATTCGCTTCGAATATTGTTTTCTTCATTTATTTATGTTAAAATATATATCTATATTTTTTTCAAAAGATGCAATTATCTCTAATAATCTAAATTCGCGAAAGAATACTTTACTTGGATATATTCTCTAAGATTTTACGTATCTTACTATGTTTTTAGTATTTCATTTCTTATCAAAACATAATTTGCATTCACAATGAGTATTTTGAGAGAATACACGCAATATAAGTATCAAAAAAATATATTACGATTTATTACATAAGCAATAATAGAGATTCGTTATATCTGTTCACAAATAACAATAGCGTTTGTTTAAACGAAACGCATTCTACATACCTGCTCGCATTCCCATTGCCCTTCAACGTCGAATGCGAATCTGAATTATTATATAAATTATGTTTGAATTAGATCCGAGTTATTTAATAATTATTGAATTATTCAATTTAACAAAAATCGCAAGTATTAGAGTAATCGTTTTTAGCGTAAAATGTACAATGAGAATGCGACTGTGGATTAATATTTACAGCTTTTAATTGATGCTCGGCGATTGGGAGGCCAAACTTCACATTCGCACGTGCAAATAAATAAAATAAATAAAAAAAAACACATTAAGTTATCACTCGCAATTTAAATCTTCTGCAAATGTCTCGATTATACTTTGCGAATATCTGTGTGTTTAGCGTACGAAAATGTGACGTTTTAAGGCACTAGATACTCTAAGATCTCTTCAGGTCGCAATATTGGGTAAAGTGTCAACATGTGTGCACAAGTATATATTTGTACGTTTTTGTTAAATCGCATATAAAAATATACATATGTACTTTCCCGGAACAGCGAATTTTTGGAGTAGAAATGATCTATTTTTTATTCTAAAAATTAGATCTTTTTGCTTTCATGTCTCCCAAGATTAGATATAATAGCTACTGTTCCAATCCGCGCGAATAGAAAAATATCTTAAATTTGGCACCTGAATATCTTTCTGTTGTATGGATAGAATTACGCTGATCGTGTGTAGTCTATTTTGTATCGGGCTAATAAGATAAAGGGCAGTGAAATGTTTGTAAAAAGATGATAAGATTCATACGATGTTTTAGGGAAATCGATATTCTTGGTATAGTTAGTATACTGAGGCATACTAATTTCTAATTTTTCAATTATTATTTCAAGAATAGTAACATTAAAATGTACGATGCAGACGAAATTGTGTGATATCACAATCGTCGACTGCCTTTTATCTTATCTATCACTGGACACTCAGCTCATGAAAATTTCATCCGCATTCAACGTATCGAACGATATGTCTGTGATAAGAATTTAGAATATTTTATAAGAACAACCCGAACAAGAAGATAGATTTCGACCGACACCGAGCTTCACCACTTCTTCCTCACTTGCGCTAATCTGTCGATTATCGTGTCGTCTCTAAAAATAAATAATGCGTTAATTTTTTTTTAATTATTTAAGTACTTTATGCGCGATATAGAAAATGGGTTTACCTTAAGTTCCGATGCCAGATAAAAAAAGATGGAATCTATATTTGTATTATCTTTGGCTGAGGTCTCCACTACGTGCAAAACTTCCGGCAGGTATTGGCATAAGGCTTCAGCCTCTATTTCTTTCACCTCACGTAAATCTTCCAAATCACATTTATTACCTGCAAAGCAAAAAATGCATGGAAATTATGCAACATCATTACAGCATAATAATTATTATAATGTATGCACATAAAATGATCATACCAACTAATACCAGTAACACATGCGACGACGAATACCTCCGGACTTCTTCAACCCAACGTTGTAAACTTAAAAACGTCGATCGTTTCGTAATATCGTAAACTAAAATAATCGAGTATTGTTTATTAGAATAATGTCATAGTAATATAATTTTTCAGATAATAGAAATTATGCAACAAAAAACAATTCTATTGCCCTGACCGAAAACTACAGTATAATTCCCATTAATTTTTTTATTAAACTAATTTTTAAATTATTCTTTAAATTAATAGTACAATACATGTTAAAAAATAAATTATTGCAGACTAATATGAAATATAAGAATTCATAATTAGTTACGTACCTACGATTACCCCATTTGCAGATCTATAGTAACTCTGTGTTATTGTTCGAAATCTTTCCTGTCCTGCGGTATCCCATATTTGTAACTGTCAATAACAGGATAAGAGCTCCAATAATTATTATGATTTTAAATATTAATAATCTCACTATCTATATTAATAATTATAATCTATGAATTCAAACAGATTACATTATTCTTTTAGATTGTATAAAAATTTATCAGATTTTGCTTCAAGGATTATCATCAATAAGATATTTAACGTACAAATTTGTAATTTAAGCATACAAATGAATTTCATTAGAAGAAAGCTCAATCTCAAATTGAATACATAATCCAGACACAGACGACACAGCAGTCTATTTATACAAGTCTTACATAATTTTTTATTAATTACAAATTTTTTTCTATCTTTTAACTCTACTCTTTTTCATGTTTCCTCTCCTCTTTCTATTGAAATCGAAGTCGTGATGTACACTTATTATTAGTTTGTTCGTTTTACTAGATCTGTTTTTTTATAGCTGAACTATATAGTATGTACTTAAAATAAAATAAATATATGTTTGAAATTTGGCAAGAGAGATCAAGAAAAGTCTAGTCCAATCCGGTAACAATAAAAAACAAACTTATATAGTAAACAGCCTAGAAAAAAAAAACATAAACACAGAGTACTGCGGAGTACTGATAATCACTGATTTCTGAGAAGAAATTCTATAGAAGTGTGTTGATAACGCAATCGGAGCATAGGTTAAGCTTCAAGCTTGACGTGAATGCATGTCTGGAATGCGGCGCACCTTCACCCTCTTGCCGTCTATGAGCACGGTCTTCATGGTGAAATCGACGCCGATGGTGTTGCCATGGCGCTCAACAAATGTTCCGGACCTGAAGCGCTGCACCACGCAAGTCTTGCCCGTGCCGCAGTCGCCAATTAGGACGATTTTGAACAGGTAGTCGAAGCTCTCGTCATCGCTCGTGTTCATCATGAGGTTGTCGGGGTTACGGCACGACATTCTCAGGACGAGGACTCACGCGAAGGCGAGGGCGACGACGACGGTCGCGAGGACTTTGCGCTTGGCGGACAACTACCTACGCCATCGTCGTGTCCACGAGTCTCCCCAAGTCTCTCTTCATCCAATTGCGTCCATTTTGGTCCATCTTACCATCCCGCTGTTTGCGATCCGTATCAGTGACGAATCATGGAACTGCTGCTGACCCCCCCTTCCTTTCTGTCTTCCTACTTTTCTTTTCGGTTCCTTTTCTTCGCGCGATTGCATTTATCTGTATGAATCTTCTTTTCTTATTGTTGGACATATCTTATTTGAGATTTGAGAACAAGCGAAAATAAATGTATGAAAAATATTGAATTTAAAAAAAAAGAGAAGAAACGAGAATACAATAAATTATATATTGTAAGAATTAAAATATTTAAGATAAAAAAGTAATACAAATTAATTTATTTTGTATAGTACATAAAATAAGTAAAGATAAAGGGAGGTAAAAAATACAAGAAATCACCTTAACGACTATAAAGTCTGGTAAAATATCTGGGAGATAAAAATTCTAGTTTTAATTTAATACAGTTTTAGTTTATTCATTAACAGGGAATATTTTCTTTTTACATGATAAAACAAAAATGTTGTCATTGTATTCTAATATACTCCATTTTGTTTGAATGTCTTGGAAATTAATTAGTAAAAATACGCGTCAGCACATAATTTTATTATATAATTCTTACAAACTACATCGTTACGAGAATCGCAGATAATCTTAACATCTTAATATTAATTCTTAGAATTATTTTCCGGATGTGAACTTTGATAAGCCCTCCAGTAGACTGACATAGGCTGTATGCTCATAGCATGTGCTCAACTCAATCAATTTCTCTGCAAATTCGTTTGAAATACCTTTCTCTTCGAGGTAGTTCATCAGTAGATCGTACAGATACTGCAAAATAAATAAATAGTATTTAATTTAAGCTGATTTATCTAACATTTAATTAAAAAAAAACAATCTAATTTATGTAAAATGTATTTTATGTCTTAGTTATAGAAGTATTCAGATCTGGAACAGAGAATTAAGAAAACATATCAACAAAAGAGTTAGAATAAAACATGTCACATTCTTATTTCGACGAACACATGACAAATAATCATGAGTTAATTTTATAAGAACGTTAATGATTTTCCAAAGATCAATAATCAAAGCAGCCTTGATATAAGCTGCTTTGTACTCAACACTTTGGAGATATATTTATAATCTTTATGTATCAAATTGATATGTATTTTAACTTCTTTCATTTTTTACTTAAAACTATGAAGCATATATTAAAGCATAGTCTACAAAGCAATAGTCTACAAAGCAAAAAGATAAATTTAAAGTCCAATTTATTTTTTTATTTTGGGCTTTTAAGTTTTTGATATTTATACTACATGTCAAACTATAATATATTTAATTATTTAGTTGTACTAATTTTTACATAAAATAATAATTACAGAGATATAGAGACAGGATAATAATTCCTTGCTTCTTCGAAAATCATACTTACTCCATCGATGATTTCACCAGCTACGGAGTACACCTTTTCATTGTGGTTGCCTTCATACAGCGTGATTTCATCGATGCCAAATATGTCATCTGCAAAAAAAAATTAATACAAATTAAAAATTAAAATTTGAAAAATGAATAATATAAACAATCTAACAAATCCCTTATTTATTGCTAATGTACTTACTATAATTATCATCAGTACCTGATGCACCAGCTTGATTGTTGAAAGAACATGAAAAACCTAAAGTCTGATTGCCTCTCACTATATCTACTGTAAAGTTTGGCTTGCTCTTCATTTCGCCGATGTCTACACTGTCACTACTAGGATTTATTTCTGTTTCAGAATCTGAATCTACCGTATGGTTCACATTAAATGAAATATGGATACTGGAAAAGAATATTATAAATCAGGTACATCATAAATCAGCACTTTAAATCCATATATCAATATAATATATCCATATATCAATATAACAAATTTCTTACGTATCAGTGCCGTCTTTCTTTTCAAGAGTGACTTCGGCACCATTAAGGGATACTGAAAAATTATCTAATGTTGTTGGTATCATCTTTAATTTTTGTGCCTTCTTTTCAGCTACTATCTCCTCAGCTAGAAATTCCACTAATTCCTTCTCCGCTAATAAAAAAAAATATAATTAGTAAAATAAACAAGCAGAATTATACAAAATTACATATTTCTGTATACAAAACAAAAAAATCTTGCTTATTGATATAATTTTAGATTGTCATACTTAAGAAAGATCAAATTATACAGTGCACAAAGCAATATTAAATAGAATTTTAAAAACGATATATGAAATCTATGTTCTCAGAGAAAACTAATTAATATTTATAAATTATAAGACTTCATATCTGTTCTTTATAGTACTGTATATTATACTCTTTGCATAGTTAAACTATACATTAGAGAAAAAGGAAGGAAATGAAAAGTATGAAGTTTACCTACAAAGACTAATAAATTTTTCAATTGCATCAGTCTATAGTCATAGGACTTAAGAAAACTTAAAGAATTGCTATTTAATAGAAGAGAAAAAAAAAAGGATGTTTCAAGTCACAATTAATATTTAAAACATTTCCGTTTCCGAGTTGAACATCTCTTTCAACAAATATGGAAACCAATAAAAGCGCATGTGGTCCCAGTCACGGAGACGATCAACGCGTGGTCGACAAGACACCCTCGTCGATGGGTCAATACCTTTGCTGTGCGACATGCTGTAGCATCTTTGAACGCGGAGATTATGCAGTTCAGGCGTGGAAATGAGAGGCGTGATCTCGGCGATCTGCCGGCGACTACACACGTTCCACAGAGCCCTGGCGGGTTGACCGCTGATGTTGCTGCCGCACGAAGACGACAGCATACCGCGAAATGCCGTGGCGCGAAACGCGCTCCTTACGATACCGTTCATGTTGGAGGAAAGTTGACGGCAGAAAACTACGCGATGAATACAACGTGATGAATACGGAATACGACGAGTACGGCGTCCGGCACGAAGGAAATGATTGCGTCACGGCGATCTCTTGCGCCAGGTTTCCGGTGCGCAGACGAAGAGCAGAGAGTGTAGAGACAGCTTCCGGCGACACACGTGTTTATATTAGGCTGCATTTTCATGCTGACGCTTGACGCTCGATTCGAGCGTCAACAGGTCTCGTGATCAAAATTGACGCTTGATATTCGTCAATTAAGATAAAGTCACTAGATTAACAAAGTATTGCAAACTGCCGCCATTTTGGCTCCATGATGTTATTCAAAATTTCAGCCTCTATTGTTGCGATTTTTGCAATTTTCAACACACAGCAACTGGGCATTTTTGATAATAACAGAATCAGGTTCTTCTTCTTCTTTCTAACCTCTATATAGATTTCCAAGCTTTTAAAAGAATCATACTTAGAATAGTACTTCGATCATTTTGGCTCCAAATAATTCAGTGAATTTTTTCATCGCGGTACTTTGTTAATCTAGTGGCTTTATATTAAGGTGTTATTACATAGAAGCGTTAAGCAATGGGCACATTTAGTACTACACTGCTCAGTGCGTTCTTGCATCTGATTGGCATATTCCATTAGATCTAAAAATATAGACCAAACAAGAGCTCACTGAGCACTTAGGAAGCGTTTATATTGGCCGTAATCGTATGTCGTAATCTTTAAGAAGATTAAAAAAAAAATTTACTAATTATAGTCGAGTATTCCCCTCCCATTGAACTGTAAGAAGGAAATATTCAAAGATGATTGGTCAATTTTTAGCAAGAGCTCAGTGAGCAGTACTAAATGCATCCAATGGCTGCGTTTAGCAGAATATTTATCTTGTGACTGTTTAACGATTTTTTTGATGATTGGATTATACTTTTAGGACGCGTTCATACCTTGACGGAAAAGCAGAAAGCGAAAAGCAGTGGCCAATCAGAACTCGCGCTGATAATAAGTAGTACATAAGCCGAAATTGTACACTATCAGCGCGAGTTTTGATTGGCTGCTGCTTTTCCATTTTCTATTTTTTCGTAAGGTTAATGCGCTCTTAGATCTTGAAGAATAGTTTTTGTAGTTGCACAATTAGGTACCTATTTTTATTATTTGTTTCACTTCAACTTATTGCACTGTGTGTACTAATTCAGAAAGTGCAGCTATAAAAAACAGTCTCAACTACAGTCGAGCATTCTCCTGTTGTTCGACTGTAACAGGGGAATACTCGACTGTAGTTGGTTAGTTCTTACATTCTAATCCGGTTTAAACCCTCAGTGGAAACTAGACCAGTGAGGTGCTGTTATTGGAATTATTTCCCATACGGGAATAATTCTTACGACAGAGTCTCACTAAACGCAGCCAATGAATGCATTCAGTACTACCTCTCACTGAGTGCTCAGTGAGCTCTTGCATCCAATTGGCATATTCCGTTAGAACTAAAAATATAGATCAAACAGATATAAGAGCTCACTGAGCTCTTATAGTGTTCAGTGAGCGATCATAGTACTGAATGCACTCAATATTATCTGTTCGGCGGGAAATAGTAGAACATAGTAAAACAAGGCTAAAAAAAGCGGGCATTATCGTACGTGATCGTCAAGATTTGGAACTTTTTTTGCGAAAGCCCTCTGTTTCGATAAGAAATTGATAACTCTTACGGCCGTGCTGATAATAATAAACCGCAATCATGTACAATTTAACAGAAGGAGCATTGGAGGTAAATCTTTTGAAGTTTCTTTATATTGCGTCGTATTGTTTAATACTAAGATTTTATCGTTTCAGAAAATCATGCGAGGCATAGATATCGATAATCCAGTTCTCCAAGTATTGGTGAGTGCGAAAATAATTCGACAGAATCTGATCAGTTATATCTTTGCGAATCGAAAATGTTTATTTTGAAAGCATGATTTTTATAGCCAGGTTAGGGAAGTGACGCTGCTTCTGTCACTTTTATCTGGATTATGATTGAAATTTAAAGTTTGTCATACTGTGGCATATATCATGAGTTGTGATGTGTGCCTGTTATGTTAAACTTATTTTTATTGTCAAAAATTACTAACTAAAATTATTATACACAATGGATACTTATATTTTGGGTTAATTTTCGTTTCGTAATAAATCGTTTAAAAAAAATTGATTCTTATATATACATATATTTCGAAGAAAAGAAATGTATAGGATATGATTAATCGAGTCAAAAGGTTAAGTTCTTTCACAGAATTTTAACTATTGCAAGGATTCTATCTTGCAGTTTTTTTAGGAAACAGAGTCTTTAATAATGTGTGTAATTTTGCAGGGTTACAAGAAACTGCCGAGAAATGTTAATAAAGATGGGTCTGCTACTGATCGATTCAGATTGCTGATATCCGATGGACAAAAGTTAAACTCATTCACGATGTTGGCCACTCAACTGAACAATCTGATCACAGAGAACATTTTGAATGATTTTGCGATCTGTAAAATAACCAATTATCACATGAGTTCAGTGAATAACAGTGGCAAAGAAAAGTATTGTTTCACCTTCTTATTTATATATTTAAATATATAAATAATTCAAGAATCAAATTTTATTCTATTAGACGCGTTATGTTGATACTGGGTATTGAAGTGTTGGTTCCTGGCGATCAAGTTGGAAACAAAATAGGTAATCCGACTAATATAGAAATGAAGTCAGAGCCTGAATCTACATCTACGTCTACGTCTACATGTACATCTAAGGCCACAACTTCACATTACCAAAGTAAGTATATCGTTGAGTGTCAACTGTATTGGAATAAATTGTCAATCAACTTGGATTTGTGATATTTTGGTATGTAACAAAATTTTTGTTATTTATAGATGGTTCAGCCAGAAATGCTACTTCAAATTATCAACCTTCTTCTGACATATATACTACACCAATCGCAGCATTAAGCCCTTACCAAAACAAGTGAGAAAGAAAAAAAGAGAGAAAGTTCGATTCTATGTAAACTATGGATCTGTTTTTTATTCTTGCATTCAACTCTGCATTAAAACTTTCTTTCCTTAACCAAATATTAAATATTATTTATTTGAAATTTCAAAAATGTATTTTAAAGTTTAGAAAATAGACGTAGATTTCCTAGATGTCAAAATATATTTTATACATGTGTGATGCTGAAGAAAAAAGAATAATGATAATATGTGTTTAATAGATGGGTGATCAAGGTTCGTGTGACTAATAAATCTCCGATCAAAACATGGAGCAACTCCCGTGGAGAAGGTAAGCTCTTCTCCATGGATCTGATTGATGAAAGTGGCGAAATTCGATGCACTGCATTTAGAGATCAATGTGAAAAGTTTTACGACATGATAGAGGTATGTTTTTTGCACTAAAATCTACTAAAATTAGCAATGCAAATTTTTTTCTACGGATGAAAATTTTTTTCTAATGGATGAAAAACTATTGATCGTTTTGTTTATGTAGACTGGAAATGTATATTATATCTCACGGTGCACACTGAAGGCGGCGAACAAACAATTTTGCACATTGAAAAATGATTATGAGATGACTATGACTGGCGATACGGAGATCATACCTTGCCACGAAAACAGCGATGATATTCCAACATTACAGTTTGACTTCTGTCCCATAAGTCAAATAGAAAGCAAAGAGAAAAATGACCTATTAGGTAATGTAATATTTTTACAGTTAATGTTTTGTAATGTTTAGGTAATGTAATATTTAACAGTTAATGTTTTGTTAAATCTTAAACATTAGTTTCATCAATGAAATAATTTTTTTGTCATTATATTTATTCTTAATAATTTTCTATATATTAATATATATATATTGTTAACATTTATATTACTTTGCATTTTGTTATTCGTTTTTATCTTATTTCTAAAATTATTTAAGTATCAATTAATAATTGCTTTGTATTAAAGTTTTACTACATACTTGTAATAAATAATAATCTTAAATTTTATATGAGAAAAAAAAAGATTTATATGTAATTTGAAAATTATTTAATATGTTCACACATAATAGATGTCTTGGGTGTTGTTACAACTTTTAACGATGTACAACAAATTATACAGCGAACTACTGGCCGAGAACTTTTGAAGAGAGACATTAATATCGTTGATGACAGTGGTACGATGGTGAGTAATTTATTGACACGTCAGATTTTAAAATTTTGCTGTTTTGGGCAGAAATAAATGAATTTTCTGTTAGGTATGTGTTACATTATGGGGTAAGCAGGCCGAAGACTTTGATGGTTCGAATAATCCGATCATAGCCATTAAGGGAGCGCGCGTGGGTGAATTTAATGGTGGAAAGAACTTGTCTCTTTTACATTCCTCTGTATTTGAAAAGGATCCTGATCTTCCTGAAGCACACAGGTATATTCAAACTGATTCTTAATTAAGATAATACTTTTAACTTTTTAATTACAATTAAAATTTATTCATACTAGAGATAAATGGCCTTATTTTTTATCTGTATGTAATTTTTAACAATTTTTTTTTATTAATTTCTGCTTGGAGATATATAGTTACATAAGGTTAGTAATATACCATTTATATAATGTATTACAATGTATATTTCAGATTGCGCGGATGGTACACTGCAGTTGGTCATTCGGAGAACATAAAATCATTGTCTAAAACAGGCGGAGGTGGTGATTTCAACGCGCCATTATATACTTTTGAAGAAGCGACTGAAGCTCGATTGGGAGAGAAAATGAATCTTGCAGATTCGTTTACGGTGGTGGCAACTATTAATATGATCCGTGTGGAAAATGCTATCTATAAGGCGTGTCCGGTAGAAAGTTGTAAGAAAAAGGTAAACAGAGTACGATATATTTATGGGAAAAAAATTTTGTTATATTTCCAAGCTTCAATGTGAGTTAATGAAATTTCAGTTGATCGATCAATCTACTGGAGTCTTTAGATGCGAGAAATGTAACAAAGATTACCCAAATTCCATTTATCGCTTACTGGCAAGTGTATGTATTATCTTCGCATCCTTTTTATTCATTATATTTGAAAGTATTTTCTGATATCTTTTTGGTTTATTATTATAATAATTTTCAGATGAATATAGTGGATGCAACAGGCAGTCGCTGGATAACTGCTTTTAGTGAAGATGCTGAGAAAATATTAGGAATGTCGGCACAAGAGTTGGGAGAATTGAAAGAGAACGATAATGATGCCTTTTTGCAAAAATTCGGCGAGGCGAGCTTCAAGAAGTTCATATTCACTTTAAGGGCGAAATCCGAAGTTTTCCAGGTAATTAATACAATTTATTATTAATAAGATTTCTTTTGCAGTTCTTTCTGCTAATTTTCACCAATAATTGTCCATTCTATCTTTTATTATTATCGTATTCCAAGTTAATTTTATTTTCAATGCTATTTCATATTATTTTTTAATACTATTTTTTAAAATAATTTCTACGTTTCTCAGGATGAAATGAGAATAAAACATGTATGTTCGTCAGTCGCACCTGTAAATTATAAGACTTACCTGACACATCTAATAGACAGAGTCTCCAAGCTGGTGCACATTGAGAAATTGGATTCCAATTAGATTTCATCAGATACGTTTCATTAAAGTGAAATTTTTGTTTAAAATTTATAAGTGTACGCATTTAATTTAAGTATTGTAATGTATATTTTCTATATTTTCTTGAAGTGCACTTTCTGATCTAATTAGATCATTTCTATTATTCGGTGAAACGCGATTATTCTTTATTATAAGAGAAGAAAAGCAAATGCATTATGTAAGATGAATACCTCTATGTTAATCAATTAATCGTTCCACAAGAATATTTATAATTCTTTATATTATGATTGATTATATAATAACACATTTGTTGTGTCTGTAGATTTATAAAATAAATCTTTCTAATTTACACGCATTGAAACGCTTGTGCGTTTTTATTATCTATTATAAATGAGTTAATCTAATGTAAGTGATATGACCGGAAAATAACAAATTAATATTCCATTATTCCATTATTATTGTTGCCTCATTTTCCTTTTTAGATCCTGAAATTCTTGCAAAATCTCTGGAATAATTCCGTTACTATTACATAATAGCAATGTAATATTTACTTATTAGGTGTTGGAATTAATTCGTAGCGTTTTTTAATGAAAGAATGTTATTTATTTCACATGAGCATTAAAAAATACATTAATGAAAGTACTTCCCATCACTTGTAAAACGCTACGAATTAATTCCAACACCTAATAGATTAGATTAGATATCAGATGCATAAAATATTTTTCTGTGAATGCGCGTACTTTCAAACTCAAATATGATAAGATCGTTACCGGAAAGCGGATCCTTATCAGAAGACGACTTGTCACGCTGTAAAAATTTTTCGATAACGTGATTGAATTTCAAAGTTCTTATCCGTTGATAGTTCTTTTCTCATTCTTTTGGTTTAGACAAAACGATGAATTCCGCGGGAGATCGAACGAAGGAATCGGGACGATGTATTTAATACTTAAATGGTTTATTATTTGCCAAGAAGTAAAATACACAGGCATTTGTTATAATGATACTGCCGAGGAGTAAAACTTTTTTTCCTTTTTTAATACGACGGTATCGTAAATAACATCTAGCGACATTATAATCGGTACTAAAAAGAGAGAAGCTGGTCTCGTGTCCCGTCTTTTTCCCTGCTTACATCAGTAACTTTACAATTTACAAATGCGTTTCCCATGCGCCGCGATCTTCATTCATCGTCCTCGCCAGTCTTACATTCGTCGTCGTTCTACTGTATGTACGAATTGCACGAATGCCTCGAGGATAAGCCCTCCATCACACCTTGCACGTCTGCACGGTGGTCCCAAGTACATTTGTCTTTCGCACTCGTATAAGTACACGAGGAGGTGGCTCGCACCTCCACGCACGTTTCCGAAGCGGGAATCAATCAATGGAACGAGTCCTAACGGCTCGATCGCGAAATCAGTACTTCGAATCAGTTATCATTTCATGAAGTTTACGAGATCAAAGATCGAAGAAGAGAAAGTGCTACAAATTTTTCTTTTTTTTTTTTCCCCAGACACTTCAAAGTCTCATCGAGACGTTGAAGTAATAACTAAGAAAGAAAAAAAATATTGTTTAGTTAATATAAGAGTATATTATTGAAACGTGCAGATTCTGGCGCCGATCGGATGTAAAAGTTGGATTCGATCTCGTGCCACAGCATCGATTCCCAAAAATTTTACGCCTCTAGTCGCAAATGAGGCCGCATATCACATTGCCGGCAGTTCCGCTGAAGCTCTTTCGATCTCCTTTAACGTTATTAACTGTCGATGCGATTAATTATGTCAAGGTACGTAATTGTCGTTTAGGAAATATGGAATTGTTTCCGTATTCGTACGCAGAGTGCCTCCGGATCTGTCGATCTGTCAGCTCTCCGGTTGAAGGTCTCGTTCTAATTTCAGATAATCATCCGCGTTATTATTGACTCGTCAATTTTTACCTGACGTGTCTCGAAGCGAACGAATATCCTGGATATTCCAAAGCGAAAACGAGTAAATCGACGAGTTGTTTAAAACTCGATCCTGAAATGAACTTGATCCAAAATGATTAAATACTAATTCTAGGATTAATTTCTAGCGCAAAATAAATTCTTTCATCTTATCCTTGAGACCAAATTTACCGAGAAATTTTCATTGAAATTTAATAATTTCAAATGTTAGGAAATTACTTCGAGCGCAAGATTGTATTTCAAAGCAAACATTTTCCTTCAGCCTGATCAATACTGAGGCTAAGCACTTTCGACAACCCCAGGACACTCTGCGCTTTTACAAAGAGCATGATTTTTATCTTAAATTCCGGGTTTCCTCCACTTTTCACGCGCTCTTCATCCCTCACGTCGTTACTCTCATTCGCGTAAGATCTTTCTTTCGCTCTCTTTCTCTCTCGCTTTCTCTCTCTCTCACTTTCACTCTCGCAACGCACATACGCACTCTTTTTACTTTTTTACCTCATCCTTTTCACTCCGTTAGTTTTATTTTTCTTTAATCGTCATATCCTTAGTAATCTATCTACCTAATTGCCTGTAATCTATACATTATTTGTGTGTACGTTTGTGTGAGTAGGTGTTTAAAATGTATCACATAGATCTGCAGATTCGATATGACTTAATCGTCGGGATAAAGGGAGGAGGGGTCGGGAAAGAGGGATGAGAGGAATAATACTCGTAAAATAAGTACGTAATCTCGCAATAGGCGGTGATAAACAGTAACGATGAATTTAACAAGTACAATATTGCCCGATCCCGTATTATATTTATAATATTTATACGTATGTATATATTTATATCTATTTTTTACTCGTTCATTTATATATGTATAATATGTATAATATGTAATAAAGATACTCTCCGCTCTTTCTCTCTCTCTCTCTCTCTCTCTCTCTCTCTCTCTCATGTATACATATGCATAAATATATGTATATTTATATATATATATTTATATATGCAAGTAAATGATGTATGCACACCGGACCGTCCCATGTCCGCCACGTTGCATTGGATTCTCTAACCGATTTAGAGTCGGTTTTCTCCTCAATCAAGAAACTTCATCGGCAACTTTCCAATATTGTACGTCTTTCGAAAGTTATCGGTGAACATCTTCGTTGAGAAAGAGTTGTCTCCGGACTGGCCAAGGGATCCATCGTTAAAGAACAGTGCGATAGAGATGGGTTAGTTCGAGTACATACATCACGCACCCACATCTATTTATAATTATTTAAAATCTCTCTCGACCTAAGTGATACACTATAGGCCTAATGATCTCGCGTCGCACAATCTCTCTCTCTCACTCTCACACGCACTTTTACTTTTCGTTCTTCATCTCTCTCTCTCTCTCTCTCTCTTTCATTCTCAAAATTCGTACAAACCCTTTCATTCCTCTTGTAGTTCGTCCGGCGAAGCGTTCGAAGGGCGTTTTATTTCCCTCTCCGAGAGAAAGCAAAGGACAAGCGAAATCGAAAAGGCTACGCAGTTATTTTTGCTCGGTCCATGACCGCGCTCGAGACCGACACCCGTTGGCTATTTTATGATTTTTTTACCCGAAAATGCTTCCTTTCTTCCGCGATTCGGAAACGAGGTGTCCCCACAGCGTCAATTAACTTCTACCTCGAAACTGTAAATCAATCAGTTCTCTCGACATTTCGTAAAGTGCAGCGCTAGAAAGGACAAGAGGTCGCAATGGGTGCGAGGACTTTGATGATTTTCAGATCTCGTAATTCATGGCGAAATTGATGAATTAGCAATTTACAAAATCGTTGATGAATACTACAACTTGTGCTGTACACCCCCTTAAAAATTGTCCAAGAAATTCACTACGCAAGGACTTCTCTCGCTATCTCTCGCTGTTTTATACAGTAAGGTCACGAAGATTCACCCCCCAGGATCACGACGGTCGTCCCAGAATCACCGACGGATATCGATTCTCGAGCCGCGTCATGCTTCTCTACCGACTCCTCATTGTATAATTTAACAAAGTAGGTACCTAGATCGCCCTCGTGTAAATACAGTAATGTACAATCTTTCTTTGGAGTTAAACCTTACTGTGATCTCGGCGCGATTGGCGCAAAAGGGGAGAATTAGGGGATAGGGCGGGGTGAGCTGGACTGGATAGGGGGGCAAGGGAGAGTAACACCTATGTTCTACGTTGTCGAGTGCGAGTCGAGCTTTTTTTTTTTATTTTTAAACGACGAAAGAAGACCTCGCTCTATCTACAGCTTCAGCTGGCTCCTAATAATCGTACGGCTGAACGCGTTCTCTTCGTTGCTTCGGTTATCTCGCTATGTAAGTCCTCCTTTTCTTCTTCCTCTTCTTCTTCTATTTATCCTTCCTCTTCTTCCATCTCGTTCTGCTCCCTCGTCTTCCATCGCTCGCGATTCCACTCCCTTCCTCCTCCAAGTGTCGCCGCGATCTCTCCGCGTACTTTTCGCACGCGAACACCCTCGAAATTTGCGAAACTATTCGCGAAATTATTCGATATCGATCTCGGGAATGCGCATTTGTCGATCAGGGGGGGGGAAACAGCGAGGTCCACCCCCTGCGTTTCGGGGGAGACTCGAGGGAGAGGGAGATTAGGGTGTTGCTTCTTTCGCTTGTAGACAATATCGCTGACACGTTCCGAGTGTGATCTTCAAGCGCAAGTTATAATCGCGGAGAGCGGCAATACATGATAAGACAAATAAATAAATTGTACTCGAAATCTCTTTTCCTAACGAGAGATAAGTGTAGTAATTTTTGTACTATTATCATGTTTCCTTCCTCTTTTTTTTTTCTCCGTTTGTTTCTCGCGTTTCCAATACAAATCCCGACTCTCTAGAGTCGATTAAACCGAGAGAATTGAATTAATCGCTGCATTTTTTTTTTGTGCATATAATCTCCCCGGTTCGTGTACGTGTAATGTGTATGACTAACGAGAAGTAATATATATATAATATACATGTATTATTATTTATGTTTATTTAAATTCCAATATCGTTCAACGCGCTAACTCTGCCGGTAAAGAGAACGAAGCTACTCGTTCCCGAACCGGAGATTGAATTTCAGCTCCGTTTTTTTTTTTAAACTACGCGACAAATTCGACGCTTTTGCCACGCTAGAAAAAAATTCCATCGGCTTCTTCGTTGTGATTCGGTATGAGATTACTCCGACAATCTTAAGTTAGAGATCCGTTTTTAATCCAGCTTTGATGACCGATTAGCGGCACTGACACCTCGAATCATCGAAGCTCTTCGTCGGCGGATTATTGCCATTGTAAAGACAAAAAAGCCCGTCTCGGAGATTAAATCTAATTTACGGTTGCAGAACAGGGACTAAATTAAAGTTTGATAATAAATTAGATTGGATGTTTTTGATAAAAATCAGAAATCTACCTTACACGCTAAAGTCAAACCGAAAATCAAACTCAATCTCCGAATCTGTAATATATATATGAATCTATTTCGGCGTATATTAACCCTAAACTTGCAAAAGCTAAAGAAGTGAAAATCGAAAATTACATTATACGAAGGAAATGCAGCAGATACTCACCAGTACGACAAACAAATTCAGCGTTTATTTTTCTTTCTCGTCGATTTCATCGGCCGCATCGATCGCGGAGCGTATTCTAATTTAATATCTACAATGTTTTAGAAGAGAAACTGCGTTAAATGTTCGAAAGACGATATTAGGAGGTCGCAAGTCCTCTTTACATATCTTTGCAATGATTTTTAGATGCTTATGACTATGCGATTCACACGGTCCCTTACTTCGAAAGAAAAAGAATATTACAAAATTCTAATTAACTTTACGGACTCTATCAGTCAAGTTTAGGGTTAAGTATTTTCATTAAGTATATTATATCATGTTTCGACGATACCAAACACGAAAGGTATCGGTAAACGTGAACAGAGAAACAACGTTCTAACAAACGAAACGCGATAAATCGCGAGCAAAACGATCGAGTGGACTTGTCGAGTGTAATTGTACTGACTGTTGTTGGTGTTGATGTTGTTGCTGTTGTGTTGTTGTTATTGTTGTTGTTGTTGTTGTTGGTGGAGGGTGATGATAGTGACGCTCGTGGGCGGCCGACGGGGTGCAGATGGTCGACAGAAAGTGTAGCCGCTTTACTTGAGTAGCTGGTGGGCTCGCTCGTTGGCCACCTGTATCCTCGTCTCGTTCGATTCGCCCTGCGTGTCAAAGAACAAGAAAAAACAAGAACACAATGTCGTATGCGCGAGCTGCGAACGTCGAGAACCGGCGGTTGCGGATCGAGGCTTCCGGGGATCGGAACCGCTCGAAGTTTCTCAACTCTGCGGAACGTGATTTTTTTTTTCTTCTGGGAACCTTAAGACCGTCACACGTCAAAAAATTTTTGTCGTAAGACTGTAACGTACAGTCTTAAAAAAAAAAAAAAACTTAATTTTAATAAATATTTGTTTGAATATTTCTAATTAAATATTTTACTAAATGTAAACATGTATATTTATTTGATACAAAAGCCATTAATTTGATTTATTTATAATTTTTTATCGGCTAAATTTTATTGATTTATTTACTGTAAATAGATGTTTACTTAGTACTCTATTCAAAGAAATATTATTAAAATTTAATAAATTTTTTTTTCAGTGTACCAACCAATGATCGCGTATTCTAAACGTAAACTTTTGATTCTTGTGATTATGAATAAAAATTGTTTTACGTGTGGTGGCCACAGGAGCTAAAGCTGTCCCTAGACGCTCAATATCGACTACAATCTACTTGATCTTACAAATGATCGAAGCATTTGTAACATTACTGCCTACTTTCCACCAACATAGATTAACTTTAATCTCTTTCAACTTACTCTTTGTCTTTTTCTAGTTCTAAAGATTAGAAAAAAACGAAAAGTAAGTTGAATCGAGATTAAAGTTAATCTACGTTGATGGAAATGGGCATAAGAGAATTGACTCTTTATTGTACAATTATTTTGTGCAATATTATTGATATAATATTTTTAACAATTCAAACCAGCAGTCTGAAAGTTCAATATAGTTTACCAATAATATTGTGTAATATTAATTATTAAGCAATAATACTGATTGCTTAAGGACTGCTTAAAAGATTCTTGGAATATTTCACTTGTAACGTCGACGCGCTTTCGTATTGCAGGAGGAAACAAGTATCGATTGTGGAACGTTAATTTAATGCGGAATATTTTCGTGCTGTCGCAGAGAATTTCGTCAATGTTATCCACCACGTAAACAAGTGAAATAACTTGATTAAGAAGAATCTGATTCGAAAATTGTTTCGCTGAATTCGCGGATTGTTTCGCCATAATAAATCGATTCCATTACTGAAGCGGTGTTGGTTTCGCTGCGACAGCAAGAATAGATTGTTCCATTTTTGACCGCAGATTCCAATTTATAAATTGACTCGGCATTTTTCTACTATTCCAACAAAAGTCTTCGTGAATCACGTCGAATCATTATAGCGAGATTTATTTTTTATTTTACTTTAAATAAGCAATAAGTTTCGCGACAGTAATCTCTTTTCTTTCTTTAATTCGCGATAAGGCTACACTGAAAATATTTGGTTGAAGATGAACAAACCAGATAATTTTGATTTAATTAGAATCTTCTGATTTGTTCAGTTTCAACGAAACATTTTTTTCAGTGTACATTCAAATTCCCATTTAAATGCCATTCAGGTATTATTTTATTCTTGTTGTTTACATGAATGTGAAACAAGAAGAATATGAACCTGGGGAGTTCTCAGGTGGGAATTTGAATGTACCCAAGATTAGAGACCCTATAACAGAGTCTAACCATGAGAGATCTTATCAAAATTTTACGGGAGAGAAAGGTGTATATATATATATATATTGTATAATGTCTCTCTGTATACAGACTGTTTCACTCTAACTTATACTATTACACTTTAACCTTAATTAAGATTATAAAATGAGATAGTATAAATTAAAGTGAGATAGTATATATACAGTCGGTATTACGCAGTCGGAAAATTTGTGTTAAATTTAACACGTTTCATATGTCCCAAACGGTCCACTCAAATTGCATTAATTTAACAGGAAATGAATGTGTAATACAAGTAATATGTAAACAAATATTATGTAAATAAATTAACACAAAAATACTGACATAGTTTGTAAGCAAATTGCGAAAGTATTTTTTTTTTAAGTAAAATTAACATTTATAACATGTTAAATTAAATCTTATTTTATTCACGTGGAATTTACATATTAAAGTACACTATTTTTATATTATTTATTTATTCATAAATTGTTATTTTGACACTAACTAAGAAATGTTAAATATCAATTTAAAACAGACAAAACCATAATTACATTAAATCGCGTTAATGACGTTATAATGACGTTAAATTAACACTTGAATATGTTAAAAATTCAACGTAAAATTTTAACAGAGATGTGAGTGGGTCATTTTTAATACAGAGACAAATTTTGACAAAATCGCTCGTGATTAGACTCGGTTATAGAATTTCTACGAAAGACACTATGAGCCAAAAGTTACGCAGAAAATTCTCCAAGAATCCCGAAGCTCATTCTCATGTCTCTGCATACATCGTGCAGGGCTAATAGTCGATACGGCCCTGACATATCGGCGAAATCCACGCGAACCACCGGGAAAGATGAAATTCGCATGCTGCTCTTCCGCCACGTGTCAAGCGTGTTAACCCGATCGACCCCGAGGAGGCATTGGAGCGAAAGCTGGTCGAGAACGGTGCGGTTCTGACACGGGGTCGTTCAAAGGGATCAACGAGAGGCATTCCGTTGCCGTCGTCGGCGACGTTCGTTCGTGACACAATCACAACGAGAGTGACAGTACGTGTGATGGACCTTAACAACGTGTGTACAGGGAGCGATGACACATCCCAGTGCGATGCTTTTACCGCTCGCGGTAGCCGCAGCACACCACTTCTGTTGGCCGAAATAAAATTTCCATCGATACACAATACAACAGTACAATTTACGAATCGTCCAGAATTATCTTTAAAGAATGGAATTTATGAAGGTCATAATCAATTAAAAAGCAATTAGCTTATTGCCACAGTATTGAGTTAACAGACCAATTCAATGGATTTCTGAAAGTGGGAAGTCGGCACAATATTTCATTAATATAAAAAAATAATGACGACGGTTACAGTTATCAATTTTTTCATAATTTTACAGTTTATAAAAATGAAAAAGAATTCCGTATTTTTTATGCTAATTGTAAGAAATCAAATCTCACTCCATTTTTGTAAAAGCTCCATTGACAATTATTAATCAATAAAAAAAACACAAATTCCCTTCTGATGATTCCAGAAGAGAAAGCTCAAGTACACGAGGTGCAATTTAGCACATTTTTTTCGACGTATCTGGAATCGATCTTTCTCTAACACACACAAAAAAAACCGAGACACTCGTAGCTTTTTATTCGTGAAAGACAAAGATTTTTCGCAAGAGTGTATTCCTGGCCCTACTGGGCAAGATTATATTCCTCGCGTAATGCGGCTGTGCAAATATTAGATCGGCCATTCTTACCAAGAAGCTCTTTCGTGTACCGCGACTATCGAGCGGTTGTTCACTGTATATCGTCGTATATCGACGAAAAGCTTAGTAATGGTGATAGAAGTAGTAGAAGTGGTAGAGAGTTATTTGGTGGTGGTAGTTTTCCGTTGTTGCACAGGTTGCTAGCGGAATCGGATTGCCCGGGTGACGACGAGAAAACAGCAAAGAGAGAACGGGAGATAGACGGGAGACTCGTTCGCAGAGCTGGGAGTATTCGATTAATTCGATATTCCAACGTTTCAGCGATTAAGTATGAGCCAATTGCAATATTATCGCACCCCCGACTATTCCAATAAATTATTATTACAATTTATTCAGACGTATGGCGATATAACTCCCGGTAATCGCTTAATATTCGCGCGCGTATACAATGTCACTATGCGTTAATCTATTTGACAAATCAACACTCAAGTAATCCGGTAACTGATACCTAAGCGCGTGGATTTTGTAATTTAGCACTTAACGTCTACCGTAATTACACTACCAATTGCCGATTGGATTGCAATTGTGATTGCAATTGGCGATTACTTTTCAACTAATCAAAGCAAAGCAATCGGTGACTGCTTTGCTCTGACTGGTTGAAAAATAATCGTCAATTCCAATCTAAGTCATGTATACTTTTTTATTTTTTAATTGTATTATGGAATATTGTGCGGATTTTTTTTTTGAGAGCTTGTTTCTTTTTTTCGTAACCCTAAAGCCTGTTCTACAATGTGCTTTTTGTTTCCTGTTTCTTGCTTGTTGCTATTTATTGTGTCTTGCCTTTTTGCCCCCATTTTTCATTTTCTGTTGCTCGAGATAAACGTTAACGAACTTCAGAAGAAACAGGAAACATATATCAAGAAATATAATTGTTGATAAAACGATCACAAAGAGGAAAAAAAGCAAAAGGTAAAAAGCAAGAAACAGGAAACAAAAAGCACATTGTAGAAACAGTAAGCGAATTAACCAATCACGGTAGAGTCCGTAAGGCCATAACGTAAGCAGTAGCCAATCCATGTTGATTTCCTTATTGCTTACGTTACTTACTGCCTTAAGTTTTTTTATGTACCTTCAGAGGAATCAGTAAATAAATATTATGCCATGTACCACAATCGGCAACTTGGTGTGATTACAACTTTATTCATGCCCGAATAATCCCAGCCCCGAGATCATGTGTGTCAGGCCTCTCTACATGTATAATACACACAAGTACACGCGTATAATCTCCATTTCTTTTCTTTTTTTTGCTCGAGACGACGTCTCGATGTGCAACTTGGGGCTCGGAGGAGGCGGACACGTGGAGACAGAGAGAAGACGCATTTTACTTGAGCAGGGCGTGCGCACGTTGATTCGCCACGGCTATCCTCGTTTCATTCGACTCGCCCTGCGGATTATCAGTTTGGGTTTCGGTCACAGAGATGTGTGTGTGTGTGTGTGTTGGGCGTGTGATTGTGCGGCTTAAGTTCACCGGTGAGTGGTGCACAATCTCTCGTGGCATTAACTCAAGTCTTGCGGTTTCGCAACCCCCTCGATACTGTGTCTATATCCTGCTCGACTGGACTGTAACAAGCTTTGCCATGCTTGTCGGTTACGAAAAATCGTCAGCTGGTCGCTATATAGCGATACGATCGATAACTAATGTTATATACATCGTATAAGGTTGCATGAATTATATTTAAAACGAATCAATCGAATTCCGATGCCAATCATGAAAAGTTAATACTCGATTGGATCTCTCTCGCTTGTTTGCCGTCTCCAACTTGTCTATAAATCTTCTATTAATTAATCACGGACTGTTCGAGATTGTACACCACTATGATATCCCGTTAAAGACCATATCCTTCTTCGGATGAGGTTTCGAAATTAACATGAATTATATGTGGATTACAAGCAAGATAAAAAATTAATAAATTTCCAAAATTACATTTATACTTTAAAACGTATGGCCTTTAAAGGGTCAAAGATTCTCAAACGATCAATACTTGTCGTCTACAATGTGATTGAAGAAAGAATGTTGATAGAAAAAGAGTAATGTTAATCTTAGAATTAAAGAAAAGAAAAGATAGCGTAGAGCTGCTAATAAGAAGAAAAAGGAATAAGTAGAAGAAAGCGAAAGAAATAGCTCGATGATAAATTTAGTCTGAATAAATATCGAAGGTTGAAAGGAAAATGTTGATATATCCAAATATCGATTATTGATAGCGCGTTTAATTCGGGTTAATGTTAAACGTTGCAAGATATCATATATGCGATAAATATGAGTCCTATGACAAGATCGATCGCAAGTTCAATAGCAGCGTGTTATAGTAAGTAATGACAGATAATTATTGAATACAGTCACCGTAAGTTATAAATACGTATTGTTCGTTCGAGAATCTTTTTACGGTCAGATAATTCTGTCTCCTTTTGTCTAGAATCTACTAAAAGGAACTATGATAATAAAAATTTAGACATAACTGGTCACAAATTCTCAACTATTCTTATTTAAGAAAAAAAGAATATTAATAAAATTGTTTTATTTATGCTTATTTGTTATTTTATTTTTTTATATTTTATTTATTTATTTGCACAAACTAGTTCATGTCTTTAACGTAAATATTTTATAATATAAATCATTTTATTAGGTGTTGGAATTAATTCGTAGCGTTTTTAATGAAAGAATGTTATTTATTTCACATGAGCATTAAAAAATACATTAATGAAAGTACTTCCCATCACTTGTAAAACGCTACGAATTAATTCCAACACCTAATAATTTCAAAAATATCTAATTAAACAATTAAAGAGATTTAATTGTGCCAATGTTTTTGGACAAATAAAATAAAATTTAACATTTTTCTCTGATCTATTTTTGAGTCAAATAAAAAACTTTATTTTGATTTGTTAGTGATATACAATATGATTTTACAACGTATTGAAAACTTATGAAAAAATATCATAGTCCCTAAAATATCATGATAAAGATTTTCATGAAAAAGAAATAGAAAGAGAAAGAATAAAAAGAGAAGGACAGATAAATCTGGAGCGTGGATGGTGCAATAATTACGTACAAGAACACTGAAGGCAGGCTGTGCTGAAGGGATGATCGACGAGTAGGGCGGAGAGTGCCCAGAGAATTTCAGCGAGGAGCCGTGGAATAAGGGCGCGATATTTAAGACGGCGCTATTTAAGGGGGCGCATATCGTGGCGACTAATATTGTGCGATGCACGTGCGTGAGCATGCAATTTCGAGTTTATTGGAATTTCATGGAGCTCTAGAATCAATTTTAAAATTTTCACAAATCGTAATTTCGATCACGTTGGAATTTTAATTCAAAAGAGCAAAGGCATTTACTTCGGGCTCAATTAAGAATATTATAAATTCATTATTTGATCTCTGTGCCTCCTACATGAAACTCGATATAATTAATTCTTTACCGGAATCTTTGAAGGTACCATCGATATTTAGGTTGTAAATTTTAAATAAATATAAATCTGCAAGAAATAAGTAAAATATGATCCGACTTCTATGATGTCAAAAGCTCGTTGTTAAAGCTTTGATAAGTATGAGATGTATAAACATAAAATAAAATACATTAAGCTCTCGAGATAACAAATAAATATAAATTAATTGACAGGCAATTGAAAGCAAAAAGGCGTAGTTATTAGATTGTTACAATTAATAAATATATTTCTTAGAGATCTTACATATGATTTGACAAAATCGGACGTTTCAGCTCAGTTCGAGCCATCCTCAGCGATGTCCAAATAATAAATTTAAAAGTAGTTCACAATAATTAGGTCCAAGAAAGCAGCCGAGAAAGTCTCTTCAATTCCCACGTCCGATTTGTCAAATCATATGTAAAGTTTTTAAGAAATATATTTAATTGTAACGCTTTAATAACTGCATCTTTTTTGCTCTCAATTGCTTGTCAATTCGTTTATATAGCAAAATTTTTTCAGATTTTTACATAATCCAGTACAATAAAAATTTGCTCTGTTTCTCGAAAATTCCTATTATTAACCAAAGAGTTAAAATTTATATTGTGGAGGGTTAATAATAAAATTTCTTTCCGAATAATTACATCTCTTATTTAAAGAACAAATCTAGCTTTTAAATTTACGTTTTTCTTTTAAATTGATTATTCATTACTTATATATTTAAGATATTTGTATATTGTTTAAGATTCAAATTGCGCTATCGAAAATTGAATAAATTGAATGAAAGTTGAATAAATCGGAAGGCTTAGACATAGTGCATATTACGTTGCTTTTTAGACATTCTTGTCTTTAGAAGAAAAGACGCAGAAAGCGACGATAGACATCATCGGGATACCTGCCCGGATTGGGATTACGTGAAATATAAAAATAGGGAGAACAGGATGAAAGAAGGAAGGAAGGAAGAAAGGAAGGAAGGAAAGACATACAAGAAAGCGAAAGCGACGACGAACGTGATGTGCATCGCTCTGAGCCTGTGCATTGTGACATAAATTCGCGCATATCTATATTGAGACACGTGTCAGCTCATCCTACAGTAGTCTAATACACACGTACAAATAGTGAAGTTGCACCGATCATCTTTCAGACCGTGGCATTAATTTGCGTCTAATTAAATTTATCTTTTGTGCACGTCCATTATAAACACACATAATTCAAACAAATACAAATATTAAAAATAAAAAAAAATATTATAAATATTAAATTGTGAATTAATGTTTTTCTACAAAAAATTCAACGTCTCCACGATTTAACTAAAGATTCAATCTAATTAATAATCATTTCACATTTTAAATTAATAGATTTGAAGAATTTATGAGTTCAATTAAAAAATTTAGAGAAGTTAATTGAAAATATACTAGAATATATACTTTTGACTAATAAAATTCATGAATTCTAAGTGCTAGTTTTCAAACTTTTAGATTTGTATTTAAAATGGATTTTCAATTTTCCAATTTTCCAAATTATTTTAATTAAAATTTCTCAAAATAATTTGCTATTAGTTCGATATTTGCTAATAATACTGTTCGCAGTGTGCATTGGACTTCAGTAATCTCATCGACATACTGGATTACGTCTCGAAGGCTATCATTTGATACTTTAAAGTTTACCAACCTACAATCTTAATGATAGCCCTACAACCTTGGTGATATAAAGCGTCTTAAATATAGAGAACATCATTAATCTAAAAGTAAAATTGGTTCGTGAATTAAAAAGACACATTAAGTCTTCTGTATCAAATGACAATAGCGTAGCTAATCAAGAAAATCCAGCGTCCATTTTTCAATCTTAACTACAAATCTTTCAAGAATTTTATATGAAACAATTTGTTAATCTTCATTAATCATACAAAAAAAATTTCCTGGAGTATCTAAAAATTCAGGTACAGATCTGAAAATAATTTTGTAGATCTATCAAAATAATTATATAAAAAACTCAAACAAGATGAGCAATGTTACAAAAGGCTTCGATAGTCTAAAAGGTTGAACGTTTCATATAATTACTTTGTCCAAAAAAATTATTTTCACGTTTACATATTTAGCTAAATTTTTAGATACTTCAGCAAAACCATTTTTTCCGTGTAAGAACTTAGAAGAAGAGTGCAGTAGATAAATGTAGAAACTCCAAGCTTTAGACGCTCTATTCTTGCTCCAAGTCCAAGATTTGTCCAAGATGCCCCGTTTTTCTCGATCAATGCTCGCAATATGTATGTCGACGAGTAAGACGAACGCGGATTGCCGTCCGAGCGATTTCTTTAGAGCCATGCCAAGTCGCGCGTCGACTGCGGTGCAGCGTTTGGACGCCGGTGGTGCGCATTCATTCGCCATTACTCGCTGTCAACTCACCTTGCGGTTGATCCTATCGATCTGCCGATTCTGATTCTCGAGCTCGCTGCCCATGTCGATCGCCATGTTCCTCAGGTTGCCAATCATCGTGTTCACCTGGCCCATGTTCTCCTCCATCTCCGTTTCGCGCGCGTCATTTGTGATCTTGGCGATGTAGCCACTCTGCGGCCCGATACCGTTGCGGTCATCCATCACCCGTTGCGGCTGGTTGTTCACAACTTTACCGTCGTCGTTGCCCTTCCACGTACCCTCGTCTTCCTTGAAGCTGGCACCTCTGTACGCGCAAAATTGTCGCGCGAGCGACGCGATTAAGTCGGTTTCGGAAGAAGAAAAGATTAACATTCAGCAGACAACGGCAAACATCAATTTGAAAGTCGGTCTTGAGAAGTCACGTTCAATAAAAGTAATTTCGCTAATTTTGTAGATTTCCGCTACTTTATAATTTGCACTTCAAAACTTTAAATTGCTTTTAAACTTTAAATTACTAATAGACAAGTTACTCATTTTGAAAAATTGTATTAAATGGCTTCTTTTCAATATATCAATTTCAGTTAAAATCTTCGTGAAAATTCAATTCTAATATTATTAATTTTTATACAGTTCAGCATAGATATAAATTTTCCATATAAATTAAATTAAAGTAATTTCTTAATATTCTTCTCAAATAGTTAACATGTCTTCAATTATTCAATTTCTAAATTAATCTCTTAAATATGGAAATGTTAAATTTATTTCTCAGCGCTCGTAAAGTCTAATCAAGCAACTTATTAATACAGATAGACTTCAGAGATGGTTAAATATGCAGAGAATTTTTTTCGATTTTTTTTTTTAAGGAAGAAGAGCACTGTTGCTCTTCTTCCTTAAAAAGGAGAAAGGTAAGATACGCTAAAATAGTTGTGTCGTACTTGTTACAGGGAAGAACGCAAAGGCCGCAGCACTTCTCCATTCCAGTGAGATTTTTCTCAGCCTCTCTCATGTCGGCGTTAATCTGGTCCATACCCTCCTCAATTCGGTCCAGCTGTTCTGTTTTTTCACAGGAATGTAACGTTAGTTGGCGATAAGATGATTCTCGTTCGTGAAGACACGAAGGGGAAAGGGCAACCACGCGAGAAAGATCGTTACTTCTAATTAGAAGCCATAGCGAACGTTCTACAAAAGCGCGAACTAAAACTGACTTGGAGAGTGTCTGCGACACTTCTCTATTGGCAAAAAAGTATTCTACGTGATATAATCAAGCTTCTGTAAAATAAGAAAAAGAAAGCTTTAACCCTTCGCGGTGCAGGTTTCGATTTTAACTTCATTTTATTTAAACTTTAATTTTTCAAAGTTTTGTATTTGTCTCAATTTTATTATTAGAGATCTTTTATTAGATTAATGTATTCATTTTTTTATAGATTTTATTTCGATTAATTTCTATTGCAATGTTAATTTCTAGAATTTGATTTATATCTTTCCATATTAAAATAAATACATGAATATATTTATTTAATATATAAATATAATATAAATATATAAATATATAAATATATTTATTTATTTTTTTTTAAGTAAAGATGATCACGGAATAAAAGCCGCCGCCAAGAGTTAAAGTATACAACTTCAAGCTAGCTCATAACTTATGGGAATCTTCATCATGAACATAAACAGCCTAATGTGATCAAGCGGTCATCGGCTAAAAGGGCAAACGAAAGCGCGGGTACATTGCCCAATCCTCTTTCGCTATCTAATTTAATCTTCTCGAGAGATAAGCGGATTCGCTTAGAACTCTCGCCCGAAGGAAGGAAGCGTCCTTTTTGTAATCTTCCGAATTTCTACTTGCTCCTCATCTCATTTCTTCAGCAACATATTATGATACTTAACGAAACGTGAAAATTTCGCATTTTTAAATGAAAATTTATTAAGCATTTCCAAGTTCGATTATTCTCGGGATTTCATGGTTTCACGCGTTTGTTTGCAAGAGCACAGGTGCCCCTTTCCTTCGTCATTCAAGCGATTGCGTTCAATTTCGTATTCTAAACGGGAGATCAATCGAGCGGAGGTCAATGATATATTAATAGAATCTATTATCTTCGATCAATGAACTAATGGTCATTCGTTTAAAAGCTCAGATAATGTATCAAAAAACAAATATATATTATATATACATATATGTGTGAACAATTAAAAGAATGGATAGAATTGATCATATATTTCATTTTACGTTACAAAATGCTCGTGAAATTTCATAATCATAGAAAGTACAGAAATATACAGAATCGATATCTATTATTGAATCACATGATTAAAGGATATCTCATAAAATGCGAAAAAGCATGTAGGAATTTCTTATTGTTATAAAATAAAAAAGAACGACTCCCGAGGAATTTGAACAAAATATTGTATTTCTTCTTATAATATTTTATAGAACATCAATCTTTCTTCTACAAAAGACAACGTTTCCTGAGTGCCATCAGCTGGGATAAAGGATTGTTCGTGAGAGGGAAAACATCCGCTCGATAGAGCCCCCGAACTCTGCACAAAGTGAAGTGCAACGAAAGCGCGAATTGCAGTTAAGCGAAGAGTTTCCTTGCTCGACGTTCCTGCATCGGGCGAGTTGCTCTGTTATGTGCTTAGAGAATATGTGCAGTGAGTTGCTTCCTCACTTGGTGGGTGGTGAAACTTTCAACTAAGTGTACAGGGTGTCCCGAAAGCTCTTGTCTAACTACGCATTGATCAAAACGGGATCCATGAAAATTAGGCGAAATCTAGAGCATCCAATTTCGAACACTAACTCGCAAGTGTTGCAGAATTTCAAATGAAATACCACAATAACTTGGGAATGCAATTTGTACTTCGGTTATTGTGACAAAGCCATTTCTTCATTATTTCACAAAAATATTTAAATAACAGATGAAACTTTAATTTCAATATTTACATTTCCATAATCTTCAAATTGAAATTTATTTATAATAAAACTTTACATAACATTTATTTTCGGAACATATAATCCAGCAGCCCTGTCATAATTTAATTTGTCATAGATTATTTTAAGAAATTGTGAACGAGTATATAATTAAGTAATCAATTTAAATCAGTTAAACGATAAATAAGAAGAGTTTTGAGACACCCTGTAGTGCCCATGAATTTGACTACGTTATACAGTGGACACAAGTTTACCTAAAAGACAGTTCTATATATAGACGCGCGTAGGAGTATATTCATTCTAGACTAACAATACAATATGTGTAAGCGATATCCTTGTAACACGAGTATAGTGGGTGTCCGATTTAACTGGTAACGATACACGTTCGGCTAAAAAGCGGATGCCGGATTCGCGGTTGTTCGCTTTGCGTCTTATTGTCGTGTTGTCTCCGACCTTTATCTCGATGAAGGGATATGTAATGTGTGTAAAAACGATTACACGCGTCGTGTTGACTGAGAAATGCTACGCGGATGCTGTGACATGCGTGTCATGAAACATCATGACCACGTCTGTTGTCCGCTTGTTTCTGTTTTCCTCTGTTTCTTGTAAAGGTCCGCGCCTGCGTCGCACGATTTTTGTTCGCGAAAGTGTATAATTTTTTGCCTAAATACGTATAATTAATTAGTGACAACATTGATTAATAAATTATTTCAATCATCAAATTTAAATCATTTATTCAGTTATACCTTTCATTATCATAATTTCAATTAATTATCTAATATTTACCAGAATGAGTTCAACACTTTTATGAATATAAAAAACTTACAAAATTTATTATAGTAATTTATCAACAAGTAATGACCTTTTCATAAATACTGAAATTAAAATTAAAAAATTATATTTTCTTAGACATCTTAAAATCTACTTCCATGTTAATGTAAAGATTCAATCTGATTCAATATACATACATATATATAAAATTTGTAACTATATTAATTATCTGACTTAGAAAAGTTTTCGTCTAATTATTTAATTTATATTTATAATCTACATTATAATGTACACCTTTATTTCAACTTTTTTCAATTGTATTATTTGTCACCTTAGTTCACTTCTGAGTAGACTTGTCTCACTAAGTACCCAAAATGTAAAATACGCTACTCGATATTTATAATAAATATCTGATTTTAATGTGTGTGTGTGTCGACGTACAAAAATCATGCGACGCACAGCAAACCCCGGGGAGCTCGAGCAAAAATCTCGAAGAGGCGGAAGAGAGGAACGAGGGTTAATAATTTGAGGAAACCGGAAGAAGGACGAAGGAAATATGAAGAAGAGGTACGACGGAAAGTAAGTATCGTAACGATAGTATTAGTATGCAGTGTGGAAGAGAAAGTAGTATACGCAGACAGCAGTGGCGAAGCCCGAGAAAAGCCGAAGAAAGAGGGGCGGAAAGAAGGGCGGAAGAGAACCAAAGAAGCGCGCGAAGAAGTCAGAGTTAGCCGAAAAGAAAAAAAAGGAAAAGAAAAAACGGAAAAACACCGCGCTTGAGCGAAATGTAAGTGAACGGTATAACGATGGTCTGAGTGCGCTGCTGAGCAATATATAGTTCTACTAGGTAGAATGTATACGGTACATATCATTGTTGATAACAGGGGTGTAGCGATAAAGTAAAAACCGAGTAAAACAGAGGGATTCTGTTTCCCTCTTCAGGATTTCATTCAACGTTATATTTAGTTCATATGAGAGATTACACTGAAATATTTTCTTTCTCTAGCCCAAAGATACCGGCTACACCCCTGATTGATAAGTAAAACAGCAATGTGTCTCGATGATGCACGCGTGAGTGTCGCGTGTTATTATAAACCCTAGCGAAAAAGGGTTACGCGAGTAACGGGGCCCCATTCTGTCGTCGGCAGATTCGTGTCCGATTTTCCCCGATTGGTACACCGATGTCTATCTAATCTAAATTATTCCGTCATTACAATTACAACACTCGCAGATAATTTCGCGAGAGGGAAAAAAAATGGACTTCCAAGAAAGACTGGAGTGCTTCCGCTCAGGATTAATGGCTGTATCATCGGTAGAAATAGAAGTTAGAGAATGAGATAGACAATATAAAATGGATGACGAAATGTTGCTTCTCGAATTAGAGCGGGAAAAGTGAAATTTTCAGAAAACGTGGGATAATCGACTTCAAACTGCCTCGGAATCGGAGTCCTGCTACCGGGTTCCCTTTCCCGGGGCAATCTGTATGCAGGACGTGTCGGAAATACGCGGCAATATTTCAGAGCGATGGTCATGAGCAGATGCATAATGGCGCGGAGAGATGAGTGTGCAGGAAAATATATATACTTCTGCCACTGAGAGAAATGATTTTGTTATAGGAACAAATCAAGGGAGAGCAAATGTGATATTTGTTAAAAAAATGATCGATTTGTTACGATTGCAAATTAATTCGTCAATGTAACAAATAATCAATAGTATCAGCAAATAAGAGGCTCATATATATATATATGTGTATAAAAGTCGTAGACGGTTGCAAGACGTCAAATCGTAAGAAATTGACCAATTCTAGTCAAGTATTCTCCCTATATTAGACTGTGCTTGGTCGATTTCCTACGACTTAAGATTCCACAAATTCAGATCATCTACAAATTTTATGTAAACGAGCCTAAAATTTATCCAAAAGATAGATTAGTTTGCTTCTATTACTAATAATTGGTTGGACTAGCAGCAATCACGACAACAAAATTTGTTGTCACATTTACCGATTACCGGTTAAAGATACAATGGCTTAAATTAACAAAATCCTTTCTCTCAGGGTGAAGCTTTATGCCTAGTGCAGATTGAACGCAGCAAGCGAGGCGATATTTTTTTACCATTGTAAATATTGATTAATTGTTCCACCGCTGCTTGACGCTTGCTGCGTCCAATCTGAATTAGACATTAGATACACCAAAGCGCAATCCTTTTTATCTAAGCTGAAATGTGACAACTTTCCTATTGGCTGTTTCGACTGCCATTTTCGATCCAATTGTCTGTAGTCCAATAAGCGCTTAGTATTATTCCCCTATAACACAAAGTTGCACGAAAGTTGCAGTAGCATTGCAGCAACTTTTGTGCAACTTTGTGCTGTAAGGGAAGAATACTAAGCGCTTATTGTTACGATACAATAAGCGTTTAGTATTATTCTCCTACAACACAAAAGTTACAGTAACATTGCATGTTACAGCAATATTGCAGAGAATTTGCAATGATATTATTATAAATTCTATGCTGTATAAGTTGGTATATAATATCATTAGTAAGTTCAAAATGGAGGAATTTGCGCTATACTTTGGTATATCTTTAGATACTTCCGTCTATTAGCGATACGAAACTCGCAATTGCCACGCTCGCGAGATATCGCCGCGTATTTTAATCGCACGGCGGATAAGAAGATATTCTCTATTTGCGCCGCAATTAAAAACGCCCGTAATTAAAAGTATATAAAAATCGAGGGGACCAATCGATATTATCTAGTATCATTTACGTTTTTCAAATATTTTAGTAACAACACTGAAAAAATAATTACTAAATCTTAATACATATTTCTTAGAATAGTATCAAGTAAATACAGTAAATGAATATTTATTCAATCAAAAAATATAGTTAAATCAAAATAATGGTTTTTGTATTAATTATTATATACGTTTATATTTAGTAAATATTTACTCAGAACTATTCAAACAAGTATTTATTAAAATTTAGTATTTTTTTTTTTTTTTCGTGAAGACAAAAGAGATCGGGAAATAATTTGCGACGAATCGCGAGTACTATTCTTATCCACGGTGCATCGGTATATGCACGCTGTAAAAATGTTGATATTGTTGATATTTATTGCCGGTTGTCGCTTCCAGTGTCTCGGGACCGACGTGACGGTCGCAAAGACCGCGCACGCCTGAGTATCTTTCGTATTTTCTCTTTCCTCTCGCGCAAAACTAGTTTGTGTTAGAGGCTAGAGTGAAGTGGCTTACCGCCTTGTTCGTCCAGCATTACGAGGGTTTTCATCCCGACCTCGTGGCTCTAAACAGGCAACCGACAGGCAATCAGGCGACGTGTTAAACATTGAGGTAAAGTTAATCGCCGTCGGGACGCTCCCTCGCCTCGCTCCGCGGCGATCCTCAACGCCACCCCCCCAAATAAAGAAAGAAAAAAAGATTCCCCCCGCCATGTTCGCCTGTGCCAAACGCGGGGAGAAACGAGGGAGAGACGTGAGACAGAAAGAAAATGACGGAGGAAGAGATAGAGATGAGAATGTCGGCGGGCGAGAGGGCGCGGACGACGAATTTTGGCCTCAGCTAATTTATTTATTATGCATATCAGGAGGTTGGATGGACGAGGATGGATGACGACGTGATGACGCTTGACAGTTGTCGACAAATGCTGGCACAATGAGGTTCAACGATGATAATGAAAGAAGAGACCGGAATGATGAAAAGGAACGTAGGAGAATCCACCCTGCATTACTTTTTTTCCTAATTAATTCTCAGAAAGGTTGGATGAAGTGACGAGGATATTATTTTATACTAAGTATAATTAATAGCAATTAAATTAAGATCTAAAAGGGGAATAAATGGGTGGCGACGTACAGATCTTCACACTCCTGGATGAGTTATTCGATGGGAGATCCTGGTAATTGGTAGGAAATGGGTAGGTTTCGCTCTAATTATTTTCTTCTTGAGAATTTCAGGGGATGAATGAAAAATTTGATGAACAGAACGCGCATGAAAGAGAGCGATATTTTAAACACTCGAGAATGAGGAATGAAAGGTGTGTTAAAAATGTAGGATGAAACCTGCGCGGTTTCCCGTAACGAGAGTTTATGATCTCATGAATTCGATGCTGATAATCTTTCGCACTCACATCTGCATATTTACATATACATATGTAATGAACATTCAAATTCCTAGTGATATATGAATAAACGAGTTGCTTGTAAACTTTATGACGTACGTAAAAAATTACATATACATCAAGTATGTACAGAAAATTACTCTAAATTGACGATATTCTGATCAAGCGAGCACGTTTCGAGTAGCTTCTAATAAAGAACGTGAAATTGCTTATTTCTATATATTTCTAAATAAATTTCGAATGTTGTATTCGAAGGAATAAGCTTTTCCAACTTCGATATGCTCTTCGATATATTACGAGCGAAGAATATCAAATTTCTGAGTGCGAACGATTCCGTCGACTGATGACGCACCTCGTAGAAGTAAATGGACACCAGAGCAGAGCAAAGCTAGAGAGGAAGGTGGCGAAGGCGAGAAAGATAAAGAGAAAGAGAGGCAGAAGTATAGAAAAAGGTAAAAGGATAGCGGGTTCCACTCGATGAGCGTCCCACACAGTAGACATCGATAGAGCATCATGCCGCTGAAAGATATGATACTGGAGATACGGTGTCAGGGATCGGGGGACAAGATCGGGGTAACGAATGGAGTTCCGTCGGGTGCCCTAAATAAACCTAGGTGGGAGGCCTAAAAGCGACAACGTCGCTGAGGTGGTTCGACATCGATGACGGCACGGTCGTTCGATCTTTCACCTATCGGTATGCTGGCCGTTCTCGTCATCGTGGCAGTCTCACTTGTTACCTCTACCCGGATGACAGCGAATGGGTCATTGTCATTCTCAGCGAAGGAGAGAATCGACTGCACGGTTGATTCGCATCGGCCGTACACGATTTAAGCACTGATCGTATTGATTCGAGTCACAACTAGACAATTATATATTCCATAAGATGTTAATAAACAAAAAAAGTAAATATCACACTCTGATCAACCCTTAAACACCTTTTCGGTATACATCCCAGTAACCGGATATGTACAGTTGCAATATTGTAATTTAATTGTATTTCAAGATCACAATTAAATTATAATATTATGTTTAAAAAAGCACTTGAGGTTAATAATAATATAAACAAATGTACAAAGTTTTATGTAAATGTCCGAATATGTCTGGGACGTTTACTTTATCTGACTTTTTTCCACTGCTTTTTCCATTGCTCATAATTTTTTATTAATAAAGCATTTGCTTGGTATTATTATATTCCTTAATGTCTGGCGTTTCGAGTGAAAACAATTATTTACAATATTCATTTTTATGAAAGTTATAAGCAATTGGGTTGGGTCTGCCATATCCAAGTGTGTTTAAGTGTGTTAATAAAAGCAAAAATGAGGTGTTTTTCAATCGCAGATATCGTTAATATTCCATTCTATTTATGGAATAAAAACCTAAAATATTCCTGAATCCTCTGGTCGACCGTTCACAGTCGATTCTTTATTTCGCACGACTTTATCAGGATTCCGGTAAATCATCCCAAAGGGAAACGCAAATTGACAGCTAATGAAGGGCGTTCTTCGCTTCGCGCCAGCTTTTTTCCCCTTTTTTCTTGTTACACGTTAATCCTCTTTTTTTCATATCGACGTTTTACACTCGTCGAACTAGCGCATCGCTCGCTCGTTCTTCGCAGAATAGAGAGATAGAGAGACAAAGAGAGAGAGAAAGACAGTGACTTATTGATGTTTACTGGGAGACTGCTTACCGCCTTGGTGGTCTAACATCGTCAGAGTGTTCGCTCCGATCTCCTCGGTCTACGACAGGTTCGAAGGTGCCACACATTAACGGAAACGAAAGAATCGTTTTTCTCAGTGGATGCGTGCGAGAATTAACTGCAGAACAAAGTCACAGACAAGAAAGCAACAAAATCGCAGGGGCACGTCCCGTCGGACCGAAAACGACGAATTTCTGCGCGGTAGCAGAAACACGTTATCGTTTGTAAAATAATAATGCTATTACGAGACCAATCGTTTGTTGCAATTGTATCGCAAGTTGAGTCTATCAATATAAAAAAAAAAAAAGAAAAGGAAAAATCGCGTTCTTCTCGATAGAACGTGCCGCGCGTAACGAACAGATAATAATATGTTCATTAAAGTCAAACAAATAAGTAATAATAAGTAATTATAATAATAATAATAAATAATAATAATGTGTTAAAAATAGTAAGAAGGTTAATAAGAACGATGATAACCGAAATAGCGATCCAGAGGCAGCTCGTCGTGTCAATGTCTCTGAGATATCATACGTACATGATCCTAATCGCAACGATGTAACCACAAACACCTCACCCATCTGTTCATAGGCCAATTGCAGTCATGCAGTCATTTTAATTAAATTACTTATTTTTATATTAACCCTCCACTACAAGGACAAGTCATGTGGACCCCAAACCAACATTTTTGGACAATTGCGCAATCTGTATGATTGATACTATGAGGTTTTAAGTTGCAAATAAAATAACTTTGAACCTTCCTCTATCGATCGCCGTAAAATGGAGATTCACTTGCATTCTGTACTTCAAACAGGACGTTTTAAAATTTAGGAGTATTTTTCAGTACATAGTTGAAGGTTAATAATAAAATTTCCTAAAAAACACAGAGTCACTGACGGCAATTATTCAAGTAAGCTGAGTTCCCAAAAAGGGCTCGATTAAAGAACTGAGATTACCTGGCACGAAACCATCCCAATTTCTCAATAATCGATTCTAATCGAATTTCTCTCGCATTACAATCGCGATCAATCAGCCACGACTGCAACCGGTTTCTGCATTTAGCACTTACGATAGAAGTTACAGCAAGAATAGAGAGATAACAATGATGACGGACACGACGTCGACGATATTAAGAGTAATGACTGATGACGAGACGATCTAATGGAGCGTAAATGGGCGAGATGCGTCGGCGACGTTGATAAAGAGAGAGATATTGATTATCGGTGAACTATAGTCCTCGCTTCCGGGGGAGGGGGAGGAAGTTTTCTTCGTGGATAAGAAATAGGTGTGAAAATTATTAGATTAAATCAGAGATTGCTCTTTGCTTATTTCCCCGAGGTAATCTCCCAGGATGATCTTTCGAGGGGAATTGCAAAGCAAGCTTAAACGTGAGAAAATGATTGACTGTTGAAGGAAACTTCAAGATTTTTCGGGGTTAATCTAATAATTTTCATTTGCTTCCTCTCGTGATCTTTTTAAGGTCGTCATGTCAATTATAAGTTCAAGCGACTGTCGCGGTGCGTCTCTTGAGAGTCAACGCGTATTTAGGCGAATATACGTTAAACCGGCCAGATAATGATGAAGAGATGATAAAAATAGCAACCACGACAACGACAACGACGACGACGACGACGACGATGACGACGACGACGACGACAATGACGATGGTCATTTAATTACTCTCGCCGTGCTAATCGGTGATTAGCGTGATTGGCGCGATCACGCCGAGCGGAGTTTCTTTGCGACGTTTCGCTTTCTTGTTAATCTACTTCGTTCCGAGCTCAATTGGACGACCAATTCTCGATTCTCACACACAAATGTTATATCTATATATAATAATACACATTTATAGTCCTTCCTGATGACGTATATACACCGCGCACATTACATTTCGGCCAGCGACTCGAAGTCAAAGCAGGGTCAAGTAGTATCTACTTTGGTAAGACGACGGCCGACAGAAAGTATAAGTTGCACGTTTGATGCACAGATTGCAACAAGAAAAAGAGGAAAAATAAACAAGGAGAGATACAGAGAAACGGAAGACAGACAGGCAGAAAGAGGAGAAGTGAGAGAAGATGTTAGGTTAAAAAAGAGAGGAGTGGAATAAAATAAGTTACAACAGACAGACAGATATCTACTGTCACAAGCGTTTACGAGAATTACGGGTTATATACTTTCTTGATATGTACACTAGATAGACAGATACATGTTAATATGTACATACATAAAGAGAAATATATATGTATGTAGTTACATATATATACTGAACAAAAAAAAATATATATATATATGTATATTTTACACGTAGACTGAAAGCGACACAGCTGTAAGCTTCGCGAGAATGGCTACAGCATACAAAATACAGTAAAGAGATAAGTACACAGTCCAGAGAATTACAGCGTGTATCTTGTGAAGTGTGGATCGATCGGGCTAATTGCGACACGAGTGCGACATCGCGACACTTTCAATGATTAACGAAGTAGATGACGAAAGTGATGCTGAAATCAATATTCGCTCATAATCGCTTTATGGCGAATCACTTTATGGTAAATCGATCGTTTAATTGATGACGGCTATTGCCGGTCGAGAATTATGACGATGATGATTATTATGGTTTCACGTAACAATAGTATCTCGATATAATTTGCCTTGTCACACTACAGTAAGTTAATTACACAAATTATAACATAGATTATTACTTACTATTAATTGTCTATTCTCTAAACCTTCCTTTTTAGAAGGAATTGTCACTCTCCAAAGAAAATTGAGCTACTCCTTTTCAAGAGTGGTTCAATTTTCACTCTCTAGAGTGATATTCCACTCCAAAGAATTTAGAGAGGATTGAATTATTTAGTAATAAAATACGATAATCCACTTGTGAATATCGAAAATTGTCGCAATGCCTAATTCGTGGGACTGTCCCAATTATTCCGATACGTCCCGTATACGAAAGCAGACGCGATAACAGCGTTCGATAGGTGAGAGTGTGCTTGGCACGCTTTAAAATTTCACCACATCTGAGAAAGGATATGAAGGGCCGCGAGGAGGAAAATTCGAATGTATGATAAAATCATTTCTACATGTCAGATGTCGTTATTGTATTTCGCGAACGCATTTAGCGTGTCGTGTGGATGGCAGAAAGTATTTGAGATCTTCTACAGAAAGAGTGAGAGTGAGAAAGAAAGGGAACGAAGTGGGAAGGATGAATGTGTGAGGGTGAAATCGGTTTATACAGGAAAAAAAAACAAAAAAAAAACGATCACGATGGAATACACCATCAAAACAACAGCTGTTCATTATACACGAGAGCAATTGGATCTCGTTAAGCGGTTCCTACAAGCGGTCCAACAGTCTGCGCGACAAGAAAGAAAAATTATGGAAAAATTACAGGGTAAAGGTACCTAAATTGAGATAGAAGATCAACAGCTGAGATCAGAGGGGTTTAAAGATCGGTATTAAGATAGAGATATCTCATATATATATATATATATATATATATATATATATATATATATATATATATATATATATATATATATATATATATATATATATATATATATATATATATATATATATATATATATACATAAGAGATAAAGGCTGTCAAAATATCGATATACGTTAATAAAAATATCTGTATTGAGATGCAAAGTTAATATAATGGTTTTTGCAATGATGATGTCCGTTTTGCGACAACAATCCGCGCAGATTGTTGGATCGTGTACGAGCCGTTTTCGCGTCAACGCTGGCAAATAGCAGCAGCGATAGCAGCAGCAGCAGCAGCAGCGATGACTGATTCATTGCTGGAGGCACATTTTCACGTCATGTATATGTTGTGACCGACAATGTATGTCGTGAGAATTTCTCCTATATATATAAAACGTTAGATTTCTTAATAATGTCGGTGGTGAGACATGTAGTGACGCATAGAGTAAAAAATGGGCCTGAATAGAATTCGCGTTAGTCGCATGAACTGCATTCGTCAGGTCGTCAGGGAAAAAAAAATTTCATATGCTAAAATTTAACAGAGTCAAAAAGAGATTCTTTCGATTCCGATCAGAGATAATAAAAAATAGAATATTTAGTAAATTTATATGGGATTGATGAGTTAATGAAAATTTGAGTTTAATTTAATAAAAAATAAAAATTTTCCTCAACGACCCAAGACGCAGTCTAAGCGTAGTGTAATGGTACAAGTAGTAACGTTAGTAATATTAGCAGTATCAGTAGTGTCTCAGTAATGGCGATATGGTGTTGTAATCAGTATAGTAATCGTAGTAGATTCGACAGTAATGGTATACAACTTGCGATTGTGCAGTGGCAGTTGGCTGTCGATCTCTCTAATCGAGATTGCTAATCGGGCGCGAAATGATCTTCATTGTTGATATCCTATTATAGTGTAAGGATGATTTCCCATCTAAGCCTTCTTAGAAACGTATAAGAGGCGATTAAGGGAGAGCAAAGCTAAAGTGGAACCAACGATTGGCCCGCACACACGTTCACGTTAGAAACGTTAAATCGTTAAACCGCGTCGAAATGAAGTAATTTCAGGGCGCATTAGGTAAACCGAGCGTAAATTTATCGATATTTTGGAGAGCAGAGTTCAGAATTGAACTCCACTCTCGCACAAAAAAAAAAGACCCTCAGAGGTTCTTTCAAATTTTTTCCTGACGTTTCACGCCAATGTTTATAGAACAAATTATACGTCTCGCGAGAACTCCACGTACCGTCTGCGTCTGCGAGATCCGACGCTGCCGAATTACTCGTACAAACGTTTGCTGAATTGGGACACGCTAATATCCGGCGCATGCACATCGATCGTAATTAACGCGGATGATTGTTCGGGGATAGCAGTCCCCAATATCCGTAATACCTCGGGCCCCGGTAGGACTGAGTATGTTAATAGAATAATTTCCGTCTTGTTAACAGTTACAACCTGCGAGCATTTCGAGGCATTGACTCGAGTTCGTTGAATTAACCCTTTCGGTCGCTTTATAGAGAAATTGTTCCGCTCGTAAGAAAATTTAATATCGAATATGAAATATATAAATATTTTTTTGTGCTTTTCTGTGTGCCAGGATCTTTCTTTGTATTTCAGAGCCTTCGTGATGTGTACGACCGGAAGAGTCAGTGTTCAATCGTTATACCGTCATGCGTGTGTCTAATTATCAGAGAAAATATTTACGTAGGTGTATTCAAAAAATTTAACGCGTTTCTGAATTTCTCTCACAAGTAGCAAGCATAAATAGCGTTTAGGTTGAAATCTACGGGGGTGCCCGAATACTGTTAACTATTATTGTTTAGCTTCAACGTAAAAAATATAACGGGAAAAATTAGGGAAATCGCAAAAGATCTACTTTCAACCCTTATAAAATCAAATAAAATTTACTTTCAAATGTTTATTTTATTTAAAGCAGCCTAGCTTTCTAGAGATAGAACAAATACAAAGGAAAGACATCTTACGACGGAAATAAACTTTTAATTACTTTCACTCAATGAAATTAAAATATTTCTTGCACATCTCGCGTAGAAAGAACGCAAAAAAGTTATAAAAGGCTCGCTATGTATTTTTCCCATAATTTTCCCGCTCGAGACTCCGTCATATATTATATATTTGTGTTATACGTTTGCGTGTCATATGCGTGTGAGGAGGACACTCGCTCGTGGCTGATAGACGGTGTGTTAAATTGTAAGACGTGCGTGATTATACGACAACGAGTAGTTCCCTCGTTTCTTCATCTCCTACCCTCGTTTTCGGCCATTACTTAATTTCTAACAAGCGGAATTCACTCACCTCCCTGGTCGTCGAGTGCGACCAGAGTGCGGATGCCAGCCTCCTTGCTCTACGACAGACAGAGGCAGCACAACACAGACAACCACCACCAGTGTTAGAGAGCGAGAGATAGAGATAGAGAGAAAGAAAGAAAGAGAAAGAAGGAGAGATAGAAAGAAAGAGAGAAAGAATCGACATCTTTCTTTACTCTTTCTTCACATCTTTCCTTTAAGTAAGTTTATAGTATATATATATATATATATATATATATATATATACATAAGAAATGTAAGAAATAACAAAAATATATAAGCATATGAAAAACAAAATAAATATAATCATGAACAAATAGCGGGAAAAAAAGTTTGCGATAGACCGAAATCAACAAATGAACAAAATAATTGGTTTCTTCATTTGTATCTCTCAGCTATAAGTTTCTTTGTAATTTCCTTTTTATTTTATTTTTCATATGAGATAAATCGAATTTTCAAACAGTATCAGATGATGTTAAATTAAAAAAATTGAAAATACAAATCAAGTTGTCAAGACACACAAATTTTCTTATGATATTTCTTTTTTTTTTTAAATTTTAATAAAACTTGAAATTTATAAATCGCATTCTAAACTACATTTATTTCTATTTTTTTCGTCGTATTTTATGCCATTTTGAGGATGTTCTCTGAATAAATGTAATATTCTCTTATAGTGCAAACATTTGCGTTTAAGAAATCCACGTAACGTTTAAGGAAAGAACCTGTTCTGGAAATAATTCTTTCGATGTATTCGACAAGAAACTTGAACATGATAACACGACATCAACGGGCACTCTAATCTTTCGTGAGCACATGACGCGTCGCTGTCGACGTCGTGAATGCGCGCTTCTCCGCCTGAATTAATTAATTAATCGATCCGCGCCACCGGACCGCGTCCCACCAAGGGAAAAGCGTTCTTCCCCACAATTTCCCCGACTTCGCCACTTTCCAGCGTCGCAACACGTATAAATCATAGAGCGCACGGCGCTCCCATGGCTCGCATATAAATCAAAGCCTACGACGTGGTCGTGGGTACACTCTTTACTGTACCTCGCGGCGTCGGGTGCGTATCTCCGCGACGTCGTGTACGCGTAGCAAAATTTGCATTTTCCACGGAAACATATGGCATTGATAGCGAATTGTTTTTCGCTATCCTCCGCCGCCGCGCCGTCGTGCGAGCATTTACGTCGATACGAACGATAACTTATTTTGTCCCCGTATCGAGGTTTACGTGACGAGAAGGCGAACAGCGCTCCAGACGTCGTAAAGCTGATAGATATCAAGGTAGGTACATCCCATCAACCAGTCCATTCGTAATTCGAACCATCGGATGCAACGGTACCATTCCTAAACGGATCAATTTACTGAGTGCTCTCTCTCTCCTTCTCTTCTCAAATAATCTGTTAATGAATTGGTAGGATTGAGTTTTAGATTCTTTGAAATCTAACCAATTCTCATTTTATTAAATTTTGGCTAAAGCTTAATTTTTATTCCTTTCTATTTGCAAAGAAAGAAGGTAAAAAGTATCTAAACGTTGATATTTTGTTTTTCAGTATATTTATTTATGATAAAATATACATGTACGACTTAATTTACATGATGCTTTCTATAATTAACGTGTTTATTTTAACTCTAGAAAACTAGCACCTAAAAAATATAATTTTCTAGTTTGCTAGTAGAAGAACATCATATAAGTCAGACCTATCGAAGTTCTTTCATATAAAGTTTTCACAGTTCATTGGAGTGATGTTAATACATAGAACATAAATTCTTTAAGAACAAAGTCATAAATTCTCAGACGTCATGTCGTTTTGTTTATGTACTCGTTCACGCTTATTCGATCCATGCCGGTTTCACATATTTTCCCCCACCGTTTTATCGGCCAAGAAAGCTGCGCTGCGTACCAAATAAATAATATCGCGAAGTACGCTCGTACCCCAGGGGATTAACCAATCTGCTTTTCCGTTTGAAATTAGAAACCTCGACTGAGTTACGACTCAAGGAAAAAAAGCCAATTTCGATATACGAATTTCCAATTTCCACACACACACACACACACACACACACACGCGCGCGCGCGCGCGCGCAAAGAAGCTAAAATATCGTCGAGGCTACCTCTTAGGTTCTTATAATGTTTCTGACATTTCCTAGTTGCAAACATGAAATACGAGCGATGCAATAGAGCATGTATATCCGTGGATCATCATCATTACACGGTAAATTACCACGAGAAGATCATAAAATTTGTAGTTTAAATAAAGAGATACGTTTATAGACACATATTTGGTTTTATTCTTAATTCTTTTATCTTCTTCTGATTTCAATGTAAGTTATTTTTATGCTATTTTTAGATTGACTAACATTTTAATGTTTTTTTTTTTAAGTTTGTTTTAATATTATTTAACGGTTTTTCATTTTTTTTGTTTAAAATTATAATTTATATCAATACATTAATTAACACATAAATGTTTATTATTATAGCGAATTAATTCCAACATCTAATATATATATATATATATATAATTGATAAATAATCATTAGCTTTATTTAATTTTTCCATTAGGTATTTTTAACTAATTCCTCCTTTCTCCCTTACATTAAAATCATTGAAATTATGTAATGGTATTTATCTTAAACAGCATTCTACTCATAGTCACGTATTATAGTACGATACTAAGCATATATCGGATTATCACTGCGAGAGGTTATCACCATTCTAATGTACTGCAAAAGTATCGTTCCTGTTTAGTTCATATACGCAATTGCCCCGCTCTCCTTTAAAACAGATGGGAATGTTTACGCTCACATTGTTGGGGACTCAGAGCAGTTTCTGTATATCGTAATTTCTATCGACAGTATCGAGTGCCATTGCGCACTTGCACCTGCGATAACGCCTCTTCGCTGAATTGTACACGTAATTTACACAAAACTTCACCATTTTCGTTAGCAAGAAACTTGATCAACGCATGAAACCTGATAAACGAAGAATGCGTTGTACAACGGCCTGATACTATTTGTTTGGTCATCGCAATAATGATTACAGAAACAGCTGCCGCGAGTCCACAACTATGTAAAACATGAACAAACATTCCCTCCTGTTACTCAGTGTAACGTGTATGTCTACCAACATTGATTTGTATTTACATAAAAAAGTCTCATTTATATTTGAAAATTATTTTAATGTTTTATTTTAACTTTTATTTAGCTCATTTCTTGGCTTTTTAATCTTCCTATATTTTAAATAAAGATAAGTACGAATATACGATCGGAATCTGTGTACGTAGAAGAGCAAGATAATGAAATTAAATTGTTTAAAAATCAAAAAAAGGAACGTCTTAAAAAATCATTTTTATTACTTCCTATAGTATTTTGTCTTTGATCGTCGATCTGATGACGCATTTTGCAAGTTGAAAAATTTATAGAAACGGTAGATAGTTTCTTAAAATACTTAAAAACGAAATTATTTAAAACTTGGAAAAGTGGGTCCTCTTCCAATCCGCTTCGAAGTAAAGTCGATATGGTGAATGCTATTATCATAAATTTTAACCAGAGCATTACTGTCGAAACGTTCTTGCACATTACCATAGGTTAACCACGACTATGAGCAAAAACAAACGAATTAAAGCTAGGATTAACCTTATTTAACCATAGAAAAGCCATCAACCACCTAAATTACATGTATTATACCGATGGAAATTAATACCGCTTTCCATCGAACGCTTTTACGAACAAGAAGCGTACATCGTAAACAAGTTAATCGGCAATATATATCCAATACTATCTGAAATACAAGCCAATTCTATCCCTGATATATTTTATCGAAATTGTTAACATAAAACATTTATGGGCGAAATGATTTATGAAGATATCAACTCTAAATTTTATAATATGTAATACAAATATGTTTACAAGTAGTAATTAGTTACGAAACGTTAATAACTCACTTGAAATATTGGGTAATTATCCGATATTTGCGATTTTAAAAGATTCAGATAATACTATTTTAAATAATAATTTAAATAATAAATTACGTTTAATATAAATAAAATAAATAATATTATATATTTTTTCGATGAAATCAGTTTGATAAATCATTTTGACAATAAATGAAGAGAGCAGACATCAGCATCAAGTTTTAATCTCTGCATATTTTTATTTAATCTCTATAAAGAAAATATATTTTATTTGTGGAAAAGAATTGATCAAGTTTAAAAACTACGAGTTGAAAAATAAAGCCAAAGTAACGAAATAGACAAGCAACGTAGATTTTCACTTCGACGAGGCGTCAAGAGCACGCCAGCAAAGGGGAAAGTAATTAATCCCTGTCCTGCCATTTAACAGATACCTACATCGAAAGGGTCGCAACGAAAATGAAAATCCAGCCGCCTCACTCCTGAACGGCGGCAAATTGAGTCGAAGTTTGATCTGCTTTTTTTCCTTTTTCATCCGCCCGCACACGAATTCGTTTGTTTGAGCGAGAGAGAAAGAGAGAGACGGACGAGCACTTCAACCAATTCGAAACACAGACCTCACTCGACTCCGTACTCCACGCGCCGACGATATCGACGAGGGCAAAAAAAGGTCTGGTTCCAGTTGTCGCGAGAATTCGCTTCCATTTCAGATTTAGGTTGCGATAAATGCAGACCCGGGCTGTTCCATCGTCGCGGTTGTTCCTCGACCGCTCACCCAGTGGTTATCACGACGGTAAAAGTCATCCCGTATCAAACGGAAGCTCTTTCAGAAAAGAGCTTGCTCAAGGCCGAAAGTCTATGGTATCAAGGACGGTATACTGAGTAGCTTCGTCTTTAATCCCGACTCAGAACAAGAGTCAGAAGAATCCAATGGACCATATTATACATGCAACCTGTGCCATCGCTTTAACATGCGCGCTTCGAGAACCTGCCTGATTTCTCTCACGATAACGTGTTTTTATCGAGGTTCCATCCCGGACGACGTAAAACGTTGTATCACCGCTTTTCTTCGGCAAATTTTCAAGCAACATTATCGTGTCATTTCAGCAACGGTGATAGAAAAGCCACTCGAAGTATCACTCACGTCATATGATGAAAATGTAATTTAATATAACTAACTCAATTTACAACATAATAGCATAAATTAGTAATTCCATAATTTATTCATCATTAGATTAAACTAAATTAATTGACCAATTAAATATTTTTGTAGAATATTATTGCAGTAATGTTCCAGGGAAAATATAATTACATCTCTACTACAAGGAGAGGGATATATTTGGCGGCGAAATCGCGTATTATAAATAATAAATCCAGTAACAAATAATAATTCCAAACCAATTCCTTCTTCATTTAATAGATAATTAATTTCTGATTAACGCAAATCGGAGAATTCGAAGATTATAATACGCAAATAACGCATAATGCACTGTGTTAATCTATTTTCCACGGGCGCAGTTAATAAATTTGCACGAACGAACAATTTGAAATCATGTTTATACACAAATAATTTAAATTTATTTAAAAAATAATCTTTCTCGAGTATCGCGTCGCGATCGCGACAACCGCTACACTTATGACGAAGTTTTCTCCAAGATAAAAACTACCGGTATAGTTATCGACGTCATTCGAGCTCTTGTGAAAAGTGCCTGCCCTTTTTTTCGTTACTGAAGCGCGGTTATTACATCAGCGTGAAACTTTTCAATTGGATTATAAAGTTTTCTCGACAGCGTAATTTCTACACTAACGACGAAGCAGTGGAATTATCGAATCACTCCTGTGTATAAGCAAATGAATGAAAAAAAAAGAAGCGTGATTCTTAACTACGGACTTTTCGCTTCTATTAAATTGTGCTGACGTTCATGGACCATACAATAAAAGCACGAATTGTTTTGAAAATTGTTACTATATATGAAGATAAGAGAAACTACGTAGTTGCGCTGAATATTGATTTCTTACCTAAATATTAAGGAAATAGAAAGAGGCAAACGGTTAGGAAAGAAGATTTTTCCACGCATGCGTTTATATAAATTTTTTGCATAGTTTTGACCTTCCAAAACTATAATAACATCAAAATTTGTAACTCAATTACTGACGCTGGGTTCATAAGATTCATTTAATTTATATTAATTAAAAGACACTAATTAACGTCAAGAAAGCAAAAATTAATAACGTATCTATGTAAAAGAACAAATACTAATTGTAAGTATATTTTAATCAGAATAGTTCAAAGGACATTACATGGAATATTGAGTCCCAGTGAAATGAATTAGTTTTCACATATGTATAAATAATACTACAGATATAAGACTCGATAATAAACAGTTTTCGAGAAACGATGTAAGTGTTAAACTTATATTGACAGAGCACCTTTGAATACATAGCTCAAAAATATCTATTATTATATATAGTTTATGTCATTTCTTTAAGAGTGACACAATTGAGAAAATATTATATTAAAACTATTGTAATTCATTTCATTGGAATTCGATTTTCCATATAATTAATGCGGGATCCTTTGCAGACGTTACGCAAAAGGAAATTAGAATTGTTTGACATTTTTGTCAAAGAAATTTGTATTATTGAATGACTTCCAGTAGAAGTCAGCCCCGAAGGATTAATGAGAGAAATATAAAATATATGTATATGCTTTTTTTATCCAAGGAATTATATCCAAAGTTAATGTTAATACACCAGTATCTGTACACAATGAGAGATAAAAAGAGATATATATGTATTTTCCAAAGTTCGAAAATAATATTTATTTAAATAACAAAATATATATGTAGGGGAGACTTGCCGAATGCGTACTGGTCGCCTAAATCGTATCTTATTAATATTTTATATTATTAGTTAATATAGACAACATTTAACAATAATATAAATACATGAGAAATGAATAATATAGACAAAAATATAATATATAGCTTACGTCTTGTTTTATGGACGTTAATGGCGTTTTAAAAAATCTGGTATATTTGATATTAATTTTGAATCGACTTATGTAGCTGATAACAATGCGATCATCAAATTTTATTATAAATTTTTGTACTTTTATAAAAGAATTTATTGAAGAATATTTTACGTTTACTGTATGTACATATATTTGCAACTATTATAAAGATATATTATAAAGATTAAATCGATATTTTTACAAAATCCATCAAGTGTTTCCTGAATCATACTATCACACAAGATAAGACAGATAATTGACAATAATAAAACTGATAATTGATATCAATACAAATGTTAAATGCTAATATATTTGAGCCAATTTTATTTTAACGTTATTTGTCTTTTTCCATTATTGTTATTTAATTATAAAAAGTATTTAATTTTCTTCAATAAATTATTAAAATTAGATATTAATTAATTATTAGATATTAGTTAATGCTTTCTTTTATTAATCTTATACTTTTAAATATTTTCATTTATAAAATTAATACTTTCAAAGGAAATACAATAAAAAATACCTATAGGTACGATTTAAGTGACCGGTTGCCTAAATCATACTTTTTGCAGCATGTTATAAAAAGACTTATGACAAATTAATTTGTTAATTAATTTGTTGGATAGAAAATTAAATATGTAATAATAAATGTCCGAAACATCGAGCTACAATTTCTACTGTTCATTTGCATACGAAATAGTGCTAAATGGAAAATATAATAAAAAGCAGGTTAAGAGATACGCATTCGACAATTCTCCCCTATATCGAATGTACTTTTAAATGTGAATATTTATAAAATTTATGTGTCTTACAAAGACCTAAAATTATATGTCAAAATGTTTTCGAAAAATCATGAAAACTTTTTATAAATAACGTTTTTTCTGTAGAAAAATAAACATAAGAATATAGAATAAAAAAACTGATAAGACAATACATAATATAATACAGCATAATACGAGAAAAAATGAAAAAATTAAATAATTATCCAATTATTAACATGAATAAAAAGATATTGCATCTGAATAGTTTAATGACTATTTCAGCCATTATTCGAAAAAACTGTAATATAATCTTATTGTGCGATGTACACTATCGTATGTAATTCGAGAGTGCGATTTTTTCTCCTCATAAAAAATTAAGTTAATCTTGATGAAAAAAATCGTAGTAAAGTTTTCAGAAATGTACTTTAAAGAGAAAACTAAAGCTGTAAATTTGTTTTTTAGTTTTATATTTTGTTCTACAATATTTCGTTTCTAAATTACATTTAAAATTATATTTAAAATTGAAAATTGGTATTTTTTTAAACATTTTTTTTTTACTTTAAAATTGTATTTAAAACTGTAATTGGATGAAACATTTATAGAACAAAAATTAACGATAAAATATTTTAAATTAGACTATCTTAATTTAAGTATTAGACTATTATTATATAATTTTAAATAATTTATATAATTTTAAATAATTTTTTTTTAATTTTGTACAATGATTTTTAGCAATGATATTGCATTCTTATGTTAAAATCCATTTTTATAAAATACTTTAATTTTTAAATTAAAGATTTTACAGAACAAAAAAATTCAGAAAAGTTTGAGAAAGAGTTTGAGAAGACAGAAAAAAGATTTGCATAAATTAAAAAAAGACTTTTTAAGACTTTTTTAAAAGTTTTTATTAAAAATGCAAGAAAATCGCAAATGTTTCTGAATTTATGAATTATATAGTGTAAATCCGAAGAAATTATGGATTTTGAAGATTCACAAACAATAACATATGAAATAAGAATCCTTCTTAGGAAAACTCATTTGGGAAGAGCCATGAGGTCAATAATATAATTTTGTAAATTGTTAGTGTTTTGAAACTAACGTGCACAATAAATATTACGATATATGTACAATAATACAGAACTAAAACAAACAATATATATACGATACTATCATTGATATATATCTTTCAAACTTTAATATTTTCCCATTTCTATATACATAAAAAAGAACTCATTCTCTTTCTGATGTCAAAAGAGGATGTTATATTACGAACATTGCGGACTTTTAGTGCTGCCGTTCGCGGAAAACCGGTCCTTTTTCCACGCCAAAGCTGAATTTTCCCGACACAAAGGCAAAAGTTCCGAAACATCTCGACGGCACGTCGGGAACGGAGCTCTTTGCATTTGTTTCCACATTAACGCGTCTTAACATAACGCCCCAAGCCATTCCGCACGAGTCTCTTGCCGTTCACACGTCGACGCCTTATTATCACTGCGACAACTTTATAAATCCCGTTACGTGTTGGCGTTAATGGCAGCGATCACCATTGCAACTTTACCCGCTCGTGGTTAAAGTTACCATATCAAAATTTTCGAAACTTACATGCGAAAAACTTTAGATATTTCACTCGCAACTCGAAACGTATACAAAAATAAGTTAACAAAATTGACGAAAACAGTCAACGAATAATTATTTCACATCTAATTGTTTACTATTGTTTAAAATAAAGAACAATTTAAACTGGAAAATAAATAAATAAATAGTGTGTTTTTATTTAAAATAAAAATTTTTTTTATCGGTTCAGAATGTATACCTATGTTTTCATTGATATTTTTAAAATATCAATAAAATAAATAAATATAAAACATATTAAAAAATCCACATCAATAAATATAGTTTACAAATAGTTTACAAATTTTTACTTTGCAATCGCGCTGTCCAAAAATACTATTCCTTAAAAACGAACGCTCATAATTATCCCGGACGCTTTCGGAAAATCCTTCTTCCTCCCAAAAATCGCCAAACGCTCTAAAAAAGAAGATTATGTCCAAGAAAAAGAGGATGAATGGTAACCCTACTACTCGCGGCTAACATCGGCGATTATCGATAAAAATATATGCGTTTCTCGGCGCAAGCGGCGAAGAACGTTTGAAAATTTATTGTCAAAACGCAAAGAATAAGATGAGAAAGATTCCGTTCTCGGACTTAGGAAGTTGCGAAGGGTGTCCTTTCACGTGTCCGCCTGCCCGTCGCATTGTAAAATAGCAGCGGAGTGTACGTAATCCATCGAGATTGCGGCTTCGCCGTCTCGGATTTACGAGAGAGGACCAAACCCCTCTCGTGGCGTTTCTGCTTTTACAAGCAGATTGGATCGTCCCCATGTGGATTTCGCGTTCGGTCTCAATCAAAACCGCGAGATTCACACTGGATGACCAAACCTGCTTCCGTAAGTCAAATTTGCTTACCTCCAATGATGTTCATCTAATGATAAATACGAAAGTCATCTTATAATAAGACTCCAACCCTTCGGATTATTCATGGCGCGCGCGGTGTCCTCGATTTAATTTCTGTCTGGCCCAACTTTCCTTAACCAACGGACGGCGTTTTCATTTCCTGGGCATGGGAAAATACGCGCCATTAAGCATACAGATAATCTCGAAGATGACCGCGTTTGATTACACATTTAATTACTACGTCTGACGAATATGAGGCAAAATGATGCCGCTGCAATCCAGAAAGTCAGTCACGTCGTATCCGCATGTTTACATATATAAATAACTTGTTTAATATGTATAATCCTGTAAACGATGCATTGCGTCATCAGGAAATGAAGTTTAGAAATAGCGAATTTTAGTCTACGCGAGTATATATCAATATTAATGTAATAATACATACGCCATTATATTATTGACCAAAATATGTATATAGCTATAAATAAGTAATAATTATGTGATATGATAATTAATATTTAATATACGAGTATTACTGCGATCATGATACAAAAGTTATATATGTCCCATTATTAAAAGGATTTAATATTATTAATACAGCTTAGCCGTGATTAAAGTAAGGACTCTACATAGAATTGCATATTGTCCAAGTAATTATTATGCGAATATATTAGAATGAATTTTCATGTTCCTGAATAATAATGTACAAATGCGTTTGAAATCGTAATACAGCTGGAAAAGGGACGATTTCGCTCAATTCCTAATTTTTATTCATTTTTCTTGTAAAAACTAAAGAAAAATAATTTATTTTGCGTTTTTTCTCCATGAAAAATCAGTTTTTTTTAAATATAAAACAATTTCAATGCACTCTCTATATATCAATTAAATATACGCGAGCACGTATAGCGTAACGGTGTAACTGTATCGCAGTCAAATAAACGTCTTCATATCTTCATTGTCCGAGCTTTAATGGGTGGGAATATGGCAGCATAGAACGACAAGATATGGATATTTTTCTTTTCCATAATCATATGACATCATTATCGTACGATGCTATTATCTTTCGCAGACTATCTCACGATATTTAAAAAGTGAGATTTTTATAGATATTACACAGAACAGATAGCTTTAAAACTATAACGTATGTTTTATTTTATGCTTTTACATTATGCGATTTTTTTTTAGAGAAAGAAACGATTTTTACGAAATTTTTACGCGGTTACATTTAAGTTAAAAATATACAATCTCGTGTAAATTCGATTTTTAACGAAATAAAACATTAATCAACATATTATACAATTTCCATAACTCTCTTATTGATATCATTGTTAAATATAATCATAAATGCAAAAATATTGAACATCTGTATAATGCACAGTGCGATATATGTATATCACATTGCATATTATACAGATTGAAAATTTTTGATATATAATACACTTTGTAGAACTTATAAAAGTTTCACAAAGTCTTTACAATGTGATATATGTATTTTATAGAACTTATCAAAATTTTATAAAGGTCTACATATATTGCATAATATGATATATATAAATATAGAGGTATTTTGTAAACTTTATCAATAGATAGCTACGAAACGACATTTAAAATAGACTATCAATATTTTTGTAAATATCTGTATAACATTATAAATTATGCTTTATATGAATTTTTTCCAGAGATACTCTTTCTTAAAATGTACGTTGAACATTTATAGATGGAATGTCTCATATTTTTCTGTTTTCAGCATATACTCATTTGTCTTGCTCAAACATGAACTCATCCGTCATTTTGATATAAAAATAAAGATGTAATTCTTGTACATAAGCAACACGAAAGAATGTTCTGCAATTTATTTTAGTTGAGTGCGATGTTACGAAATATTATTCTCTTTCTTACAATTTTAAAATTATTTCATAAAAATACGCAAATAAAATCGGAATCATATTTAACAGTTCTATAAGAGCAATATTTTTAATAGAAATAAAGTATAACAAAATAAGATTAATTCAAATTAATTATATTTGTGCGTTAGATCGTCAATTTATCTTCTGTACAACAAATTTCAAAAAATTTACATATAGATAATATATAGATAAATTTATTTAATAAAGTTAATAAATATATATATATATATATATATATGTATATGCTTAAACAATAATGTATATTTAAAAGTTTTTATTTAGTATTGGAATTAAAGGTTATATCTTCTAATTAAAGGTTATATCACCGAATTTGTGTGTGTGTGTGTGTGTGTGTGTGTGTGTGTGTTGTGCACACAGAATAATATATACTATATGCAAATAATACTTATTTGTTTCAAGTATTTCGAAGGTTCATATACTCGTAAATCTATCATAAGTTCATCACAAGCATCAAATTTATTTAAATACAATCAAGATTCTTAAATTAAAACAAATTCAATTTATTTATTACATAAAATCACTTTTTCGTTAATTTCAACAAAATTCTAAAAAAAAAAATAAATTCTTGTTTTGAGTATATATTATAATAATGAGTTTTCTTAAAATTTGTAATAAGTATATTTTAAAATTTTGTTAAGAAAATATTCTTTGCTGAAGATAACTGTTATTTGAAATGAAGAAAATAAATTGAGTAATCACTTTTTTCGTTCTTTTTTTCTTTTTCTTTCTCAATAGAATAATATTTTTCTGTGTGTATAAGAAACAATATAGATTATTATTATTATTATTATTACATTGTAAGAAATACGTTAAATTTTTTCTAACATTTTTACATTTTACACAATGATTTAGTACCTATGTTCTATTTAAAGCTGTTACTTTATTTCATGAATATAAATCCCGAAAGTGCTATTTACGTATTCCTCGCGGACTATTTCAAGAAGCTGACACGACGTTGCATGACGTTCATACCCAAGGGAAGCATGTGACGTAAAACGCTCTGATTTAAATTTTCCTGTTTCCATTTCACCGAAGCCAGAGATGTGAGTTTACACCTTTTTTGCGTTTTGCACTTTTAGCTTTAGTTACGCATAAAAACGGATGAAAACATGTGGCGTCTAACCACTTTTCAGTCAAGTATTTCGCTCTTTTATGTTTGCAGATACGATTTTATGAAAAAAAATCAAGTGTAATGTAAAGTGTAATTAAAGCGTAATGAGAAAAAAATTCAAGTGTAATGTAAAGCGTTGCGAATCTAAAAATAAATAAAAATCTCACCTTCTTAAAAAAAAATAACAGATCACTTTACAATAATATTTATACAACGAAATATCTTGTTATATCTTTGGCGTCCCAGTACTAAACACTCAGTTTGCACAAGCCCTGTAAGAAAAGACTTCCCTTTTAATCCCTACGGTAATTAGCCCTTAAAACCGCTAAGTACGGCTAATGAAATCTTATCCGCGGTCCGGATGCTCCCAGAGCTGTTTCACGCGCTACGTACTAATTGCGTCGCCGAGAACTTTTTTGTTGGATCAACAAGGTTAAATTTCCTTTGAGAGAACGCATCCAACCCTTCTCCGCTCTCACGCGCCGCGGTAACATGCCATCTTACACGCGGGCAATGTCGTGGAAAAAGTTTATCCAGTATACTGCTCCGGCGATATTTTATACTCGCTGCTTTGTACTCTAAGCAGGTCTGCACGCCTTAAAGCCAGTAGCCCGTAACGGATTACGACGTGTCACGATTTAACACTCTCCACGCCCTTTGTTTCCCACTAGAGGTCCATCCACCGTGTCCGTGACCAGACTCAATGCGATTCGCTGATTTTCAATCTTTCGTCGCCTCGAGAGATCGTGATCGGCGGCAATCAATTGCTCTTGGTTGTAAAGCCTCTTTGCGAGCATATCGCGATGAACTTTGAAGCATTTAAATTGCCTCTAAGACGCAATTTCTTCTTTCGCGATGCGACGGATCTATCATCTGCGCGAGGACCAAAACTTTAGCTTTCTTACTTAATTCCTTGTGATGGATTATTCTCGACGTTATTCTCGTCGTTTATATTTTCCATTTATAAAATAAATTACTTTCACGTCAGAAATTCTCACGGTGGATCTCTTAATTGAGGAACGCGGTTTAACGGATTTCATATTTCAATTTGGAAATATGGAATTTGATTGAAAAAGAGAATTATCGTTTCGCGATCCGTATGAATTTCTCTGACCCATATTCGCGACCGAAGAGATTATATTATCTCAACAGAGCAACGTTTTCTAAGGCAAAATATGATTTTCAAGTATATTAATGCTAATAATAAAAATCGATAGTTATTTCTGGGAATTGTTATTCTTTGTATTATTACAAAAAAAAAACACAGGGAGTAAAAATGTTATTTTTTATTGCAATCTTATTGCTACGTCTCAGATAAGGAGAACAATACCAAACAAATAATGTTAACGATCAGCAGAGATAAGATTTTCTTTTGATTCACATAAAAAAGCAACAGAAGATTTATTTCTATTACATAAGATACAAATAAGATACTTAATACGACGTAAAGTAAAATTATAGAGGAGAGTGGAAAAACTGCAACAAGGAAACTGCTAAGAGAAAAGTTAAATAAAGGTTGACGATTATTTATGTCTTTTTTATTATATGATTTCAATTTTAAATTATTTATTTATTCAAAAGATATTCCAATTATTTGATTTTAAACTACAATAATTAACATCCATATACTATTAATTGTAATCATAATTTTAAACAATAAACAAAATCCTTGCTGTCTCTCGCCACGCGGACAATACCAAATTGCCTTTTATATTTAAAATTATAATTTATATTAATAATATACACGATACAGTTTTTACATCACGGTACATCAGATTTTCTTAAGAAAAATAATGAGGTACATTTCTTATTGGAAAAAATGAAGATCATGTCTTTCCGCTTTGAAATGCGCGGATTGAAATCGCAAATAAAACCTGTGCTTGAGCTAAAATCAATATGATGTCAAAAAGAAGTTTTCATCTTAATACGAAACAAAACGGGCATTTAGTTCCTTTGAAAGCGGTTCATAAATAGATTATTATCCCGAAAACGAAAACTAACGTTAAGACATCGTGCACTTAGGAGAACTCCGCTCTGCTAAAACCACTCGATAAAACTTATCGGATATTTTCGGCAATGCTCTTCGCGCTATACCTATTCGTAACGCGATTTCGGGATAAAACGTGAGTTTATGTGAAGCACGTAAGTGGGTCGGCGTCCGTCCTGCGACTCGCGTACGGATGGCGGCTCAATTTTTAATGATCGATCGATAAATTAGGAATTTAATGTTGGTCATTTCAGACGGATTTTCCATCACACGGATTACGGAAGCGTATCCGATATAGAAGCACGATTAGAAAGCTGGTAAATGCGCGATAAAGAAGCGTTTTATTTCTTAGCGGAGAAATTACGCGATATTGCCTCGATGCCTGAGAGGAACAGAACTCTCACTCGGTACAAGTTATTAAACGATCTCAACAACGCTACTTCACGATGGCCTTAGAACTCATAAAGCAAAGCTCCCGCTTCGTCGCTGGTGTATCACGACTTCTCTTTATAGCCACGTAAGTTTATTTCTACAACGTAAACAAAACCGTGATTGCACGTTTTTAAACGTTATCTGATTAACGAAGATTACGAAAGAAATCAGGTAAAAATATTTTATAATCGAAGAAGTTTATTATCATTGAAAAAATTCTTTCTTTTATAAATAGAATAGAATCACGGTTACTATCTTCCTACCAAAGATCTCACTATCTTGATTAATCGATTACTGTAAAAATTATTATATCTTGCAATACGTTCTCTAAAAAAAGAAGATTGTCGAGATTTTCATTTTTTATACAATTTTAATAAGCAATTGATTTCCGGCAAGATAGTCTATCTCCGATAAAAAGCAACTATGAATTTGACATTACAAAGGAAACGAATTAATGGAGATTTCGAATACAGAAACAGTAGCTGATAGAATAATAAAACAGTTAAAAGAAAACGATCATCTCAATCTTGGCGAGAGAAAATTGTGAAATCCATTTCGACGTGAAAAATCAATTTCTAAGTTAATATCCATTATAAACGAAAAAATTTTACGAAATTGATTGTTTCCTGTAATTTCACTTTCGGGAAGCATAGGAAATAATATTCTTTACATTGTCATCATGTCAAGCTGTAAATCTACAATTTGTAACTAAGCATTTTTCTTCACTTATTTTTTAATCAATGACAAGTCCCTCTCAAGAAACAGATCGTAAAGTTCAATGCGTTTGTCGAACAGCACAATATTGTTTCTTTACGATCGGAATCATAAATCGCTGCTTATAACGTGCAGCTTTGTAGTTTCATTCAATACACTGCACGCGAGCGCGTATATCTATATCGCTCAATCGGTCTTATTAAATTCTCAATCTTGGTGCTTTAATCCAAATCCCAGATCTGGACAGCGCGGTGAACAAGAGAAAACCAACGCTTGCAACCATCATCGCGTCCTGATCTCAATTCCCTCCGCGATCTTTCCCGGGAGTTGAAAAGCTCGCGGTATACAAGTACCCGCCTCGCCGCGCCACCGTGACGTCACCTTTTTATTATTCCATGGCGTGTGAGACGAAGCTCGCATAGGGCGTGTCGCGCCATTTGCATTCTCATTACCATCAGCGGTTCTTATTTAAATAGGTGAACAACTGCAAAGCACTCCGGTGGTCGGAGAGCTCGTTAGGCGACCTCACCCAAGTAGGTGAGAGAAGGTGGGTTGCCGTATGCACAGGTACACCACTCACCTTTACCCTTTGCAGACCGTGCTGCTCTCAACCCCTCTCTTTAAGACGCAAACTAACGAAGAAAGAAAGAAGAGAAAAAGAGAGAGAGAGAGCCGGATGACTGTAATTTCGCGCAAGGACGCGAATTCTCATAGTCCCCGACCCCGCGCCATGCGGTGAAGAGGTGGAAAGGTAAGGGAGAATCTTTTAAATTCAACGCGGTGCGCTTCATTAGTGGCTGCGGTTTGCTCGACGGCCGCAACGATTTAATCCGAGCTTGCGCGCGGCGTCAAGCCGCGCTGCCATCCCGAGGAAATTCAATTTCGCTACGGCGGTAATGGACCAGAACGTTTCCGACCGGAGAGTCAGGCCGACTCTCGGAAACACCGATCGACTCTCGGTGTAGTCCGCCAAAAGCGGAATCCGTTCGAACGTAACGTGGATTCCGGATGGCGCGACCGTTCACTTCTCGACGCTCGGGGCGTTCGATAGTTAATCGCGTGCGAGAACGACACAAACGACATCGACAAGAATGTCTAGCTGACATGAGTATTCTGGGAAAGTTTCGATGGAAAAGAGCGTCAGGATACAGAAGTGAAATGTCAAATACGAATTCGACACTTCCCCAAATTCAGCACATCTGAAAGTTTAATATTACATAATCGTAACATATACTGAAAAAAAAATGTTTGATATTTGTGACTATAATTGCATTATAAAATAATTACAGTTAGAAATCCCATTTTTGCAGTTATTATTGCTATAACGTTAATGTAATAATAATTACATTTAGTTTTACCAAAAATATATATACGCTTCGCACTGAAAATGATTATAAATTATAATTAAATTATTGTAATTGCAATCATTTTGTCTCTCGATATACGAATCGTATAGCTTCTATTGATTTTCGAAATTGCTCAACAAATTTAGATCTTATCTCAATTAAAATGTTACGATTGGAAATTTCAATTACTGGTCTGAAAATCTTAATGTATTTTTAAATCAAAAAACTCTATATTATAAAGTTGTTTGTTTTTGTATTGACATATATTATGACATTAATGGCACATAACAATAATAAGTTTATTTAGAACGAGTTCGCTTTCGAACTTTGTAAATATACGAGTATATCTTATTATATATACCTTTCATTTAATCTTATTCAAATTCTCCTTTGATTTTGATCCATTTTTCCATTTCCCATTATAAATTTAATTGTTCGAAATATGGTTATCTGTATTTAATTCATCTCTAACTTAATTTAGCACAGGCAAATCAAACGACTAATATGTATCACGCCGAAGTGGCAACTTTAATTATGATATTTGAGCTTTTATACGAATATATGTGTGTGTGTGAATTTCACGAACTGAATTTGTGTTCTTTTACTCTATATAAATATTTTTAGAATAAATAAAATAAAATAATAAAGATACGGAAATATGCATATATAGGAACTTTTTTTTAAAGTTGTTAAAGCTAAATTGCAATAAAAAGTTAACAAAAATACATCATATTGACAAAAATATTTTTAACGTGTGACACGAGAGGGAAATGATTGTGTATACTCGTTTCCAGTAGATTCACAAACCTGCCGAATGTCGCGGCATTACGTAACGCTATGCAAATATTGCGCCAAGTCCTTCGGGAGTAAAATGTCGAGTACACGGAAGATTTCTCGGTTCGGAAACAAGAGCAACGGGCGAAGCCCCGGAAGTTACAACGTGGAACAACTTTCATGCTTGCAAACGACAAAGTTCGACCTTACGATTCGATCCAATATATTACAAAGATATGCGTACTTCTTAGAATTTATAATGATACGTAAGCTCTACCTACTTTCGAAGCAGCGGCAATACAAGCATTTTATTTTGTTTTGTGCTTTTCTTATCTTTTGCTAATTTTTTTTGTAAATTAGGAATTCGTAACTGAACTCTAATCTATTTCCGCATAATGAGATATATTTTACCATCTTTATCACAACTAAACCAAGCACTATTATACGATATTATGACGGATTTTTTTTCGTCGTGATATCATATAACTTCAAAATCAAAAATAAAATCAAAAATAAAATCCTTAAATTAAGTCTCAATTAAATGTTATATGACACGTGTTATAATCTGATTTTAAATAATTATAAAATTATGAATTATAATAAATTTGAAGAAAAATGCATGGAAAAATAAAAAAAACATTCAACGACTTATCATTAAGTATAATTATTAATGTCACTTTTATATCTGTAAAGAATTCAGAATTATTTATCTTATATAAACGCAGGGTTGCCACAGACTCGGAAAACCGGGAAAATCGAGAAAAGTCAGGGAAATTGAAATTGGTCATGGAAAATCAGGAAAAGTCAGGGGAAAATCTAAAAAAGTCTGGGATTTTGAAATTTGCTCACAATTTCCTTAAACTGCTCCTATTCTAGATAATTGTTACAATATTATATCTGATATTTATAGTGAAAATGTTCAAAACTCGCACACTTTAAACGATTTTAATAAAATAATTAAAATTTATATTTTATTCAGTATTTTTTATTTGATCGCCCTTTTTCATAACTATATTCTTTTTTTCAATACTAATTTTTTTTGCTTGAATTTGCATCAAAAATTTAGTGTGCTACTAATCTTTTTTAATAATACAAGCTAGCTTTCTTACAATTCTTGACTTTAAATGTGTTAAAATTTACATATTTTATATTGGAAAATTTTCCATTTTCATCTGGAAAACCTGGAAAAGTCAAGGAATTTTAAAATTTATTTTCTATGATAATCCTGAAATTAGTTATTATTTTAAGGATAATTTAAGGATAATTTATGACAAAATGCAAATCAAAAACATACAGAAATATGCATGTAAAGAAACTTTTTCTTCAAGTTGATAAAGCTAAATGATAATAAAAAGTTAACAAAAATACATTAACGAAAACATTTTTAACGTATGACGCAAGAGGGAAATGATTGCGTATACTCATTTCTAGTAGATTCATAAACCTCACAGCTGTTCTACATGTGTATTTATAAATTTTTTTATTGTTCGCGCGTTATAATTAACGTTAATCTTTCAACGTCAACATATATTAATATTAATATTTCAGCGTCAGCAGTATATTCTTAAACCAAGTAGGTAATTCTTGACTCTACAATTTGATTACTTCCTCGTTGTAATTTTTTAAAATTTTGTTTAAACAATAGAGAACCAGATGTAGCTTAATATAATTCAACCATGTAATGTAAACTACATAATTAGCCTGTCACCTAATTAGGATAAAATTTAATTAACTGCTTTAATTCCAAGTAGAAATAATGAATCGCGTATCTCTCGCGAAAGTATAGTGAATTAATTAATAGGGATGCGAACAAGAGAATATCTGAAATGATCACTTTGGAATACGGAATTTTACAGGGAGTAAAGAGAAGAAAGGGTTGAAGGGAAGAGCCCAAGTAGGAACTCGTGATAAGCACGAACGGATTAAAAAATAAAATCTCCGCGTAGGAGTCGCGAGGGCATATTGATTTTTCTACTACAGCGCTGCAGCCAATGACCTAACGTTACCCCCAGTTGCAAGCACAGCCCTAACAAAGTTATCCGAAGAATGACGTGCCGTACAAGGTGTAGCACCACGGAAATCGGCGTCCATTTACCACTTCGTATTCTCGATCATATCCCCACACGTGACTCCCTCGACTGCCCCAACGTCGCGACCTGGGCACCGTCTTAAGACACCATCTGGCAACCGCCCAATCCGGTCATATTTTTCCGATCGTAACGGGTCACGCGGGTATGTGACAGCATCCCCAAGCTACGTTGATTTACTGCGAGCATTAAATTACGACCGTCGGTCGACTGATCTTCAGGATCGGTATCTTTTGAACGAGACACACCGAGACCAGGAGCTCAGTGACCAACGATGCTGTTGACTTTGCTCTCTTTCTCTCTTTCTCTCTTTCTCTCTCCTTCTTTATATTTCCTTTTTTTAGTACGTTATCCATCGGCTTTTCAGTCCCGTGGGATTGAACCTTGTCCTGTTGAAAATTGAGGTTCGTCCAGAAAGTATATGTATGTATACACGTTTCAGTTCGTCGAAAACAGGACAACCATATTTTTCTGTAGCCGAACCATAGACAAGCAATGGCAATTGCTGAAAAGAAAATACGTGGAGTTCGGATTCAAGATCTCTCTTATTACTGTAACCAAGAAAGAAAGATAAATTTGTGTACTTAACGAATTAAAAGGAACGATTTCTTCTGAAAAAAAAAAACAGTTTAAATATTATAGTTTTTCAATACAGGAAACGGTACATCAGGTCAAACATTTTGAGATTATAAGTAGATTATAGATTTTTTTTACATACTCGAGTATATATAAGCTAATCTATGATTGATATAATAAAAGCCATTAAAGATATTAAGATCCAGTAACAGAATGTGTAAAATTCTTTTGTTTTATAATTTTCTTCTTTTTATTCTTAAATATTTTACAGTTTTCTATTAAGAATCATTCAGAATATCTCGATATTAAGTCCGATAGAGTCTAAAGCTGAAGTTTCATTTATGTCGATGGCAAATCAGATAAAAATGGTATTATTCAACCCGTGAAGCATTTCTAAGCACTCTTGATATCTCAAGAGCTTTTATATGTGAACGATGTATCCGAGCGTGTATTTGCGATGACGATAGCGAGCTTCGTCTCGTGTTCACGTCCAATTTCATTCCAACGATGTCTCTCATTGTTCGCAGAAGCCGCGGCGGTGCGAAGAACCGAGTGTCGGCGTGAGAAACGATGAACGAATCGGGACGAGCCGAGAACGAAGCGGTGCGATAATAATAATATGTGGACGACGCGGCCACGAACTAGGCGAAAGTGGCGACAACCGTCGACCCCGTCGTGCAGAGAACGTGACGATCGACGGTGGAATCACCGTCGGGACGGCTTCCGTATCATCTACTCGGTGATCCTGGCGGCCTGCATGGCGACGCAGGAAGCGAGGGGTGCTAAGTGTCCACCACCGGACACAATACCCGGATGCCCGTGTTACAACTTCGAAAACGGCGGTCTGTTCCTGGAGTGCGCAGGTGCCACCGAGGAGTCCCTCAGGAACGCTTTGTCCGGCGTGATACATGCCGCCGGCGAGGAAGGTAAACCGTCCACGATACAACACGCAAAAAGCGGGGATCAGGGAGAACACGTATTTCGCTCGCATACATAAGTAGAAACAGCCACTGTATAGCGATACGTACCTACGTAAAACGATGGTAACGTTATACTGGCGGGAACAGCTGTGGCACAAAATAAAAAAAAACGGAAAAACTCAAGAGACCGTTTTAGTATCTGCAAATAATTAATAAGCTATATATCTTTTCTTTTTTTTTTGTTTTCTTAGCTGTCAGTTTTCAAATGTCAAACAGCTTGACATTTAAATCTACTATAGTACTAGATACATCTTATAATACTAGAAATATCTTAAAATAACATATTTGATTTATCAAACTTATTTGGTTTATTAATTACTTTAAATTATTTAAATTATTTAGTTTAATTTTATTTAATTTTTCTTACCTAATAGAAAATATTTTAAATTAGTCCTATATTTAAGAAGATAACGCAATTTATTAATACTCGTTCTTCTTTAATCTTATATATTTTCATATAAAAGAAAGGCTTCTGAAACTATTTATTTAAATTCTGTGCTACTTGTGTTACATTTTATATTTCGCAGATTTCCGGTTTTTAATAATAAAAATTCTCACAACATGTATATTTATTCAAAACATGATTTGTCCTTTTATTTGTACTTATCGGTATTCGATAAAATATTTTACAAATATCCGGTAAAAAATACCAAAAATGGAAAAAAGAATTTAACATTGCATCTCGTAATTGTAACTTGCAAAGCGTGTCAGTGACTTTGACTGAAATATCTCGGAATTGTTTTAGGGGCGCTCGTTCAATCATTGAGCGTATACGAATTGGATCGGAAAGTAGAGGAACTTCGGTCCGCCGCTTTCCCGGCAGGCTCGCAAATTAGGCATCTGCAAATATCGCATTCCGCGATCCGCGAAATAAGCGAGGATGCTTTTACGCGACTCAGTAAAAGCCTGGAATCCTTGGCACTCGTATCCGGTCGACTACCTCACGTACCTCAAAAGGCTATGGCTTCGCTGAGCCTACTCAAAGCGTTGGACCTGGAGGCCAACCTCGTTTACGAGCTGCCTAGCTTCAGTTTCTTTGGACTCGCATTAATTAAACTGAACCTGAAGGGTAATCAAATCATGAAAATTTCGGAGTACGCCTTTGCCGGACTCGAGGGCACTTTAAAGGATCTGGATCTAGCGGAGAACAAGATCAGAGTATTCCCCATGACATCCTTAAGAAGATTAGAACATCTCACGTCCTTGAGGCTTGCTTGGAACGAGATATCCCAGCTCCCGGAGGACGGCTATTCTAGACTGGACGCCTTAAACTTCCTCGATCTCAGTAGCAACAATTTCAAGGACATTCCGCTCAATTGCTTTCGCTGCTGTCCGTCCCTAAAGACCCTCTCGCTTTATTACAACGCGGTCGAGTCGGTTGACAAGGATGCCTTTATATCATTGATCGATCTCGAGTCGATAGACCTTAGCCACAACAAGATCGTGTTTCTTGACGTAGCCACCTTCCGTGCCAATCAAAAGCTCAGGTCGATCGATCTCAGCCACAATCACATACACTATATCCGGGGCGTGTTCTCGAGGCTGCCCGAGTTGAAGGAGCTCTTCCTGGCGGAGAATAACATTCTCGAAATACCGGCGGAAACATTCGCCGGTAGCACGAGCCTTTCGGTCGTATACCTCCAACAAAACGCCATCAGAAGGATCGATGCGCGCGGCCTGGCGACTCTCGGTCAATTAGCACAGCTACATTTAAGCGGAAATTACATCGAGAAAGTGCCGCGTGATTTTCTCGAGCACTGTGAAAACCTCTCGACTCTGTCATTAGACGGTAATAACATCCGCGAGCTTGAAGTGGGCACGTTTGCCAAGGCGAAGCAGCTGCGCGAGCTCCGGCTACAGGATAATCAGATCACCGAGGTGAAACGTGGCGTGTTCGCACCGTTGCCGTCGCTCCTTGAGTTACATTTGCAAAACAACGCCATCACGGACATGGAAACCGGCGCGCTGAGATCCCTACACAGTCTGCAACATGTGAATCTGCAGGGTAATCTTCTAGCGGTGCTCGGTGATGTGTTCCAAGTGTCGAACGACGTCGGTCAAAGCGAAAACAGCGGTAGCTCTTTGGTTTCCATTCAGCTAGACAACAATGGACTCGGCGTCCTACACAATGACTCATTAAGGGGCCAGGCCTCGGTTAGGATCATGTGGCTCGGACATAATAGGTTGACTCGTCTTCAAGCTCCATTGTTCCGAGACCTGTTGCTGGTTGAACGTCTGTATCTCACGAATAATTCTATCTCGCGGATAGAAGACACCGCTTTCAAACCAATGCAAGCACTTAAATTCCTGGAGCTCAGTATGAACCGATTAAGCCACGTGACCGTAAAGACATTTTCGGAGCTCCACGAGCTAGAAGAGCTCTATCTACAGGACAACGGTTTACGCCGTTTAGATCCTTACGCCTTGACAGCCCTCAAAAGACTGCGCATCCTCGATCTGGCTAACAATCACTTGAACGTATTACACGATAAGATCTTTCAGGAGGGATTGCCGATCAGAACACTCAACTTGAAAAATTGCACTGTCAGCGTGATCGAGAACGGTGCCTTTCGCGGACTAAACAATCTCTACGAATTAAATCTCGAGCACAATCATTTCACTGCCACGGCATTAGACCGCCTAGATATACCAGGATTAAGAGTTTTAAGAATATCGTACAACAACTTCAGTCAAATTAATGCGAACTCCTTGGACGGTTTGCCATCTCTTCAACATCTGGCGATGGACTCGTCGCAAATCTACAGAATGCCGGCCGAAATATTTTCGAAGAATAAGAATCTGGGGAAACTATTGCTCAGCAACAATTTACTCAGGGTACTGCCAGCAACACTGTTTCTAGGACTCGAAGCTCTCAAGGAGGTCAAGCTTGATGGCAACAGGTTCCAAGAGGTTCCGTACGATGTGTTCGCGAACGCCACCACGATAGAATTCCTCTCTCTGGCCAATAACGTTCTTCACCGCGTGGATATGTCGCGATTAAACGGATTGATCAGTTTACGGGAACTCGACCTACGCGGCAATAACATTGCGTCTCTCATCGGTTTCGCCTCTGTCAATTTCTCCCGCCTGATATCCGTGGATCTGAGTCATAATCACTTAACGGCTCTTCCGGCAAATTTCTTCGCTCGCTCGAATATGCTGCGAAAGATCGAGCTCGCAGCTAATAAGTTTCGGCAAATACCTGCCGTTGCACTCTCGGCGCAAAATATACCCGGTCTAACTTGGCTGAACGTCACGGCTAATCCCCTCGTGAGAATACACGAGATCAGCTCAGAGGCGAAGTATCCGGCTCTTCAGGAAATTCACATCTCCGGGACGAACTTAACAATAGTTACTAGCCAAGACTTCGAGGCGTTTCCCGCGTTGATGCACCTCTTTATGGGTAGTAATATGATATCCAGAGTGTCGCCCAGTGCATTTCGCAGCCTCTCGAATTTACTTACCTTGGATCTTAGTATCAATGAACTGGAGTTATTACCGCAAGAAAGATTGAAGGGGTTGGAACACCTCAGACTGCTGAATCTCACGCACAATCGTTTAAAAGAGCTTGAGGACTTCCCGCCTGACCTTAAAGCTTTGCAGGTGCTCGATCTTTCGTACAATCAGATAAGCGGAGTGGGAAAGGGCACGTTCCAGCATTTGGAGAATTTAGCTGAACTACATCTCTACGGCAACTGGATATCGTCGATCTCTCCAGACGCGTTCAAGCCGCTGAAGAAGCTCAGGATTTTAGATCTAAGTAGAAACTACTTAGCGAACTTACCGCTGAATGCCTTTCGACCACTTGAAACGCAAATACGGAGTTTACGGGCCGAGGGTAAGTACAATTTATTATTGTATTCATATGTGTTTCGATTTCACTAGATTACGCATTTATATTGAGAGTTTATTCGCTTACGATTTAAGAAATTACGAAAATAATTATATAAAAAGAAACCGCGTGACATGATGTCTTTATTATAATCTATTTAAATTTTTATAAGATGAACTATATTATCTTTTCAATTCTCATTTTTTTAAGAGATAGATAAAAACAAAAAAATCAATTGAACGAACAAAATAAAAGTGAAAAACATATAATTTATTAACGTGTGCTCTTAAAATATCTTAAAATATATATATATAATAGAACATACTAACATATTAATAACAAAACACAGAGAAGTATTTTCCTCTAATTTTGACAAATTTTAATATGTTATCTAGGCTGAAATAAGGAGCACGTATTTTTTTATATGTACATATATGCACTTTTAGAGAATGAAATAGGAACTTCTTTGACAAAACTCGATTATTTTTAAGCAAAAATTGACACTAAAAAATGAAAAAATTTTTGAAATAAAAATTAAGTGGTTTTGAAAATACTTTATAATATATATGTATAATAATAATAAAAAAACTTTTTAATTTTTATTTTTTATAATAAACAAAAATTTTTTTTATTTAAAAGGATTTTTTTCACCTCTTATAATTTTGTCAATTATTCTCTTTGAACAAAAAACTAATCAATTTAGTATTTCACCTCCTAAAAGTGCATATGACTCTACTCGTATAAAAAAATTTATATTTCTAAAAGCTCATCAAAATAGAAAGAGAACGTTTCCCTGTGTTTTCTTGCAAGTTATCTTCTTTTCTTAGAGCCACATCCTATAATCATTTCCTATATAAAGTATTTGTACGTTTTGAAAGTTACTCGGTCGTTTATTGCATGAAAAAATTCTCTTACTTTTAACGATATTACTTGCACGTATAATATAAGCACACGTGACGCCATTCACACGGATCGTATCGCGTTACGTTCGACAATAGCAATCTCAGCCGGTGAGATGATTGGTCGCATGCGAAACTCACTACCGGTATATCTTCGCATGCGAGCAAATTCGACTCATAGTCGAAAATAGCCCCGCCGGGTAGTTACACTCGGAACTCCTCGACGTCGAGTGAACGATATGAACACAGAGCACACAATCACGAGTAACGTTACAAAACATCATGTGCTATTCAGCCGCGGGGAATGGCTATAGAGTCATGGTAATTCAGGTTGCCGTAACTGTCGTAGTGCTTACGATAAATTCAAATACTCCAAGATTTCGTAATTTGCAAGATTTTCATGGTGATCATGACGTCGTAGCGTAGATAAAACTTTTCAAAGACCACCGAAACGAATGCCCGATAGACCTATAAAACGTTGAGATCAGACTCTTTCATAAGATAATCACAGACATTAAAATCCGCGCAGAGAATCCACTGCACTGCGACTGCGAGTCCCAGGAGCTTTGGGAATGGCTGCGCGACCACCAGAAGCTGGTCGGCGGAGGGATGAACCGAAATCGCGGGGGTGGACTAAGAATGAACGATGTGGACGGTGGTTTGTTGAGATGCGAGCAACCGCCAGAGCTGCGCGGACTGGTCTTCCTGGATTTGGACCCACACGCCTTCTGCACCGCGCCCCTAGTCCTGAAATTAGCTATTCAGGACATCCAGCCCTTCTCCGTCCTGGTATCATGGCAGAGCAGGAATCATTCTGGTCTGCGTGGTTATCAGGTGGCCTATCACGCCCTGGATAAACTTGACGAGGTACCGAAAAACAGACACTCTCATTGTGTATAGCGCACATGGCGATGTCGTCACTAAAAAGCGAGCACGGGTACAACACGAAGCATAAATCGAACTGGTGGAGCGGATAAAATGTAAAGTGTAAACGGCGTTTGATTCAATCGATATAGCCGAGTACCTCGCTGTCTATCCTTCTCTTTCTCTCTCGACGAAGCTGTAGCTCATCCTTCACAAAAACGTGCCGTCACATCCGACACTGTCCTCGCTGATCGATCGGTGGAAGCGCGCAAAAAAGCGACGCGGCGTTTCGCCAGATTAAGTATTTTCGTCACTCTGAAAGAAATCGAATTTATCCATTTTTAGTAATTACAGCAGGATAATGGCGGTATGCTCATCGCTATGCACTTATTCCATAAGCGAGAATTTTGCGTCACGTTATTTCAGTGACAGAAAAAAGGAAATTTTTTGTATAATCTGGCCACACACACACACACACACACATACATATTTTTGTATTTATATACTTATCTATATGTATATATTTGTATACAAATACAAATTAAATAAGTACAAATATATATATATATACTTGTATATACATACATATATGTATATACGATATTGTATATTTCTTTACTTATTTGATTTATTCATATAGCGGTCTAGTGCAATTTATTATTGAAAATCATTAATATTTACTATAAAAAAAATATATTTTATAGAAATATATATATTTTATTGGTTCATTAACTTTTAATGAAATATTATTGAAATCAATAATGTCATTAAGAGCTTCGACCGGTTCTTTATTTATTTGATTTATTAATACTTCTGTTCTTAGTTAATAAAAAATAAATAAAGAGCTACAGAACACACACAAAAATTTTTTTATATATATTTGTAAAAATTGAATTTTTTATACACTTTAATATGTCACTTTCTTCTAAATTTATTCAAAGTCCTCGAAAATGTAAGCGTCACTTTTATCGCTCTAAATTCTAGGTACGTGCCAAAATACTCGAGCCAAACGCGCGCTCAGTGAAACTGTCGAAACTGTTGCCGAGCACCCGCTACCTGATCTGTGTATTCGGCCTTGGTAATTGGATGACGTCACGGATGGAGGATAGCCCGATGGAGCAGCTCAATTTCACGCAGGTCGAAATACTCGCGTCCACACCGAGCTCACAAATGACTGATTCCTCGACCAGCCGCTGCACCGAAGTGAAGACATTGGACGCGCCAGACGCAATAATTAGCAGCGATGGCTCGGCCATGGGCGACGTTGGTAGTGTCAGCAACTTCTTGACGAGACGATTAGGCCTGATAGTAGGCTGTTGCATGGGCTTCATTGTTTTCCTCCTGCTGGTATCTGTCTTGGGATACCTCAAGGTGAAAAAGCAACGGGAGGCAGTCAAGAGGGAACAGCAACCGATACCGCCGGAGTACATATCGTACAGACACTTCAGCATACAGAGTGGCGAAACCGGCCACACCGCTGCCAGGCAAACCAGCCAGGACGGTCAGCACACGAACTTCATCAACAACACTACGCTGAATGTATGAGAAAAGCCGCGGAACTCCCGACTCGTGGAGGTTTCGAACGTGTAAGCAAAGCTCGAGCAATCCGAGCATGTTAACTGGTTCGAAGGCCTCCCCGACTCGTGGAAGTTTCGAGTTCACGCACCAGAGAGCCTCAAACGGACAATGTCGAATTTTCGGCACGATCGCCGAACTGTCTTATAAACTAATAAACTGTCGCAATTAGCAGTGCTGTGCGCTCAAGTGATAAGCGCTGAAAGTGCTATAATTGACTCGATGAATGCTCGATGAAGAGCGTTATTTTCGAGAAGTATCACTACCAAAAAACTGGCCATGCCAGATCTCCGCGTTAATGGCAACGAAGAGTTCAAGCGAGTGAGTATGTGTGTACGTGAGTGAATGCACGAGCAAATGGGAATCTTTATTAAAGTAACAGAGAATTTTATAAAAGATTTTCTACGAGTCTGAATTCGGTTCCAAGTAGCTTTAATCACTTCACGTGGCATCGTATCGAACGAGCGCGTTCGAGCGGATGAACGTCTCGTAAGAATTGTACAGAACAGAAAATTGATTTCGATAATGTACGAGCGACGTTGACTACACGTGCAGTTCTCATATACTCTTAAAAAATCTTATAAGTTTTGAACAAGACAAAAAATATCGTACTCTCTAATCTTTGCGATGAAGAAAATTTTTTAAAAAGTACGTCAAATTTGACCAAACCGCTATCAAATTTTGCTTTAGGTCTTTATTGGATTGAGATCTTCGAAAAGTATTAGTAATGTGAAGTATTTCTCAAATCAATACGCGCGATCTGACAGACGAAAGTCGCGTCATATATGTACATACATAAGAACATAAAATATATCGACATCAGGCAGATACATGAAGCTATCCTGAACATAATGAGTGTCATTTTATCCGCAAGAAATCGATCGAATTCGCGGACGGCGAACAGTGCTTTAGAGAAGCAATTAGAGAAGGAGGAAACGGTTCTCTTTACAATATATAAAACTTAAAACACAATTCCAAATCACAAACGATAGAAAACAGAGAACAACAGATTTCAATCAAAATTGTGTATACCAGAATTATACAGCACAATTTCTGTTAGGTGGAAAAATATCATTCTCTGTTCCTATTGCCTGTGCTTTTCAATTGTATCTCAAGCTTAACGTTCAGTCTTCTTCAAGAAATATGAAATTTTGAGGAGTGTATGAAACACGATCTCGAAATTCGCGCGTGCTTCCTGACAGCTATAAATGACAACGGGGGGAAATAGACGGTAGATGAACTTTTGCTTCCGTGTAACACACGACACGCATTTGCTGAACGATTTACGACTAAACACTGCGTTATTACGTACCGCCCCCAGGGCCGCCGCACGCGAATGAGATCGGACGGGTGTGAAGTGGCTATTGTGTTTTCTTAATGGCTCGGCAAACCGCGCGGTTTAGAACGTCACACGCGCGCCGATCTCGCGAAATGGCGCACCATTTTGCGGTGAACGCCCGCGGTACGACGGTACCATCAATTTCCGATTGGGCCGCGTGCAGATCATCAGAGCGACGGAACGAGGAGGGGAAAAATTGCTCATCCCTGCGAACGATCGATTGTGCGGATTTCAGATCCTCTGGCGATGAGAGGGTAACAGTTGTAAAAAAAAAAAAAAGAAAAGTGTAAATTTAAAAGAAGCTATATTCCAGGTAGCAAGTCAAAGTCATTTTGACGATATTTTGACGTCATAAATGTTATGTAACGAAAATGGCAACAATAACATCTGCTTGCTACTTGGCATTCTACGTCCGATTAGCGTTCCAGCACGAGTTTGTAAAGTAAGATACGAGATTCGATAGTTGGATGCTTCCTATTTAATGACTCGAGTCAACACAAATATCATTCTATTTTTCTTATTATTTGTGAATAACAAAAAAAATAGAACGATACTTGTATCACCAAATGGAAAGCATCAAATAAACATTTCTTTCAGAGAACATCAAGATATGAATAATTTTTTTATTGTACCTATTTGTCGCACGCGTATAAATTCTTTCAACTCGAAAATAAATGATGTACTCTGTTTATTAGTCAAAAAATATGATATTCTGCTAAAGTCTGTAGACGATTAATAAAGACGCGCAGATAGGTCAAATATTAAAATTACACACGAATCTATTTTAAATTTTTGTGTATCCCTTCTAGGTCAAATATTTGTGTCTGAACGCTAGCAACTATCGGAGAATCGGCGATTAAGGTGACGTTCTGAGGGTCATGTTTAGAATCTATAAATATAACGTGAAACGATTGTATATAGATACACAGTATCGGGCAATTATGTATTCAATGGCTAAGGATGTCGATATCACCGAAGGTTATTATCATAAAAATTCTGATGATCTCTTAAATAGCGAAGCAACAATAGTAGTTGAATTAGCATCGGCGCGTCCATCCTCGATTTTCAGGAGGCCAACCATCAGAACTTTTCGCAGTATCGATACGCGATGGATCGATGTAACGCATTTTCCATTAGGAATGAATGACGCGCGCGGATGGTGTGTTTTTTTTTTACGGGAGGAGAGGGGATTCAATTTAGATCGACAGATTGACTCGCTCGATATCGCCAATAACCAGAATATAATTACTGCGTCGAGCATTAAAACCGCAAATGCAACGAAATGTCGCGTTTAGTGCACAGGAATTTTTAATATCGACGTGAGTCCCGCGCATTTGCGTTTCGACGGGGCGACGAAATGATTATCGAGGCGATATACGATATCCAGCGAGCTCGTTATGAAAAATCGTTATAAAAATGCAGCGCTGCGAGAAACGTAGCTACTCGACGGACGCGTTCGGCGGTAGTTCGTTATCGCATTACCGGATTGTTCGGGACCGACGAGAAGGACTCCCGTTTTCCCGGCCGTAGGTCGATGAGGAGAGGAGAAGAGAGTCCGGGGAGAGAAGGAGAGCGAATCTCGCGCGGATTGACGAAATCGGCGTAGCGCGAGATCTATCATGGATGTATGCGCGTTCTCGTTACACACTGTGTACTGTAACATATACGTACGTCACTGTAATAAAAATGCAAATTCTTTTGTAATCAGGTGTTTTTCATCTCCCGCGCGGCTGCCGCTGCTGGCGCGAGCGCAAGCGAACGACGACGAGGGACGTGTTAATCCGTCCAGGGCCGATATCGCTGAGATTGAATCATAACTAGCCCAAGTTTTTCTTACCTACGAACTCCCAATATATAAAGGAAGAATAAAAAACCTATACAGAGCGCGATTCTAATTCTCGAGTGTTATCTTTGATATTATTTTATCCTTGTTGTTCATAGAATGTTAAACACAAATAAAATAATGTGAATCATTTGGATGTAGAGGCCCTTTAATTGGCCATAAGAACATGTTCATTTTAATCAAAAGTTTGCGAGAGAAAAAAGATATGTACTATCTCGCTCTGATTAACACGAATTGCTAGAAAATTTTGTATCATCAAAAATGGCCTTCTTATGACCAATCCGTGATTAGTCTACTTGAACGGAAATATAAAGGAGAGAGGTGTCAACTCATCATGTAACTTCGAGCAAGAATTATTCCAGTCAATCATAAATCCTATGCTTTTGAGAAAGAATTACTCCAGTTGATCAGGTAGAGTCACATGACTCTATTGACGCTTCTCTCCTTTAAGTTCTCTTATTATCTCTTAGGGAAAAAGAAATGATACCAGAGTACTTAGAGATCCTCAAGTAAGAAATTAGACACCATATATTTGGTGGTCCATATTTTTCAGGATTTACTTAAAATAGAATGGAATAGATACACTCATCTATCTCTAAGCAGGTCCTGAAAAATATGATGGACTAAATATATGATGCTAGTTTGAGTATCTCTAGCTCGGCAGTTCTCTGTCCTGTCATTTTTCCTCTCACGGATCTTTATCATTCATTGGAAGTCTTTGATTTTGCAGGAGTGTACTCTAAATGCACGATGAGGATTACGTTTCTTTATCACGTTACGTGGTATATAGAGTTCCAATAGTGGCTTACATCGGAAACGGGATTGATTCATAGAATATATTAATTTCAATCGGCGATATCGGCCGATTTAAAGTTCCACCGGATTCTCAATCACACACAGACTCACCGCTATATCGGCGGATATAAATTGACAACTTTTCGGCAGACGGAATACGAATACGAAGCAATCTCTATCACCACCGGGCCTGCCGTCACAAAGAACAGGATGAAGATAATTTATTAACGGTAAGCTGCATGGAATTCTTTATTGCTTTTGTATCAATTTTTCTTGATCGGTGCACTTTCAAAGGATAAGTCAGCGATATGAAAATTTTACAATGTAATGCAAAAACATCTTTTAAAAGGAATTATTTGATCAAGAACGGATAAAATTGTATTGAAAAATCGGTTAAGAAATGAAAGATCTAAATATTATTCTTCTTTATTAATCAAACAAATTTGTATTTATAATCCTAATATATTCTTTACTTTTTTCTATCTATTTTTAAATCATTTTTCTTTAAAATTAAATAAATTTTAACTTTTTGCAGTCTTATATTAAATTGAAGTTGATGTAATGTCTTGCGATAGACTACCGCATAATTTTTCAAACATTCATACGCGATTATAAATTGGAAAATTATGTTTCCATAAATTCCTCCAAATGATATCTAAAAATTCCTCGATTTATGTTAGACGAGATTAGAATGAAATTGAGGATGAGATATTTAATCAAAGCAAATTGCATTTACGAAAAATAGATTGGATTAAAGTTAGGCATACATTTTTCATTGAATTCTGTGTTATTTTATATTATAAACTTACGAACAAATTTTTTTAATTTATCACATAAAACAATGATGCGATTTTTATAGATTATTTTCAGAAAGCCATTTTTTAAAATTGATAAAATCTTTCGGATCACATAATATTTATTTTGTTTGCCTAAAATGGAAAATATATACTTCTTAATAAATATAATTCTTTTTTACTATGAGTCAGCTGCAAAAAATTCATAGATGAGCCGCAGATTGCACATCAACAGATAAAGCTCGACGCAGAAAAAGAGCGTCAAAATGAATGCCAATATTCGAACTCGAAATTCAAATAGCAATAACATCAAACGCCTATCTATATATGTGTCAATAAGAGCGATTATCAATGGCGGCACACCACGGGATTAAGTGCCAAGACATTTCCAAAAATAACGAGGTTTGCAAGAAACCTTGTGGCTCCCGAGAGGCAATCGGAATTCGTAAAATGTGCGGCCTGCTCTCGTTTATTTCGACGTCCGCGCCACCGATGGGAGGCAGTTGCCTCTTTAAACCGGTATCCTACGTCTCGTATAAATTTTCTAGCGTCTCAACGAAACGCTTCCCTTCTGCTTTATCGTATTTCCTTGCAATTAACCCCCTCTTCGCTGTCGCCGCACCCCGCGCGTCCGCCTACCACGTCGACCGTGGATCGCGAAGTAGAAGCGTTCTGCATATTTCATTTGTTCCTGGGCGCACTCCGAGAGGCTGAGCGCGTCCCGGTTTCGTTCTTCCGGAATTGCAAGGGCGGTGACCCGTGGCCAGGAAATTGAAACTCACCGTTAAGAACACGCGTTTGCGACGCCGATGGCGATCCCGGCTGGTCGAGCGTGAGGACGGCGACTGCGCGGAGAAGCATTTACGCGGCAAACATTCCTGAACGATTGTACACTACTACGTCGTCCGTAAAAAGAAAGTAATTATTTCTCGTATAACTGTAATTAATGTGAGCTAATTAATTAACTCGCCGGTAAAACGTGGAAATTCGCAATTAGTTTAGTTGAGCGCGAGAGAGAAAGGGGTGCCCAAGGGGTTTCGGTCAAGCACTGATATTACCTTGGGATCGATCGGTTAAGAAAGCAATCGCATTTATATCGCGTGTAAGTGTCATTGGTTTTTTATTATCGCCGCGGCTATCCTTCCATCGTGTCGAGCGTGGCGGACAAAGATATATTTTTTTTTTTCGTAATTTAACCATTTCTTCGGTACCCGCGTACCTCCTGCTTGTCGCCGGACGTTATTTATCGCTGACAGGATACCCAAAAAGGAACATTAAAACTTAAGCAGGAGTACAGGATGCTTAAAGATTAAGGACCGTGAGTTATCGCACACTCTCGTGCCACCTGTCTGCAAATCGTCGACTGTAAAAAAAGGATGATATGAACTAAAAAAATATTCCCGTGTCGCTATCAATTCTTCTGTGCTTCGTTTAATGAACATTGTCTAAGCAATTTTGCAGACTGGTACAAAATTGCGAAATATAACACTCTCTGTCTTACGTCTTTTTAAATCTCGCCACATTAATTCAATCATACAATATATTTATAACAATGAAAAAGTATTAAAAGGGAGATTACAAAATGATGAAAAAATTTCTACGATTTTCAACAGAATTTGTCTGGGATAAAAATTTTGTGAGATAATATAAATGCGTACGTTATAGTTTCATTTAAATGAATATTTCAAAATTGCTAAAAGTGAGCTTATTATATTCCAAGTTTAATGCATGACATTATCATGCACGTACATTTAACTAAAATTTCGTGCTTTTATTGCATTTTTTATACTGTACTCGATATTCACTACATATTCGATCGCGGGAGGAAAATACGTTATTTATTTGTACATTGTTTATCATTTATTAATTATTATTTATTCGTTGTACACGCAGTCATATACAATTATTTCGTAATTAAAATAATTCGTTCATATTTACTTCATTCAGTTTAACGGGGTTACACACACACACACACACACACACACACACACACACACACACAATAAAAAAGTTAATTGTTTTGCATTTTTAACAGCACATTCTGTGTCCACCTTTCATTACGCGCAATGCTGACATGGTTTATATGGAGAAATTGCAAAATATTCTCACGTTCGTCATGTTAAACAATCAAGTCGCCTTGGCAATCATTAAGGATTTCATTAAGTTTTTAATTATTATCGCGTTCGTAAGCGATGCGGGAAATTACATTGATTAAAGTTAGATATTCATGATATTCCATCTCTAAAATCTGTTTTATCCATTACTTTTTTTGGCACGTATCTATTGTATCGCAAGCGACTCAAGCGTATAATTGTATCGATCGATGCATCCGCCGTCTCGTACATATACGCGCGCACATATACACACGTATGTATCTTCAGAAATCTGAGATTCCTCCGGGGTGCATCCGAAGTGCGAAGAAAAGCGAGCGTTGTTCAGCAATTTCCGAGTAATATTATATCTCCTACACGGTGCATGAGAAATACATTTAATCACTTGATTTTTATCTAGGACGGGAAAAAGATTTATTAGCAAAAGAGAAATGAAAACAAATGAACTTCTTTCGTTTCTGCAAATGCAAAAAATTAAGGATTTAAAGCTTCTGGCTATTCACGACTACTTCTCATTGTCAGATTGCGACGCCGAAGAGAGAGAGCGTGTAATAAAAATTTTTGTAAAATATTACTAATTTCAAATGATATGACTCAAACAGTTAACTAATTAAGTTTTCTTAAGAAAAGGAGACAAATTGTTTTTCAACTTGACAAAAATTATTGATTGATTAAATGATATCAACCAAAAAAAATATATTCTTAACACAATCAATTGTCAAGCGATTGTGATTTTTTTTTCATTTTTATTTCATAGCTTTTAAGAAACCATTTTAAGTTGTGATTTTGATTTATAGATTATTTTATTTTCGGTATAATTCATTTCAATATAATTTATCCGGTTCCCAAGTAATACTCAACGATAATATCGAAATGATCATTTTGACTGAGACTTGATGAAAATTTCATTAATATAATTTACTTGACGTCACTGTGACTTTGCCTATTACTTGAGTTTATTTATTGATTATTTTTATAAGTCTGTTCTATCGATTGGAAGTTTTGTTTTATTTAAAATATTTCTATTCTTTTCTTTTGACTGTCCTGCAAAAATTTTTATTATAAATATTAATATATTGATATTTATTTTCTCGCATTTGACGTCACAATTTGAGATAATTGATGATCGAGTGGCTAGCAGCCTTAACTATTTTAAAGCGAATTATTTTCGATATCTCTATTATATATAAACATTTAATATAAATATTTATCTCCTCCAGACAGAATGTTATAATCCAGACAGCGTGTCCAAAATTGACACATATAATGAGACATCTTCAAGACATCTTTTAAAAAATTCTTATGATACGATGAGATCTTAATGATGTCTCCGAGACATCTTTTATCTCAATTTTGAACATGGTGTTATAACATTCTGTCTGGAAATATCATTATTTATGATTATTCAATCATCATGCAAAATAAAAGTCAATTTCTCTGTAATGAAACTAATCCGTTACAAAGACGAGACTCCTCAGTTTATCTCAGCTTTTTATATTTCGATACAAAGTATTTCGATAACTGACTTATCCAATAAGAAGTTTATCAAAGTTTACGAGAAGTTAGATGAAAAGTAAGTTTTTGTTCATTTATAATGTTGGCGGTACAAAACTTGATAACGCTTTCAAAATTTGGAAAAAAATGAATTATCAGCTTTATCGAAACACACGTGATCCGACGAAATATGGAAAATTGTTAACTATGAGACACGTAATTAAAGAGAATGTTCTCGTACGTGCATAATCTATACCTACCCTTGTCGCAACTTCAATACAGGCAACGCGGATTTCGTCGTGCCCGCGTTATATTATGGGAATAAGTCAAACTGGACGTTTAGTAGCGGTAAAACGCGTTTATTATAAGCTCGAAAGTTCTGCCGCTATAAATCGGTCACGCGTATAAACCTTTGCGCGCGAAAGTTTCGGGCGAAACTTTAGGAAAAAAGTCAAGCGAGAAAGATCCGAAGGGACGTGCAAAAAATAAACGCTACGAAAATTCCATAATAAGGTTAATACGAGATCTGTGTTGCGAGAAGGACGTTCATATTTTCTATCGCACGGGGTAGGTACGAAGTCGAGCACAAGCAAATACTGCACAACTGGGACAGTCGAGATGTTGACGCGACGTTTTTCTGCTTCTCTACGGAAAATCTCGTCTGGCTTATTTGATTACTGAGTCTGTGTGCCTAGAAAAACTTTGTTTGTTTTAGTAGAACTGAATGAAGCAGACGATAATGCCAAGTGTATTTCGACGCGAAATCTAAAAACACTATGCGAAAAGGTGTTTTTCCTATAAAATTCACACTTCAGACTTTATGCGCGAATTATAAGCGAAACTTATTAGGTGTTGGAATTAATTCGTAGCGTTTTACAAGTGATGGGAAGTACTTTCATTAATGTATTTTTTAATGCTCATGTGAAATAAATAACATTCTTTCATTAAAAAACGCTACGAATTAATTCCAACATCTAATATTATAAATAAAACGGTGTCTATAATAGAAATGCGTAATAAGCTTTGAACTATAAAAAATTGACCAATCACAGTCGAATGTGAGAAGAATAATCGATTATGATTGATCAATTTTTTGCCACTTAAAACTTATTGCTTCTATTATAGACATTGCCAGAATGCTGTCGCTATTAATAATATTGCTATCAATATACATTTTACGTATATTTAAAAAAGCTACTTTTACTAATAAAAAATTCAACATAAAATTTAACATTTTATACTTTAAATGGCAAAATATTTATAATCTGTATTTATAGTTTATAACTCTTCTAAGCACAAATAATCTAATTATTAATTTAAGAGGAAAGAAGTAAGAATGAGCACATTATCAAATTCAATCTTGAAATAAGATATATAATCCACAATGTTTCCTCTTAAATAAAATATACATATAAAACACAAAATTACTTGAAAATTGGAATCACTTAGCACGCTGTAATACTAATCACCAAGAGATCTAAATCGATATATAAAACGAACAGAATTTTTAAAAGCTTGTTTTTCGCTTATCCTAACTGTGGCATAGCTAGATCTCTTAATTAACAACCACAAAAAGCATAGCATAGACCTCGCTTACATAAAATTTACATATCGACAGTTCTATAAGAATTAAGAATTGGAATTATTTTTTGCTAACAGTCGGTTAATGGAAATAGAGAGAATACAGTTTCACATTTCCGCTGTATTTCATTCCGTACCTTCCATTACCTTCCCTCTAATGTCAATGACTAATGAAAAATTAAATCTTGCAATTGTCGGACATCCTTTCTCAGGACTTGTGATCCTTTTATAGAACTTCATTCCCGATTTATGCCTCCCCCAGAGTCTCAATCCGGCTTGTTCGCGTTTAAATAATTTCGCGCTCGCCGTTATTACTCGGCTCTTTCTTCTTACGCCTCGAGGAGCAAAATGCACCACTCCTTGTCTTCCCTCCCGCGCTGTTCAATCGGCCGTTTCGCTTAATTTCACGCAGGCCGTACTAGGAAACTACTAGAGGAAACTCCCGCAACTTACTCCAGTGGCTGCAGCGACAACGCATGAACGAATCAATGTACTTCGTCTTTATGAAGTATGCATATCGCCCGACTCGCGGCCCGTGTACCGCGCGAGGAAGCTTTTGTTGAGTAACGCCGAGACTGCAATTCGTGGTAAGCGGTTTTGCGGTGTATATGGCAAAGCTCCCAGCAGAGGATGGTTAGCAAAGGAAACGCTCGCGCGCAAGAGAGACCCGAGAGAGAGAGAGAGAGAGAGAGAGAGAGAGGGGGGGGGGGGGGGCAAGGAAGAAGAGAACAGGTTTTGTAACATCGGTAATACATTTCGCACAGAAATCCTAGAACAACGGACCCCACAAGGCGCTTAATTCCGAGCACACGGTGGAGAATCGCGTGGAATCGCAAGAATTTGCGGTGGAAGAGATACCGCGATTGGGACTCAAGGAGCAGAGCGAAGCGAAGAAATCGCAAAATATTTCCCGCTATAACGTTACTCATAGGCGTATCCAGGATTGCAGTTAGGATGGAGCAAAAATTTATTCTTTACGCAAAAACTTACTAAGATACTTTATATTAAAGCTAATTTTTTCGAGAACGCACCGCGCTAGAAAATGTGTGAACTGCACATTGGCCAATGGATATCTAACTTTTTGTAAAAATGATATTCATAATTTAATTTTTTACGCAAATAATATTTTTAATTTGAGCATTCCTTTCAAAAAATATTTTTCTTTAATATCCAACCAATTAATAATTAAAAATTCCACTTTGGATTTTGCAACCCAGAATTAATTGTTAGCAGAATGAGGGACGTGTGAAGATCGTTTATCGCTGATAAAGACTCCAAAACGAGTCAAAATGTTTGAATATTATTTATATATAATATATGTTTTGGACAATGTGATTAATTCGGGCATCCATAATGGCTGGTTAATACGGATAATGCTTATTTTATTAAAGCAGGTATTATGCATATTGGCCGGCCATTATGCATTATGCCCGAGTTAATCAAATTGCTTGCAACATATATATTACGAATATTATTTTAAAATACTTATTTCATTTTGTAAAATTAATTGCGCTCTGTTAACTATGTTTATCGCGTTATACTCTTATTATAATCTTATTCTTGCTGTTAATTATTTTCCTTTGCCTTTAGGGAGAGAAGGGAGGCAAGGACCCCCTGCTCTCTCTTGACATTGTCTCTTGACACTTTCTTTCTGAGCGAGAAAGCAACGCGAAATCGCAACGGGCGTTACGTGTCTGTCATTACAGAGAGAGAGAGAGAGAGAGAGAGAGAGAGAGAGAGATCGAAACGCGACGGGAATCTCATTCTTTCAGCATGTCGACTTTGTGGCTCGTGACATGACATCCGCATTTCCGTTAACTCGATTCCGTCCGAATCGCGAAGTTCAGTCGCGGAAAGTTTACACTGGAGAGAGCCAGGCCGCGACATCAATCCCGCATTATCCACACCTAAAAATCTCACTTGACGTTTTCCGCACTTTTTCCAGACTTTTTCTCCACTTCGGAGGTCCCTTTCGAAAAATCCGCGTCAAATCCGGAACAAATCACCGGACAAAGTGGAGTTGCCCGAACGATCTCTAAAATTTCTCTCGTCGCGTTCACATCGTTCAAATAATAGGGTAAACTCGAGCAAGATAGTCATACGGAAAAGAGGATCATAGGCTTTTAGAATGACCATAAAAGCGTTCTATTTAGCAATTACAACCTATGGCTATCTTTTTCGTATGGCTATGATACCGAGAATTTATCCTAATGGTAAGCATAATAATTATTGCATTATAAATTCAAACGGCGTCGAGTTATTGTTCTTTGCAAAAATATATATCACACTATCAGAAACTACAAGTAGTCAAAAATTCTGGAGATCAAAGAGCTATGATGTCTGAGGTGTTGCCTCGTGCGGTTGCTGCCTGCGTCTTTGACTTTTAGGAAAATAAGATTTACCAGTCCGTGAGGGGAAAGCTGGGAGAACGTTCGGCGTTGATTTCCTCTCGCACGACGAGGAAGTGAGTTGCTGCTCAAAGCCCTTCCGCAAGAAACACGTGATGCTCATGGAATACAAAATGTCCTGGGAAAAAAATAAAAATGTAGCATGATTCCAGGAAGATTCTTCAGAGAAATTATCTACATCAAGTGTCTCGGTTTAAAAAATTAGTTGCTTAATTTGTATCATCTTAGTAATAAACAATTACGTTTCTATACATTTATATATATATCTATATATATATATATATTTATATATTTAGTAACATAGACATATTTAGTTAAAAATTCACATTAATTAATTCCGCAAATTCGTTAACATTAGATGGTATCTCGCTGGAATACCATTGCCAAAAATTTGATCATTTTTATCTTTATTTTCAATAAAGAGAGAGTTATTTTGATATTATTCATATTATTACAATTATTTATATCATATTCATATATTTTTAATATTTTGTACTGTATACAACAAAAATTTAAATGATTAACAGAAGCAAAATGACACTATCACCGATTCTAGTATTATGAATATTGTGTGTGTGTGTGTGTGTGTGTGTGTGTGTGTGTGTGTGTGAGACATGCCCGTAATGGCGTTCGCATCCTGCATATGTAAAATATTCAGGACACCGAAAGTTGAAATTATTTAAATAACACATCCTCTCCACGTCACAATAATGTACTTTAATACATCGAATGACAGCCACGAGAAACACATTAATGTCAATCTTTTCGACCTCCATTCGACTTTCCGACAGGTTGGTCTACATTTTTTTTATTAATATTCAACATAATCTCGCGAATACGCCCGTCGAATCGGATCTATCGTTCCGCGTAAAATCACGCAGGAAATACACACTCTAAGTTCGACGGATTCACCCCCAGGGAAATTCGGCATACGCGCCCATTGTTCGCGAAAGAATCGAGAGGAAGACGAAGGCACTGAATAGGCGGGAGCTCATCTTCCCCGCGATTTTACCGACAAAAATCCCGTGATATCTCGATGCAGGGAAGCTCGTAGGTCGCTGGCCGGACTGGGATCTAAATGGGATCGATCTACCGTTATAGCGCCGCACGATAGTGTACGGCAAATGCTCAGGTATTAATGACGCGCCAGAGTGAGTTACGTGAACGACCGTACGGATGCTTCATAATACAGGCGTCTAGCAGACGCGTCGGTGATAGAAGGAAAATTACGGGAAATTGCCACATGCCGAGAATTGTCTTGACTCTCAGACGCAAATAGTGACGACGATTCTCTTTGATGCTCCGCGATAATCCGTCTTAATTCTCATGATTCTCGTAAACGAGATAATTTCAAATACCTCGCGACGCACCGATTGTCTTAAAGACGATACTCATTTGGCTCTGAAATGCATTTACATTTCAATATTATAATAGTATAATATAATGTTGCGAGCAATAAACAATTTTTTTTACGAGACTATAAGTATCTGTATAATCAAAAAACTCGTAAATAAATCTTGCACGTCTCTGTCCATCTTTCATGACGTGATCATATATGTTGGCGTAGCGAATGTAAATTCGCCCTCGGGGATGTCGCGAGCGATGAAACTACGAACTATGAACATTTACTGAAAATGGAGCGGGATCATCTACATTGGCTCCAGAACAGCGTAATGTAGTCGGCTCGGTTTTACCTCCGCGCTTTAAAGTTTGTAAATAATTCAGCGTCGTCTGTGCACAACGGGCCTCCGTCGTCATCGTCGCTATCATCGCCGTCGTCACGCCGTCGATGTCGACGACAACGACAGGGCTATGTATGGGAATGAGAGAGAGAGAGAGAGAGAGAGAGAGAGAGAGAGAAGAAAAAGGGGAGAACGTAAATAAGGCGGGATAAAAACGCCGAGCGAAATACGATAATAGCACCCACCCCCGCTTGGTCTCCGGCCAATTCCAGGGAGGCTGGTGCAACGATCGAAAGGTGCAACGATCACGTGCAGACCTTATTGCGAGAGGATCGTGAGATTTCCTATTTCCATGCATTTCGAAGCGCGCGATTCTAGCCTAACGCCTGGGGACACCCCGGACGCCCCAAGATTACAGCCGAGATTATCGAGGAAACGCGACTCCCACATCCGCAATGTCGGTATAACAAACTGTGAATAATTTGTTTTCCCTCCTTTCAGCAGTGTAATCGTAGAACTCTTCGGATTACGCATGAGAAAGAGAGGAGAGAAACTTTTGAAAGAATATTAAAGAACTACTTTAACGAAAAATAAATATATTTCTGTTTCAATGTGTCAAAAAGAACATGTGTTATAAAGATTGTAATTTAATATCAAGAGCAATCATTATTGACCATTTTTATTTTTTAAATTAATATTTAATGTGTATTTCTATATTTCTAAAAAATAGGATTCTGATTTTTTAACTTTGCAATAATTATGTCCTTCATATTGATGAAATATTTGGTTTTTCTTTCTTTATTTTTATAGTAATTTATTGGTTTGTGTTTTATTTATATAATTACTACGAATAATATATAAGCTAAATATTATGTTAATATTATACACCGATATCGTTGGATTTTTCTTAATTTCGTTTTGATCTATTTGCTTGGTTATTTAGGCCCATCCAATTGCACCAATGTCACTTTGACTTTAAGCGAGACTTTATCTATTTCGTTTTAAAGCCAAAAAGAGACAGAGACAGAAAGAGTTTTAAGCCTCGCTTAAAATCAAAGTAACGTTGGTGCAATCGGGCCTTAGTGAGTAAGAAATTTGTACTTCCAGTATTAAGAACAAAAGCAAATATAAGATATTCTGAATTGTAATAACGTATTATATAGATATAATCTCCGATTATACATAAAATATATTTATCCGGTCCGCATCAATTTATTAAAACACTGGCGAATATACAATATAATTCATACATTTATTATAATTTACATTTAATACCATGAAAAATATATTCTACGAAAGAAAAATTTATATAAAACGTTGAAACACAGGCTAAAACTAACTTAATATCACATATATACGAACAGATATGAGATGGCAAAGAGGATAATTCGGCAGCCTGATACTCTAAAATAATTTATATAGGAGATACGTGTGAAAAAAGTTTTTGCTGGGCTTACGAGAATCCAAGTCACATCTCTTCAGCATTCGCGTGTAAAGTGTTTGCGCGAGGAAATTCATTTCGTTGCATAATTCTGTCTGCGTCTCGTTAAGTGCTTCCGTAAAAAGAAGACAAAAAAGAATGAAAACTCTACAATGCAATTGCGACAGCAACGCGATAAACGAAGGAAAAGCGTGATAGCGCTAAGGGTGATGCAATGAAATCGCTAATGATAACGATGCAACGTCCCTCGTGCAGATAATTAATTAGAGAGGAGCAAATTACGAAATAATGAGCCCACGATCGTAATATATTCGATAATCGATCCGAATATTACTACTGCGTATGGAGTTCGCGCGGCATAACATACATAATTTTCAGTCTTTCTCGACAGCTATAAACGGCCGGTCAGTTGAGCAGCGAGTTGAACGTTAATGCGCAAAATAATAGCGTGCCGTTCATTTTTGCACCGTACCCTTGGGGAAGGACTAATCTCTCTCGACGTAATTCCCGCGGAGGTTGCTGAAAATATTCGACGATTCCTGGAATCGCCGGGGCTGCAAGCGGATCAACGTTTATATCGCGTATCCACGCGCTCACGCGTGCGCGCGCGTGTGTACACGCGTGTACTCCTCGATAATGTAACTGGTGGATAGCTTATCAAGTATTCACGCGACGATTTTCCAAAATCGCACGGACGACCGAGCAAATTTGCGTCGAATCCCAGAAACGCCATTACCGACGCAATTAGCAGATGTAGCGTTAAAGTGCCGCGATATACGAGAGACCGATTAAAAGCGATATTTCGAGCAGACCTATGGAGCGGGTGGGAAGGGGGGGTGGAGGGGTGGGCAAGCAGGAAGGGGTATGAGAGACCGCGCCCGTTGATTACAGGGAAAGGGCCGAGCGAGATCAGGACACAACGAAAAAATATCCCGTTCTGGCAGCACATGCAGCTAATTGCCGAATATTTAATCATTTAATTGGCTAGATCGCCGGCACTCCCGGAAAAGTCAGGAAGTAATCGCCCGTTGGATTCGGCAATAATCGGTATTTTTTCTGAGATTCAAATTGGCGTGGAAATATATGTTGTCGCTCAAATTAAAGAGATTTTATTTATTAAACCTTTTTTACGTTGCAAAACTTCGTTAAATTACCAATATACGCGGAGCACACGTATATAACGTCCAATAAATTGCTCCAAATGATACAGAATAGCATTTAGAACTCGCTTTTTACGAAAAATTACGTATTTTACTGTCCATTTGTGTCCTTTATATTATATAAAATATGAAGTCGATACCAAATAAATGATTTTGATATAAATTAATTCTTTCAATATAATTCTATTGCAATATGGGATCATAAAAATACATGAAAATATCAATCGAATTTGCTCATAAATATGCAATTATTAGTTTATTGCTATCAAAGTAATGGACAGAATTTTATTAAGTTTCGTACGTATCTTGTATAAATTTTATTCTTTATTATTCCGATGTGTTTAAATTATTTCGACAGCGAATAATCTCTATAAAAGCTAGTGTCATAATTCTTTGACAAAAAGAAATAATTTATATTTTTATAATATTTTTAATATATATTTTTGATGACATATTATCGATTCCCTCCCTCCTCCTCCCTCCCTCTCTCTCTATCTATTTATCTATCTATCTATCTATCTCTATCTCTCTCTATCTCTATCTCTATCCAACTTATGACAATATGATTTGAAGTTGGTCTTTAGTTTTGCCGAATGTAATATTAAATAAATATATCCTCGTTTCTGAAATTCAAAATTTGTGCGTGCGAAAGAATCATGCTCTTGAAGAACGCGCACGTATTGCCCTCGCGTACATCTCGCGACGAAACGAGAAACAAATATTATTTCTCATACCGGCGCGAACGCTTCCACGTCCGGTGCATCGCACTATCAGCAGGTATCTTCCTCCTGTACTCTCCTCTCTCGTCCAATTGTTCGCGCACGACCTGCGATGTTCGTATCTACTCCCCAACTTAAGTTGAAACGAGATTTATTTCCTGTCGCACCGTGCACCCGATTCAAGGATTCGGTTGGTCGTATATTTTAATGCGATACGCTGTAGTTACGCTGTAGTCTCGTTAGATTATAAGCTTTGCAGTCTACACCGTTTGCAGGACTGCGTTAGCGTTTAACGTCATCGTTAAATGACACTTGATATTTTGTCTTTTTTTTGACAGAGATTTTATTATCACGGCGTGTGTCCGTGTTACAAATCTTGCGCGAGTTAGACTTATGAGAAGTGTAAGCAATATTATTTCTGTATATTATTAGCTATTATCCCTATTGCAGCACATTCCAGGATGCTTTATATACGTGATTTAGTGATTTTTGTTTTTACAACGTAACACAAGCTGCGTTATTCACTACGCGAGTACTAAAAATCTACAGTTCACATTACATGTAGCACAGATTTTCAGTACTCGCAATGAATAACGAAATGCAGCAGACGTAGTTATTTGATTTCGATACCAAGTTTGTGTGACTCATATCTCGTAGTAATAATGTAATATATTGCCGTGACACATTGTAGGCATCGAGATACTGACATGATTATATTCGTAGTATATGATTATATTGCAATATGTGTTTATTGACAGAATTGAGATATGCAATAATTTTCTATATCTTCTTTCAAATCTATTCTTTTTTTTTTTTATTAGAAGTTTTAAATATATTGAATTTAGAGGAAAACAGATGTTTTATTACAATTGAAAATTTATGTATATGTGTATATAATACATAAATTTAAATGTAAATAAATATTTCACACACACACACACACACAGCTATATAAAACTTATGATATAAAACTTATTATATAAATATAATATGATACATATAATATTACATTTATGTTAACTATAATATAAATTTGAAAAAAGAAATAATAACATGCAAGATATTCTAGATTTAAAATGTAATTTAAATCTTTGAAGAATTTGTAATCGAGTTTTCTTTAACGAAAGTTTTTACAGTGAGATCTAATTAGTAATCTTTTTTATATCGAGATTGAAAAAGTTTTTTTAAAAATTGAACTTCGATAATATGAATATACAATTGTATTTCAATGAAATTTACAGAAATGATAATATATATCTCTATAATGACTATTTTATATAATTAATAGGTATATATGCATATAAACATATATGCCTATAAAAATAAATAATAAGATAGTGTTCGTGATCTACAAATACATTCAAAAAAATCATAAATGATTCAGTTTGAAATAAATTATCAAGATGGAATTTCTACTAGGCAAACTGATCCTGAAAGGTTTTGATAAAAAAATGGCCACATACAGTCAATTTATTTTTACACCTCACACGACACACATAGTATGAAATAACTCAAGAATACATTATCAATGCATTAATTATGTGCCACATATAATGCCACAGTCTTACATCTTGCATAATTCATTACGGTATAATAATACAATGATGTCAATCATTGTTAAAGGTTCTATAAATCTGTTAATATTACTCAATATACACCACATGTGAGGACACAATCTAATAAATCTACGTCTCTAGTGTGACATAACAGAAATATATTATCCTATCATAAATTTCTGTCGCGAGTTTATATATATATATATACGATAGTAATTATTATCTAATACGTTGAAATTCCTTAGGAAAATTAAGAACAATAATTCTAATATGCAAATATTAAAAATTCTTTGTTTAATATTAAAAATTTAATAACTTTTAAATGTGAAACTACTAAAATTCATTGAAACCAGCAAAATTGAAAATGCATAAACCTTTAATTATAATGAATAATTTTGGAGAAAATGCATAAATTTTATGAATATTTTATGCTTAATGAAATAATAAAATTTAATCAAAACTTAAGTGTTGTACATATTGTATTGAGTTAAACATAGATATTGATCATGCAAGTAACAATAATTATTATTCTACAATATTATTCTCATAATAGAGGAGAATAGTGATGACCATCTAAGAAAATTCCTTAATATTTTTATCTTAAAGTGATTTTTTTCTCAGATTTGTTGCAAAGTCAGTATAAGATCATAGCTTTGAAAAAACTATTAAAACAATTATTAAATGTATTAATTTTTTATCAATGTAAGAAAATAAAGTAGTTTTTTTATCGCGGTGTAGTCTACATGTGTCGAGGCAAGATCAGACTATTTCAGAGGAAAAAGATTTCAAAAAATAAATAAATAATTATATTTAATTTTTTGTTATACAAAAACTTTAACGAACCGGATTATGTTAGTAAAGTATGCATGTATGTATTTAAGTATGTTAATCTTATTATAATATTGTTATTTTTTTATATGTTATCACAAAATTTTTATGAAATATATGCATATAATAATATATTATTTTAAACTAAGATGAATTCAATGAAGCGCAAACGGGATGTTAGGATTTAAGCTATACCACAATAAATCTACTGTACATTTTATTTTTTGTGTAAATTTTACATAAAGTAAAACATCTGATAAAAAATAATATATATTATTCTTTAAAATTCTCATAATTAAGATAATCGTCCGACTTGCTAAATGCCATTCTCTCCTTCCCTGTTCTTCCCTAGAAGTAATAAAGATATAATATTGAATCGTTCAGAGTAGTAAAAATATATTATTAAACCGACGATTCTTAATCACTTACTATCGGGAAAAAATATCACTATACTTTGTATTGAATTTTTATAGTTAAATAACCATTTTTGTAAGAACGGACCGTATAAAGTGTCATATATTTTGTTGAAAAATTTCATATATAGTATATAACATATTTGTACACGATAAAAAATGTTTAATGAAAATTCACACTTGATGAAACTTGATGAACTCGTTTAGATAAACTATCGCGGTATCCTAGTTTGCTTCATTGAATAAAATCGTGATGCGCGCGATACGTGCACAATTCATTTCATGGTTTGTAGTTTCAACCATAAAAACAGTGTCGACTGGTAGGGGCCACTTTATCGAATAAAGTCACAGCTTTTACAGGAATTACTTGTCGAATCGCAGCGAAGAGCGCTTCGATATAAGTAAAGTGTACACAATGGATTCATCGCGGTATAGCTAAATTTCTAGCGCCGCATTTGCGCCGCTTCATTAAATTCATCTTAGTCTATGAACTTTTACCGTGATCGGAGAGAAGAGAAGAATCATGAAAAATAATCCTATTTATTTTATTTAAGACGAAATCTATCAAAGTGCACCAAATCCAGCTCCTGAGTCAATACGAAAAAGATTCTTATATTCTCATCATTGAAAATCATTGACTACATTGACATTTACATGTCACCATTAATTAAGTTCAATAACGCCCGTATTAATTACTGACGTGCTCTTTAAATTTTTTGGAGCGAAATTCTAAAGCAAAAAATAAAGTGATTACCGAATCGCTCAAGTTTTGAAGTGACTTTTTATTTATATGAAATAAATTTTTCCACTTCTATGTGGAGTGAATATTTTTAGTCGTAATTAAAGAGTGCATCTAATTTTATTGAATCGATATTATATAGAAATGTCAATAACGCTTCTTCCAAAAATATGATATTAATAAGAATTAAATTTCAAAATATTTTTAGGTAAAAATTCCTGATTTCATTCTGAGTAAGTAATCTTGACTGATATTTTACTTCAAATAAAATATTCATTATGGTTTGAGTTTTTTAAAAACATACATTTCCATTAAAAATAAAAATGACATTCCATTTCAAGTACCAGTATTTTCACTAATTGGAATGAATTTTCACTCATTTTTAATGAGATTTTATTCTAAAAAACTTAGATTTAGAGAATCAGATGTAGTACAAATGTTCTAGTTTAATCCGTTTTAAAAGACCAGTTTTAAAAGACCAGTTGTGTTTGCAAGACATTTTATATCAGTATAGTTAACCGATTCAGGAATAAAACAAATTTTTTTCTCAAAATTTAAAATCCTTTTAATGGCAAGCTACTATGCCCCTAACGAGCTTACTTGCAAAAAATTTTTTTTTTAAATTTGAAGTTGATCGTTTAGGCAGGGGAAAGGGGGGTGTTTCGATTTTGCGACCATTGGTCCAAAGCGATATAAAAAAAATGTAAATAACAAAAAAATGAATTTTTTAAATAAAACGCCGAAAAATTGACCAGCGGTTCTTAATGAGTTAATAAGTTAATAAGTAAATGTTACTAAATCCGATTAATAGTAATATGCCACCCCTCCCCTAAGCAGTTTTATTATTCTTACTAGAATAATTAAAAACTGAGATCCTGCATGACAAAGATCTTTATAAATATAATTTTGGATTGTTTTTTTACCCTGAGAGAAAAATATAAATTTTAATAAATATTTGTTTGAATACATCTAACTATGTGAACATTTTTCCTAAGTATACTTCTTGTAGGATAATGCGATTCTTAGATGCGAAAAAGCGTGGTCCTTTAACAAAGGCGGCCATCAAAATTAAGCAAAAGGAGCCATCAAAAGAAATTAGCATATAAAAGTATAGGATATATGCATAGATCGCATGAAAGGGTGGCATGATGACGAGAAGACAGCCTCATATTCCGCACGTTTGCCGAATAAATTACGCGATTTCTAATTAAGTACGACTAAAGTACCTATTAGAGTTGGCTGGTAATCATTCTTCTATGTTGAACGACATTTTTCCCATGAATTCACAGTCATACAATTCAAAGCGCTGCCTACGCAAATCTCATTTTTACAAAGTACTGTTCTATTTTAATGAAAGAGAGATTTCCTGTCTTTAATGCTCCCTCTCTCTCTCTCTCTCTCTCTCTCTCTCCCCTTTCCCCTCTCTTTTTCATATAATACACATTAATATTATATGATTTATCATAATTAACTCTGCGTAAGTATAAAGGATAGACAATTATATCAGTGATAATACACTAAATGGAAAGATTGACTGAATATGGCATAACATTTTTAATTGGCTGCAGCAGTCAATTTTTGGTTGCATCATCCTATCGAAATCATATATTGACATTGCGGATAGGCTAACGTAACAAAAAATTGGCTACTGCAGCCAATTAAAAATACTGTGCCATTATTTTACTATCTAAATTGCTACAGCACCAACCTTTTCTTTTAATGTACGTATTTCACAAATATTATTTTTTTTTATAAATATTATATATTATTATTTTCACAAATATAACCGCAAATTAATATGTCGATTGAATAACGACTCTTTAAGAGAAACTGAATCTATTAAATAAATTTTATTCTTTGACAATAAATGGCGCTTAATAATAATACGTTATATGCAGCAGAGCATTACAAACAAAGCTTAACACATTCTGGTCACAGTGAATAGTTTATGAACATTATCCGATCATTACAATCTATTCAGTCTACTCTATTGTAATAATTGCAATTAACTGATCGAACGATTATAATTTATAATAAGAATATAACAATTGTACACTATCTCTATTTTATTAAAGAAATATAAACATATTGATACGATCTTCACTCTTCGGCTTCAAGACAACTTTTGAGACATTTTTACATACTAAGAAATATTCTGGGTCGCTATCGGCAAGAGTGATGTGAAAAATATGTTTGCTTAACACGTCAGACTCTTAAATTATTACAGTTCCGACTATTTGTCATTTGTCAATTTCATATACCGACGGAGAGAAAAGAGAGTTCAGAGACAGCTTCAACCAAAAATATCCCCGGACCCCTCGGTAGAATTACCATTCTCGCCATTTCTCCACAGCTCGTCCGACCTTCTTTCGCGACGGGAAAGACGAGACGAGCTGACTACGCGACCAATTTTCATGGCGCGCGACACCGGGACGAGTCGCGTATCTCATTGCAGTAAGCGGACGACCCAATTTCATAACAATGCAACCCCCGCCAGTGAGAGAACGACCCTGTGCAAACGAGAGACGCAGGCAGGATAGAGAAAATGGAGATGGGAGAGGCGGGCCGTTTTACCGCTACCTGCAGACTGCAACAAGGCGAGCACAAGGGGTTCCGCAATTTAGAAGGACACCGGTTTATGAGCGCCGTGACAACGGTTATTTATACTTACACGTTAAACGTAAGCGAGAGAAAGTTTGCCCATGTAGTATTTTGTTCACGTCGAATGATGCCTGGCTTTGCCATCCGTTCGCGATTTGTCCATTAGAATTCATTAGACTCCGTAATTTCTAATTACCGCGGAAGAGGACGACCGACTTTCATAGAAGCCACGAAAATTACGAGCTCGTGAGATGATAACGAAGTACTAAAAGACGTAATTTTAATTTGCAGAATTACTCTCGCAGGAATATGCTCGCCAAAATAAAGCATCGCTCCCAAGTGAAATAACGTCTCCGAGAAATGAATATATATACATTTATATGTTTGTCTGGAGAAAGGTCCACGGAAGGCTTAATTCGCGCTCGACAACAGAACGAAGAGAGAGAGAGAGAGAGAGAGAGAGAGAGAGAGAAGGAGGAGAGGAAACCTTCCCCACGTACAGCGATTTTACGCGCTCGCGTGAGTCGAAATTCATGCGGCGCAGGAACTGATATTTCCCAGAAAATGAATCACCCTTATACAAACGAACCGACACACCGCGGTAACAGCGGCACAATAGTCAGACAATAGCAAAAGCGCGGGTGGTTGCTGGCTGGTAGCTAGCGAAAGGGACTGGATGACGGGGCATGGGTGGTGAAAGGGGAGGGAATAACGGTGGGATGCGAGTACTCGGGAGATGCGCATAGAGCGAAGGTGGGAGATTTCGTGGGTCGCTTCTCCCTCTGCGTGTATGGAACGCGTACAGGTGGTGAGAAGAACGAAGGCAATGAGGGGGTGGACGAGGATAGATGAAGGGATGAAACTGCGCTCTCCAGACGGAAGCGGGATGAAGGTGCGCCTTTCCGCGTACAAACCGCGCCGAGCCGCACCGCCAAACATCATCCCCATCCAACCCCGCGCAAATTAAATAACCCACATCCATTAAAGGCGTTACTGTTACTCTTCCGGGTTTGTACTTGGTTACCGAGCACTTAATGTCTAATTAACGTATTACGCAAATCGCCTGATAAGAGCGAGCAAGTACGCGAGCAAACGTCGCACAGATCGATAATTTATGATTAGTCTGCACTCGAAACCCTCCATCTTTTCCTTCCTATCGTCGCAGCGCTATTCGTAAGTTATAAACCGCAGATCTTCTCTAGTAGAAGAGAGAATTAATCACTTTTGCCGATAACGAATCAAATTTACTCTGACGAATTTTATAATAGATGAATCTTATACGTCGCAGAGATCATTTTCGCCATCGATTCTTACGAAGATATTTTCGGCGACCAACATATCGTTGTCTTTAAAAACGCAAACCGCATTTTCATTTCAAGAATAATTATAACACATTTATGGCCTGGTTCTGGTAGAAATTTTTCTTAGAATTCTTCATATAATTGTTATATAAATTTCAGAATTTCTTTGTAATTATATTACTTTTTAAAAAACTTCTCATATTATTTACACGAATTGGAATGCTCCTATATCTTTTCTATTATTAAAAAGTAAAAATAGAATTCTTTAATACACGAATTCTAAAATATTTTAAGATTTCTCATTTCATAATTTCTGAAGAAAACTTATAAAAGATTTGAAGAAATCCAAGATATATTTTCACACATGAATTTAACATATAATACATTTTTTAAATATTATTATAAAAGAAAATATTATTATATAAGAATTTTTTCACCACACAAGAGTGAGTTCGAAAAAAATCTTATTAACCTGAATACACAATCTCTTTTCGAGATGGTCTTAATTGTATTACGTATTTAAGTCATTTATTTTGAAGCCGCGTGGATAAGCATAATCTCGGGAAGCTTATCAAAATCAATATAATCTTTATATTCATATAATCTTTAAGGTTCACGTATTTTCAAATAGATTGGATGCACGAACGGTTACTGAAACTGTTTTGAACACGTTTTTACACGCCATCAAGCCGTGTCATTAAAAATTCATCTCATCGCAAACACAGTAACGCTGCTTATCCGAAATTACACTGCCTTAAAACTGTTCCATAAGCGTTAATTAATTACACTACAACTACTTACGAACAATGCATTAAAAAATTATAAAGGCTCACACAGCATAAAATGATTTTTTAGCTAAAATCAAAGCTAAAAGAAAGTTACACTTTTCTACTTCATAATAAAATTTGTGCTTAATATCATTTTCGTCACATTCTAATATAATATCATATCACATTGTATAATAATGTATCTTTAATAGCTTAAAACATATAACGATCAAAAAAAAAAAGCTTTTATTATTTAATCACTACATATCCACGCCTAAATTTTCAATAAATAGCTAACATATGCTTTTTAAATAGATATTTCTAATAAACTTTAATTTCATAATGTTCAACAATTTTTATGCTGTCATCTTACAAGCGTTCTAACAACTCGAAAGATCTAAATTACATGAGTACCTTTTAAATAAAAATAAGAAAAACAAATTGTAAACAGATTTTAGCGATACAATGACTGATGATGAGAAACATTTCTTTCGTAAACGCCGAGCGTTATCACGTGCACCTATACACACATATATTCAAATGATCGTTCCTTGGTGTTCATGAAATTTAAAACCTATCGATCCGCATACAGCAACTAGATTCTCACGAGATTGCTCCTTTGAGGTCTGGTCAATCGCGGCGGCACTCATAGTCCTGGTTTATCAAGCTGCCCTTCACTCTCTTGCAAGGCTTTCATGAAATTTAATAGGATGTCCGATATATTCTTTGTTTTTTCATGTCAAGTCGGTTCATAAGAAACAAAGAACGCTAACATATATTTTTTTTTTTTAACCTTTACTACCTCTCGTATGATCTTTTACTTCTTTCTTTTTTTTCATCATATTTGATTTTAATTATCCAGCGCAGTTATATATTGAATATTATCGTTGGAAAATATTTTCAATTAAATACAAACTATCTATAATTACTATACGTTTTCTTCCAATATATTTCTAAAATGCATTATTGTATGGACGGCTTATTTTGAAAATAATTTTCATTAAAATCTTATTAAAACCGACGAATCTCAAACACGGTATCCAGTTAAATTTCTTATGTACGTTACAAAATTTGATTGACTTTGAAAATAAACGGTCTGCATAAGAGAGATTTTAATCTACATTTAATTGAGGGATTATATTATGCACTTCGCTCACTATCATCCTCCTCGAAGAACCAGGAAGATTATTTATATATTATGCTCTACTATCTCCTATGGAAACGATACTTCCTATCTCGTGTTGGTCGCTGGTATCTAATAGCCTTCTCCTTATTCGTTTCGTATAATAAAAGGCGGCATTTTGCAGAAAGACGGAGTCACCTCCGCTTTTACGCTCGCTCGAAGGCGCTTTACGGGAAAATTCAATAGATAGCCGGTCGATGGAGGATGTTGTAGAGATTGTTCCGTTGTGTGTGATCTATGGGGGCACCGTGGCCGGGTCTACCCCACAGCCTTTTCCAAGTATCGAAGTGCCTGCGACAACTCTCTTGTTCGATCCGCCGTTCTTCCTGAAACGAGATCCAAGTACGGAATGATTTGTAACGTTAGAGAAAGACTGAAAGAAAGAAAGATATTCCATGTAAAGTCACACTTAAACCTTAGTCATACTTAATAGTTGTAAAATACTATACTAATATGTAGTCTCATTTTGTAAACTAGTGAAAAAAGACGGATTTATATACGATTCAAATATAAATGTTTTAAGTACGGTGCAACAGAATTGATGAATTGTTGGAAAAGATATATGACAGAGGGAGAGAGAGAGAGAGAGAGAGAGAGAGAGAGAGAGAGAGAGAGAGCATTTAAAAAATGCCATTTTTATTAAAACACTTCTTTTAAATATATACGTTTATAAAATAAGCGTCTTAAGTATTGTGCACACTACAGAATTGATAAAGTGCTAAAAAAGATATATAACAGGTCTTAGAAATGCCATTTTTCATTAAAATACTTTTCTTTATTTTCTGGGTTTCTACGAAAATTATATTAATTTAATGATAAATTAAATTAGACCACCAATGTGAATAATATAAATAAGTAAGTAGCGTCAAGTATGGTCGAGGCTGGATCTTAGTACTTAATAATATTTCTATGTAAATCTTAAATACAGCTTTCCTTTAAATAAATTGCGCACTGATTGCTATCGAATTTGAAACACAATCAGTAAACTGAAGCTAAAATAGTATTACAAATTAAATTGAATAATAAGCCTGATTATTCAATTTAATTTGTGATACTATCTTAAAACACTACAAAGAATTTATTGCAAAAAATATCATCTCAATCAAGGTATATTAATTTTTAATATTAATGGAATATTAGTGGAATGTGTGTAAAAAAAATATAATAAAATATAATAAAATTAATATAACAATATTTAGTATTAATACAAATTTAATTTTTACTGCAGTATTCACACAGAAATTATTCACAAATTACATTATCAAATGGTTTTTAAATAACAAAAATCTTTTTTCATTTATGAACAATGTAAAATAATAACAGGATAATCAAAATAAAATTGATCGAATATTAAAAGCGAAGTATTTTTAAATCGATTTAAATCTAGTTTTATTTTCGATCCGTTTCCATTCAACGAGTCTTCTTACAGACCACTTGATTTCATCATCCGCATCATCGGTATGTGAGTGCGCATCAATATGATTCAATGTAACAGAACGGCAACGAAATTGCCAAGAGATCGGTACAATTAATTCCGATTCAAATTATCATTCAACGTCGCGTAATCCTCATCGATCATACGGCACTTACCAACGCCCTGTCCCGCTTACGTCGTATTTGCTCAGCGAGATCCGCGATGTACTCTCGATTATCAACGCCAAGCGCGCGAAGCCTGTAAAAGAAAGGGAGAGATGCCTGTCATACTCAGCTTTCATATCCTTTCTTTGATAAATACGGCACCCCTGCGGAAATGATGGGAGCACATGCGCCAAGACGCAGATTACGGGAAATAAAGGTTTGAGGGGAGTAGCACTATCTAGGACGAGCCACATTAGATGTGTGTGTGTGTGTGTGTGTGTGTGTGTGTGTTTCCTTGAACGAACTATTTAATATCATCGCATCCAGAACGTGAAGATAGAATACGAATGAGATTGACGGAAGGATTCGAGTGTAAATGTGTGGAATGTGTGTGAAAATAAAATATTCAATTTTAGAGAATTCTTGAGATTAAGAAATACCTTTGCAGCAAACATGGCAAAAAAGAAAAGTAACATTTAGCAAATCTAATGAGAATAGGTGCGTGCGTGAGTGTGTGTGTGCGCACATATACACATAAAAGAAAATATTCTGACTAAATCAACAAAAAGTAACCACAGAATGGCCAAATAGAATTTCTAGTTATGAAAACTTTTCTAATAGGTCATTCATTTTAGATATCAATGAAGCAATGGTAATCCATTCTTGAGTTAAATAACACTTTGTTATTTTAAACTTCCATCTATGTTAAAATATGAATTAATTCATTGCTGTGATAATTTATTAATTTATTGCAAGCATTGAATCAATCCATGCTTGCAATAAATTAAATTTGTATCAAGTTTAATAATTTTCTTAAATTATCTTGAGTTAAATTAATTATAGTTTAGTCACTATTTTAGTTTTATCACTATTTTAGTCAAATTAACGACATATTCGATAGGAACAGTAGTGACATATAGATATTAAAAATAACTCAAATTGGATATAATTTTTGAAATTTACGAATTTAACAGTATTTGAAACTGTAGATCTTGTGTGTATATATATATATATATATATATCTGCGTAAAAAACTATAAAAAAACATCAACTACAAATAGACATATACAAAAGCGGTCGCTGTATCTTTAATTAAAAGCTAACAATTGTTAAATGTTAACTTCAAAAATCCATACCATATGAACTCTTTCTATTTTAATCAGTTTGTTCATGAAAATATTTGACTTTTTTTAGAAGAACTTTTCTATTTCTGCGCATTCTTTTCTAAAAATAACAAAGTGGTTTTAAACGGCGTCACCTGTGTTTGCACCATCATGAACCATAAATGTTGCTGGCAATACAACCTAGATGATCTATCTTTGATTTATTTTTGAATCATACGTTAAATTAAGCCAACTGGTGCGAAAAAAGCTTTCCATTTGACCGGTTCCAGTCATCGATATTTTCTCGATGCTTTGAATAGTCTTTAACGACTTTGTGCTCATAACTCGCACGAATACCTCGCATAGCGGTATTCGAGAACGCGCGCAAACCAATCGAATGTAATATCGATCCTCGTGCAATGTGTGTCGCCAAATTAAATGCTCGTGCCCGCAGTACCGAGGTGCTCTCGCGATTTTACCGTAAAAAAAAGAAGAATAAACAAAATAAAAACACGATAAAATGCCTTTTTTAAGTGAATAACGCCCCGGGCTACACCGCCGCATTTTTTTTCTCCGGGTTATCGCCGCACGGTGACAGATAATCGAGGATGATTAATTACTACAGGCGTGCCGCAGCGTTTGAATGTCGGCCCACTGTGTTATAAACAACATTGCACACCTCCGGTAACGCAACTTTCTCTCATATGCTATTCCATTAAACGTTATCAAAGTGTCTCGTTACATGTCAGGTTGGTGCTGCTTCTGTTCGCGTCTGGCGCTACGACCGTTTACACGCAGATTTATCGAACGATAAATCAGCATTATCCTATCGGATGCAATGCCAGAGAAGAGTTACATTAATTACTCAATCAACTGAATACAGAACTTTGAACATTAAATATATTATATTTATGATGGAACTATCATGTTCACAATCATATTAGCCACTTCCTTTCTTTTTCTTTCTCTTCAATATATAATACATTTAAACTGAATATATATTAGGTGTTGCAATTAATTCGTAGCGTTTTTAATGAAAGAATGTTATTTATTTCACATGAGCATTAAAAAATACATTAATGAAAGTACTTCCCATCACTTGTAAAACGCTACGAATTAATTCCAACACCTAATAATATACTGAAGTATATTATATATTCAGTTTAAAATATTATAACCATACTGTACCATACTGAAAAAGTATATAAAGTTGTATATATATATATATAAAACTATGTTATTCATAACTTGCGTTCATTCTCAGATAATATATATTTATTTTTTCAACTAATTCAAATAAAATAAAAAAGTATTTTTTTCTTTTTTTCCATGCGATAATTTTCGAAAAATTTTATTCGGAAATAACTGATTGTCAAATATTCAAATATGACTTATCATACGTATCTCAAATTCAGATTTTCCAGTATATACATAACATAATTCCGCGAGGAACCAGAAATACATGTTTTGAATTTTTCTCGAAAAATTTTAAAATAAGATTACATTTGTGTGCATGAAATGTCACTGTATAATGATATATTTATGCAGGAAGCTTATACGTAAATCTTCCAATCGAGTATTTCCAAAGAGAATTGATTCTTCCTTCGAGAAGTAAATTCTTCGTAGAAAAATATTCTTTTACGATGGCAATGGAAAATTATGCTGATGAATATTTGGAGTGCACTGGGAGGAAAATGAGGGTGAGATTAAGCAGGAACAGGTGAAATGGTCGAGGTCGAGTGCATCCGGGTCAATTGGTTGATTACCTGTAATGTAGTTACATCCCTCGAGTGCCGTATTGCCGCTAACCAATTCTCCGGTTACCGTCGTGTCTTGTCGTGTTTGTCATACTTATAAGGCACCGAATGAAAAATTTATTGTAAATGAACACGACATTATATGACCGAGATATTGACATTTACTACGCAGCGAATGTACGATTAAGCGCGCGTCGTTCTACTCATCTCGTTTTTCATTTTACGCTTTACACGAAGGCGTCTCAGATTTTCACGTCAGATTGTTAAATTTAAAAAAAGAAAACATGTCGAGAATTAAAAAAAAAGGGGAGACTAAAAAACAGAGGAAATATACTCGGGAGAATGTTATAAATTTCTGTCATGTTTCGAAATATAAAATAAAAAACTAAAACCGATATATCGTTCCTTTACTTCGAAAGTGACACAACCTGAAAAATGTGATTTATCATGAATGAGTTAAGTAAATCAATTACCATATCAATCATTAAAAGTAACTAACTTCAAAAAAATCATTAAAATAGTCACAACTTAAATAGTCTCACTTAAGTCGCAACTTCAGTTAAAAAAAAAATCGTTAAAAATCATAACTCAAAGAGGATGTTTTTTTTAGTTGCAACGGAAATGATAAAAATTTGATATTAAAAATAGATGCTTTTTACCGATATTATTGAATTCTTCAATAATTGTTTGCCAAGTTAAAAAAAGAAATTTTTCTCCTTTAACGTTTTGAATTGTATCACTTTCGAAATAAAGAAGCGATATATTTAATAATAGAATTTGCTTAATTTAGATTTATTTAATTATAGAGAGAGTTCTAACAATCTGCTCTGGCATTTATTATTTCCATCAGGGAAGGGGAGGAGGGGTGAAATATCAAACGCATCTTTTTCGATTAAATGAGTGATCAATAAAATTTTCATCAAGTAAATTGCGGGACAACAATAAGGACTTTTAATATCAATTACGGTAATGACTAAATGTACGTGATTACAGCTAGTTACGTATTTATACCAGACATGCTGTTTATTGATTATCCTATCATCTCAACATCTGTCACCCTCAATGTTTGCAATTTAATGTGACACGATAAATGTCATTGGATAGCACGTTATAAGTGTAATTCTTGAAAGTACAATATTAATAAGAAAAAAACACAAAACAAATATAACTTTCAATTATATAATGTAAAGAATTATATTTGAATAATTACGTAAAAAAGAATTACACTTAAACAATTATGTAAAATAGAATTGAATATATCGATAATTGGAATTTGTCGTTTTATTTTGAAACTCGAAGCAAAGCGACGAATTGTTTTGCATTCATAGAGCGACGAATCGATCATTTTGGAGATAAACAAACCAATATTCAAATACAGCCACCAGCCTACCCCTACTTACGATTCTATCGTGTATCCCGGACGAGTGGCATCCGTGGCGAGATATCGGCTGGACTGTGGATACGACTGATGGCGTCTGCTGGTTAACAAAGGTACCAATTCGACACCACCCGTAAGTTTATACACCTGAACCTCCTCCTTATAGAAATTCCTCGGGTCTTGCAATTGTGTTTCCGAAGCAATACCTATTGGAACAAAAGACACAGAGACGAGATTCAAGCTCCAGTAGCAGCGAGAAGCATACGGTAACCTCTGCTATTTACCTGGCGTCGCCCTGTCATCGTAGAATTTATTCACGTCCACAACAGCCGGAGGGTCCGTGTTCCTCTTGTATAGTCTGTCGATGGTCGAGTTGCTCGTCCAACCCTGAAGCAAGTTGAAGCTTTTAACCAGTTAACGCTCTTCTCTTTTCTTTATAGTTACGTTTAATTTCGTTCGCCAATTCGGTACTTAATATTTTAAACAAATAGAATTTATTTTAGCGAGCATTTAAATAGATTTTTATATTTTACTATTCTTATTTAACACATATCTCGTACAACTATCTTACAAAAATCTCGTGATGTAACATACATTTCGAATCTCATCTTACAGAAAGAAAAGTATATTATTAATATTACATGGTTTTATATAAATTTTTTTTAACGTAACATTTTTATAAAATAAAAAAGCGTTTTCGAAATATTACTCCGTTTTTATTTAAGATTATTTTTCTTCCAACTCTTTAGATTCTTTACTTCCGTTCTTCAAGAACTTCTACACTGAAAAAAAAATTTGTTCAACTAACTAAACACTGCTTAACATTGAACAGTTTCTTAAGCAGACTACGGTCGAATTCAATTAAATAAAATTTGTTAAATTAACCAAACCTGCAAACAACTAAATGTGTTTAATTAGTTGAACAAATTTTTTTTTTAATATATATAATAATTTATATTATATCATTAAATATTGAGATATTTGCCGAAATATGACGTCGATGCAGCATACATCAGGATACATAAGCCACAGAATATAAAATTGAAGTGCGGAAAGATCAACGCCTCGAATAAATCCGCAGCTTCATAATCAGTAGCATACTCGCGGTTTGATCCGACCTGAGTCAAGTCGCGCGTTCATTCATCAATGTCGGTCTCATTAGCCGGTTGGTTACAACAAAGCCCGTCAGCTTATTATAAGAGGAAAAAAAACCGTGCTATAAATCCGCTCACCATAAATCCATATCCGCACAGACAAGTACACGGCACGGCGACGAGACAGAAAGGGAAGTCGCGCGCGCGCGTCTCTAAAGATATTATGCATCTGATCGGTATAAGCATAATATGAAGGAGGTTGCAAGTAATAAGAGCGTTACTTAACTCCGAAGTGGAATGCGCTAATAAATTTCCGTCTAAACTTTCCGGTCGCGCTTAGGAGGGCGCCCGGAGGACCGTTCAATTAGCTCGGTAACGCGCGGCAAAGTTATGCGCGTTGCGCACGTTCGAGAGACGGCGGAGCGGTTAATTAAAAATTAAGAGCCACATGCTTCTCTCCTAGGAGACATTCGAGGAAACCGAGAGCCAGAAGAACTCTGGCGAAAATAAAAATTGTCGCGTAAATTGAATGTAAGAGGAGAGTGACAGACGCGAAGCTGGAAAGTGTAAATTGGAACAGTGCAACGTAAAAGAAGTATTTTAAGAGGTAGATGCCTCTTTTCGTTGTTCCAATTTACGTCACCTAGAAGCCTTTGTTTATGCTTCCGTCATTCTTCCCTTACATTCGACTTACGCTCCGATTTTTATTTTTGCCAGAAAAGTCCGCGGAAAAATTCGGCCCAACGTTATCACGGGAGGGACTATAATCTATGATGTCCTCTCTTTTTTTTTTCCAGTACACGCAGCGCGCGCGTCTCTCAGAGAGACGGATTTATATTTGCGAAACGAATGAATTACCGTACGGCCGATTGCGTTTAATTGATAACACCACGCTTTCGTATCAAATGACGCACGATTGTTACGCTCTGCGGAATAAATTCACCGGTCGCGAAAGTCGTTGCAGTTATCGATCGCTTCTCGCTCTCCCACGATTTGCACAAATAGCGCAACCCTGTCCAGTGCCATTAACAAAAGTAAAAACTTATAACGATTACTGCAAATGCAATTTCGCCCTGCGAAATTCTACAAAACCAGGCCAAGTAACTTTAGATTTATGCGCGTGCATTACGCGCAATTGAGAATTCAACGTTCTTGGGGTCCCAAACGCACTATAAAAATATTTCACGTAAAATTACAATTGTAGTGGATATTTTTAAGACCTGTCAAATGTGGTATATTTATGTACAGTGAGTACAAAAAGTATTCGTATAGAGAAATATTTTTTAAAAAAGCTTTATTTTTAAAAAGTAAATATTATCCAACGAGAAATGAGTCATCGAATTGATGTTGAATCGATGTAAAATCGATGATTTAAACACCAATTTGATGTCGATTTAACGTTAATTAATGATCATTTTTTGTTGGATAATTAACAAGTTATTCATAAAGAATAAAATAGACTGTATGTTTTCTTAAAATCATATATACCAAAATGATGCGTATTAATTATATAAAATATATCATCTGAAAAATAAGCGAAAATTAAAAATTGTATTGTTTGAATGCTCAAAAAGTATTCGTACAGACGAGAAATTTAAAATCAGGAAAGCTTCTAAAATCAGGAAAACATGCTCATTTGTTTATATTAGAACAGAATGTATTCATTTATCATTGTATAAAATTGCTAATTAATGTTTATTTTCTATAAATAAGGCTTTTTTATAATAAATTTCCTTGTATGAATACTTTTTGCTCTCACTGTACGTAAATAAAGTTACAAATCAAATTACTCGTCTTTGTAATAATTAAACAATTTGCAAAATTAAATTTACAGTAATATTATATTAATGTAATAATTAATGAATTATGCACAGCTTTTCTTAACGCTAATTAGATATTCGCTTCTAAATTTCCTTAATTGGTTTTTGCGGGTTCAATGTATTTTAAATTATCTTTGTTTGAAATAAACATACTTAAATGATTAGAGGTAAAAATATACAGAAACAAGTACACGGTTTTGATAAAATATCCAAAAATTTAATTAGATACAGATTTGAAAATAATTTTGTTAGATTATCAAAATAATTTTATAATTTTATTTTGATAATTATATAGAAAACTCAAGCATTATATGAACAGTACTATAAAAAAATTTTGATATTCTAACAATTAATTTGAGCGTTTTACAAAATTATATATATTATTTTGGTGATATATCCAAACAAAATTATTTTCAGATTTATATTTCAATTTTTAGATACTTTATCAAAACAATTCTTTCCATATATTAATTTTTGTAAAAGCCTAATTTTATGTATATTTCCACTGTAAATTATGTAATTTTACGTACTTTATTACATTCGCGCAGCCCTCATGAAGAGACAAAATTACGCGTGTGTATCAGTTTCGGGTATCACGCGTACTTTACTCCCCCATCTTGGACTAACTCGTTCAATCTTGCATACGGACGTAATACGCGACTCTCATTTCCGTTTCGCGCACCAAGATAGTTAATTGAGCGGGCGCACGTGAGCCGTAAATTTACCGGTAACATCACAAACAGCATTAGTCACTCCGTTTCGATGAAAACGGAATTATTGGAAATTACACGCGCGAAATTGAACGCCAATCTCCTTGATGAACTTATATTTAACTGAAAACGTCAGTGTCCAAAACTGGCGGATACGTAATTTCGAAAGCGTCCATCTGCAAGGCTGTTTATTACTAAATTACACGAGAAAATCGGAATCGCCGCTGCATCAGCGATTAGAATTACTATTGAAATTCCGTTTCTGTCCGATTACACGCGCGCGTTCGCTCGTATAATTGAAAGATAGGTCGTGACGTTTCTACGATTCCCTCCATCGGAAAAACGCAGCACGATAAAGTGATTTCCCGAGAATTTCACCCGCGAAAAACCCGGCCGAGCTTCGCAGTTAGATTAGCCGCATTCGTCATGCGGTATACAAATAAATACGTGACTTCTCTTCCCGCCAGCCAGTTTATTGCATTTACTGGTCGCGCGCACGTCCACGGAAAAAAAAAAAAAGAAGAAGAACGAAAGAGGAGAGATTTCATGAACCACGATTCGGCGCACCTCCGCGCGAAGTGCGGGCGCAATTTAATTTCTTAGTAAAAACACCCTTTCCCCCTTTATTTTATGTATCTCCTTTCGCAGTATCTCTTTACGCGGTAAATTACAAAGCACGCATAAAAAAAGCCAACCGCGATTTACTTGCGCTCCACCTCGGGATTAATTGCGCAGCAGTTCACCCTGTGAGAGAACAGATAACTTCTCTGTTTTTAACGAGAGCGCGTATCGAACAATGGATATCGCACCCCGTTCTCCCACATAAATTTGTATCGCGTACTCGTTTCATGTTCCGGTATTTCACCTTTCTCTCCTCTGTCACTCGTTTCGTCCATCAAAGAGCATGCACTTTTGCTTTTCCACGATTGATACTTTCATTCTTGATGATGTAAAAAAATCAATAATCTTCCTGCCGAGTGAAATAATTTACCGGTGCGTACGTGATCCAATGATGGAAACAGATCACGGCCGAGCGAGGGAAATAATTGAAAAGTTTCGTGCAACACCGCGCTAAATTCTTGATTTACGACAACGGCAAATCTCTCCTTCGTAATCATAGAAGAAAATATGTACATAAGCTCAGAAAGAACTTTTGCTAAACTATCCAAATAAACTATAAATACGAATCTGAAAACAAATGTTGTTAGATCATAAAAATAATTATATGAATAATAGAATGCTTGAATTGGTTGCTAGAATGTCAATACTTTTTATAAAATTCCTCATTCAAGTATCTACATAATAATTTTAATAGTCTAACAAAACTATTTTCACAGATTCATATTTAGCTAAATTTTTAGATACTTCAACAAAGTCGTTCTTTCTGTGATAATTATAAAAGTTTCAAAATGAACGTATTTAAAATGAATGTATAGCGCATATGCAACGAGAGTTGAAATAATTTTATTAAAAATAATATTAGATGGAGAGAAAAAAGAGATAATTTTAGAACTAGGACAAATTGAATTATCAATTCAATATATTAATTTTTTATTATAATAAAAATTTTCATAAAATAAATATCATCAAATCATTCATTTTTAATAAATTTTTACATAGAAAAGTTTTTAGATTTCATAAATATTTCCGAAATTTATCTTATAAATAAAAAATCTAGTAACCGCAAAAAGTACTAATTTTAAAAGTGACTTGATAATATTATTTTCATTTTTCAAGAGTTACGTATTTAAATATCTTTACTATTAAACAAATAGAGTTGCAAATATATATTTAATATGTTATATTATATTAAAAATTGTAATAAACAATTTAGATTCACCACTGTGTAATCTAGCGCAAGAAGATTTCCAGATTATCTTTCTATCGTCTTGGTAAAAAATGTATCAAAATGGACTTATCTCTCTCCCGCAGCAAACCCTTCAATTACCGCGACGTCTATAGTTTGCGACCCCTCGAGGCCAATGTTCGTCAATCTAACAGGGTTACTCTTGCGCAGCGGTAGAAAGTTTTGATGCAAAGTTGCCAGTACAGGCTGACGGGGGATACTCCCATTTGCTGTGACAATGTAATTTCGTTATCGTTTCAATTGGTTTCTCAGCAGGAGGTTGTCGTTTAAACGTGCAATTACGTAGGACTAGAAATCGGTTCTCGAAAGTATTGCGATGCCGCGCCTATCTCCTTTTCCTCTCCTTCCCCTCGAAAATTGTATCAATGGACGACTGACAAAAAATGTTTTATACTATTGCTAAACAGCGATATTATTAATAATATCTTATTTCTATAACATTTTTACAAAGAAAGAATAGTTTTGCTAAAGTTTACTCTTAAAATACTTAAAAGTTCTAGATAAAGAACTGAAAACAATTTTGTCAGACTATTAAAATAATTATCCAAACAGAACAAAAAGTCATAACGACATCCAATTGACATTAAAATGACTCTAAAATAATTACTAAAAGTCACTTTTAGCAATCAATCTTGATTTTTATTTAGTAACATTTTTGTTATCGTAACATGTTATTCTGTTTGAGTACGTGAGACGCTTAAGCTGATTGCAAAAAATATTAAACTTTTTATAGTATTGCTTTCTCTCATCATATGTTTGAATTTGTTATAACATATATTATAAAATATATTATAATATATAATTATAATAATAAAATATTATTTTCAGATTCGTATCCAGCTAAATTTTTAAATATGTCAGAACATTCTTTCCATGTAAGTATTCCGTACATAAAAATTTCTTGCTCTTTTCTAACAACTATTGTATTATTGATGTCATTGAATATCGATTTACATAAAATATATATACGAATATATCTTTTACAAGTACAGTAATTTGTTTCCGAAAATAAAACGGTTTTATCGGTAAAAAAATTTTAACGCGAGTGATAATTAAGTTAACTTAAGTTAATAATTTTCGAGGCCCAATCTCAGTATCACAAGCATGTTCGGCAACGAGCTAACTTGCATTATACGCCGCTAACTGCGTTGTAATATATTACGCACTGTCAACACTGGAACGTATCCCTGTCACGCCACACTATGACGTGTATCCAAGATGAGATTCTTGTGTCTCATTTATCTACCAATTAGGAAATACAGGAAGATCTTACGTAACAGTAAAAAGCTACCGGCTGCTAGCGTAATAATACGCTACGCATTTAACCCTCCGAAGCTGACATGTATCTATTGGACTCTGTACTCAGTTACGTATTCCTCCAGACCTAATGGTTGGTCTATTGGATTCACCCAATTATATTTTTTATATTACATCTACAAACAACCTCATACTAATTACATGTATGATAATAAGTTGGATGAAATGAATTAGTCTCACATATAACGTGTTGAATAAAATGTCACAGACACAAAGGATGGTATACATAGTCGATTCTTATCTTAAGTACAGTCCTAAGTGCAGTCTTAAAGTGTCACAAAGTGAATCAATCAGAGAACTGTATTAGCATCTTAAGACATTACTTAAGGCAATCTTGAAATAAGAATTATGAATACCGATCAAAGCTCAATAATGATTAATTTCTGAGCTATGGTGTATAAAGACATAAAATTAGAGCACTTTTAAAGAGCACTCATTTTTACAATACATTAATATTTATTTTTAAAAACCTATATACATATGAAAATTGTGTTTATAATATTCTATTTTTATTATTAGGTGTTGGAATTAATTCGTAGCGTTTTACAAGTGATGGGAAGTACTTTCATTAATGTATTTTTTAATGCTCATGTGAAATAAATAACATTCTTTCATTAAAAAACGCTACGAATTAATTCCAACACCTAATAAATAAAAGTTCTGTATTATATACTTATTTATTTTATTTATTATTATTTTTATTATTAAATTAAAATTGAAAAAATAACGACAAAAATTTTAATTTTACTTTAAGTATTCAAAATTATTTATGCAAAGTTTTATGTGATTCAGAGATTCGTTACAAAAATGTAGAAGAAATAAATATTTTATTTATTTAGAGGGACAACTAATTTCTGCATCGCAATTAACTACATAAATCATCTTGAATACTTAAAATGCTAAAAAGATTTTTGTCATTATTTTATAATACATTTCTTTTAAAGCTCAAATAAAAAAATATATTATTATTAAATATAATATTATTTCTATACTTTCTTCTTTTATTGGAATAACTTTTGATTCAAATGTAAACCGTTGCTACATTTTTCATTATTTTTAAATGTGATCTAGACTAATCTATAATTTTTTTTATAATTTATTCATTATTTTTAAAATACATGTAATATATATTCTTAATACATTATAGTTCAAAAATGATCTATTATTGAGCCTTACATCTTTTGTTCAACCACAATATCTTTTGTTTCATCACAATACAAATAACATTATATGTAAAAATTGATTCATTTTACCGGGACCTAATTTTCCATATAATTAGTGCTGTGTCTTTTTTAATTGTTGTTATTAAAATAAACTTATTGTTAATATTTCTTCTTTTTTATATAAGTTATGTCATTTTGATTCTTTGAAACTAATTACAATAGTACTTTTTAGTCAACATAAATTAAGTGGGTCTCACAGACAGCATTATAAACTGTATTATAATATAAATTTTGACATTAACTCTACGGAGCAGTTTATGATGCTGTCTGTGAGACCCATTTACTGTATTATAATATAGCTCCGTAGAGCTAATGTCAAAATTTATATTATAATACAGTTAAACATCTTATTTCTATGTTACACAAAATACGAGTCTCTCTTTCATTTCAACATGACATCTTGCTGTTCTTTCCGTACTGAAAATGTCTTGTTTTCGCAAAGGAAGAGGCATAACTTCGCGCTTCTCAGAAAATACATCTATTACGTGCTCGTTTTCCGACCCGCGCTCGAATTAACGTCTCGCGCTGCCGACGCTGTATAATTGAGGCAACGCATACTCGACGACACTTGGAGCAACGTTCCTGAAGTATCGCGCGCACAAAGAACCCTACCGAGGCTTTGAGAATGCAAAGCGATGTCGATGATTAAGGATTCCCTTTCAGTAATTAGCGGATGCGCAACGAGACACACCGGTATCCGGGGTGTCCTCGTGTGCGATTAACACGGCGTTATAGATATGCGTACCATGGATTCAAGGAAGCGTACACCCAGCGACTTGGGATCCCTCCAAGGAGCTCCGCCAGGACCAGGTCGTCCCCACGGCGAAGGATGCACCAGCTAAGCACACGGCGCCGTCGCATATTAAGCAGTTTCCAAGGCTTGCTTCCTCTACCTACGTACGTACGCGTAACGGCACCGTCGTCGCGTCATACTGGAACACGTGCTCGGCGTCTATTCGCGTCCGCGCTTATCCTCGATTCCTCGCCGCCATCCCCTATATGCAGCTAGTGTACTCGCGCCGTCATCGCGCTTGGCGTTCCAACGCGAGGGAGGTGCGGGATCTAACCGCGCCTCGCGTTAGAACCTCATCTGCATCCGATTAGCGGGCGCTGCCTAATTTCTACAACCGGCACGTAATCCCGAAAATTACATCGCGCAACAAGGAACGACGATCATACGATGTTTGCACATGTTCGTGCATGCCAGCAAGTACCGCGCCAATTTCATGACTCCTTCCGTCTCCTCGTCGGTACGTGGACCGATCATTTCATGATCGATTGTTTTCGCGATTCGATCAACTTGATGATGAAATAATGCGAATAGATATTTTATAGGTACCTGTCTTCTCAAACTTCAATTAGGCTCGGACAGAGAACAGATCGGTTTACTATTTAATCTGCTTAAATATGCATAAGTCAGTTTAACCATCTAACGTTAGCTGCGTTCAACAGAGAAAGCAGCAGCTTTGTACCTGTTGTAAAACTCTTTAATATAATTGGCTCATAGCAACAGTCTTGCCGATGCCTCATCTTTTGCTGTTGCTAAATTAAATTATATACATTTAGATCCATTGAAGTATTAAAAGGCAAGACCAATTATATTAAAGAATTTTGCAACATTTGCAGAGCTGTTTGTTCTGCTTGAAACAGACATTGTGATATGTGTATATGTGTTGATTTTTGTCGTAAATACGAAACGTGTATTATGAAGATTGAAGTGGTAAAATAATATATTTACGTAATTTTTATAAATTTTGTGACACGTCTGCGCTTTGGAAAAATGTACACTGAAATTCTATCGCGTCGCGAGATGGAAAAAGAAACAAAAGCAAAAAGTAGGGAAACACTTAAAGCATTCAAAGCTATCCTATTTCATAGCCCGGGAAAAAATTCGACATGCGTCCTGGTTTTTCGTTTAAATAGAAAAACCATTTTTACACGTCGCCGGACGGTATCGTTAAAACGTTTCCTTTTCGCAATTCTATATACGGTGCGTCAAAAATTTCACGGAGAGCCCGTAGGCAGCTGAGAATCGACTTTGTGGAAGTAGCGTTTCTAGTTCTACGTGATCGGAGAAATCGACTATACGTCTCGAGTTCGAGCAGATACGACGTGTTCGACCCCGGCGGCACAGCCAGTTCTCTCGAAATTATTGCCACGAGAAAAATGCCTCGTGTCCAACATACAAGGAAAGTCCATTACGAGATTTCGTATTTGCTGGCATGACGAGTCAATATCGTGTCCGACAATAAAACTCAACTCATTTGGATATATGTATTTGCGATTCTCACAAGTAAAAGAATCCTTTTCAGCAGCATCCTTTTCCGATTCATTCGTTTCGAAAATCTCGCAGCTACTGGCATCTTTTTCAACGGTTAATAAAGAAAATCAATAAAATTGTGATGTATATAAAAAAATTTAATATCATTAATCGAAAACTGAGAATATATCTAAACTTAAAAAAGTTTTCAGTATTTGATAAAAAAATCATTTTTCAATGATGTCTACTTTATTATATGTATATATTGAAAGAAAAGATTGGCTGAAAAAATGGTATAACATTTTTAATTGGTTGCAGTAGTCAATTTTTGGTTGCGTTAGCTTATCGAAATCTTATACTGACAATACGAATACACACAAATGCCACAAATTGGCTGCTACAGCCAATTAAAAATGCTATTTCATATTTTACCAACTAATTTGCTGTAACAGCCAATCTTTTCTTTCAGTGTAATATTAAAAAAGTGATATTATATAATTACTTACATTACTTGTAAAATATCTATTCTTCCACTACTTCCATTACTTGAAAAATGTCCGTCATTAAAATGAAATATTTATTTTTCATCTTAATTTAATGAAAACGTCTATAAAATTAATTAAATATTATAATAATATGCAAAAATTAATATCATGTTTTATTCAATCTAATTAAAATTACCCAATTAAACTTTCTCTATTTCCTTTTTTGAGATTGTCTCCAATCTCAAATATCAGTCCACGAAAAAGCTTTCTCGTTAGTAAATTTAAAATTACATCGAATCAGAATAATGACCTTTGACCCATCTCTACTACAGGTTAGCAATTTTCTATATAAAGCTCGAGACTTGCTAAACTTCACACGTCATCGCGTGTTCTGCATTCACATGATGACATTGCAATATAAACTTCGTGTTTATAGTATTGGAAAGGTATCGTGTGTACGAGGTCAAATGAGATATTAATGGAAACTTACGCTGACGAGGCAATGGCGATATCGTTGCTTTTGATCGACTCACGCATAGAGACGATTAAATTGTACAATGAGTGTCATGCTGATTATCGGCATGCAGTGGCACATAGTTCTTCGTCAGTTTAAACATATCTGTTTATTTTAAACAATCAACAAAGGCTTCAACAAACAAAATTAAATAAACCGTCAATTGTAGATGTGTACATTAAGTTATTTAAAAATTTATATATATGTAAGTATGTATATATAAACAGTGATATAAGTGATGAGTTAAATAAATGTTTTCACCTTTCTTTTTGGATCATCTTCAGTATACTATCTTAAAATTAATTAATGTTTTTTACCAAATTACTTTTAGTTACACATTTGATTTGATTTCTTTAAAAAGTTAGGTAGGTATTTTCTTTTTCACATTATGTAGTATACGAAATAAATTACAACGAAATAAATTGCAATGCGTCATATATCGAGCAGACGAGCAGATTATTAAAAACTAAAATCAAGGAACATAAAAAATACGTAAATAGGAACAATACTTGGTAATAACGGAACATCGTTACAAATCAATACAAAAGATAGGTTGCCTTTTCTTGCTCACGCTAACGTAATATACAAAATAAATTGCAATGAATGCGATACGTCATATGTCTGGCAAACGAGTAGATTATTAAAAACTAAAATTGAGGAACATAGAAAACACACATAAATAAAAACAATATACAACACTCGGTAATAACGGACACCGAATCAATACAAAAAGATAGATTACCTTTTCTTGCTCACACTAACATATACAAAATAAATTACAATAAATGTGATGCATCATATGTCGGTCAGACGAGAAAATTATTAAAAATTAGAATCGAGAAACATAGAAAAAACATGGGAATATAGTCAGGGTTGAATAAGTTAACTTTTTTTTAACTAGTTAAATTAAAGTTCAACAACCTTGAAAATTTAACTTAGTTAAAATAAAAAGATAATTCATAATAACATTAATTGAATTAAAAGCTAAGTTAATAAAAAAAAGTAATTATAAAGTTAAAAGTTGAATTTGTTTGATTTCAAATTAACTTTTTTTTAACTAAATTAAAAAACTAAGTTAAAAAGTTAACTTTTTTAACTAATAAGGAGAGACTCCACATATGTATTTCACGGATTTTGATCAGCTTTTGCATGATTATTCTGGGACACCAAAAAATAATCCTTGTAAAACAGTAAACTGCATTTCTGCGTATTTTTCAAGAAAATCGTGATTTTTAGGTCACAACGATGGTTCGTTTTCAAACCTCTTTATTTTTTGTTTAAACGTAAATGAAATATTTGAAATTATTTAAAAAATAAAAAAAATACATCATCGATGGACACGAATGTATAAGCATATAATTCAAATATAAGATCTGTATAACTCCAACTATTCAACCCTGATGTTAAAAAATCAAATTAAAAGTTAATAGTTACCGATAAAATATAACTATATAAAGTTAAAAAGTTAAGAGTCTAAAATGTAATTAAATGAAGTTAAAATTAATTAATTTTTTAACTTAATTTTTAACTTTTAAACTTAACATTATCCAACGATTGGCAATGCCAAGTTAAGATTGATAAAACACAACATTCGGTAATAACGGGACACTAAATTAATGAGTCACATGATTTTAATTGGGACAATGTTTTAATATTGACGAGGAAAAATTTTTGAACAAAAGATTGACATCAAAAATAATACACATACTGAAACAAAAACGAGATTTAAATATGTACAAAGTTATGTAGCTTCTTGATCTTTTGTGTGTGTGTGTATATATATATATATATATATATATATATATATATAAATACTTATTTAAACGGAGTCTTAAAATGCTTTCTTCTTTTAATATATAATATAAGATACAGATAACATATAACATAATGATACGGTTATCATTAAACTATCACACATTGACCCGACAACTGATATATATAACTTTAATGTTCAACCGTATATATTATACATACAAGTCATCATTTATTTAATAGAATAAGGCTAGACATATTAGTGATCCACACATTGTAATTATTGTAGTTGATCGCACTAGTATTTAGTAAATCAAGTCTCTACCGCATTCTCTCTCAGATTACATATTGGATCATCTAAAAAGTATCCGCGGTTTTTTGTCACTAGATGTGTGTTGATGGTCATATATATAGTGACAAAGTACCGCGGATACTTTTTAGATGATCCAATATATTGACAACTTATTAATTTCTACTGGACTTTTATCAATCTCTGTTGAATAATTATGCATTTAGTCCCATTTAGTCAGATCTTGTCAAATGTGTCTAACAATAGTTAGGTTACTAATTAATTTTAAAATTGTACTGAAAATGACTTAAAAATAAATATCAAATATTCTTAAGTCATTTACTTACCATCACTGTTTATGTGCCAAAATTTTTAAATAAATTTATATGCACGTACAACCGGAATCGATTCTCTATTAACATTGTTACTGTATTAGATACTTATTTTAATCTTAATGTAAATTTATTTACAATTACCCAGAAAACCCATAAACGAAGCACCGCTGATATATAAGGCATTTTTATGCAAAAAGAATTTTGCTGCTTTTTTATTTATATTTTTATTTACTAATCTTTTAACCTTAGAATGCTATTCGATACGTAAGTTTTATGTACAAGTAAGTGAAGTTATTGAGCGCTAAGCTATGCCTTCAGTAGTCATTAGGAGATTCAATTTACCATGCTAAAAGCTAGGTCAAGCGAAGACAAGCTTTTAAAAATTCTGTCCGTTTTATATATATCAGTTTGGATTCCTTGGCCAGTATTATAATAAAGAACATAATAAATAATTTCAATTTTTATGCAGTTTTGTATCATTGTTTTGTGTTTTATATATTTTATTCTTATTCTTTTTTATATTTTATTCTTCCTTTCCTTTTAAATTAATAATTAGATTGTTTGTGTATATAAAAGTCTAGATTATAAAAATATTTATCATTAAAAATGTGAAATGTATAAAAAAATCTGTATTACATTTTAATTAGAAGTAACCTATTTCCTTAACGTAAAATTTACATATCGAAAGCAATAGCGATAGCATTCTAAAGTAAAATAAGATGTTTAATCATGTTATTTTTCTTTAAAGCGAAAATATAAAAAAAATTTTTACATTAAAGTTAATAGAGAAAATTTTCACTTTACTTGTTTTCTAGAAAAAAATATTACATGATCGATATCTCAATGCTAAAATAGCTTGATATGTACTGATTTTAGTAACGTCGAGAAATAAACAACTATCCGATTCAACTGGTTTCAGAAAAATTATAATACATAATATGGTTTCTCTAAATTGATACACTTCAGAAGAAATTAAATCTAACTGAAGTAAATCACAAGTGCTACAATTGGAAAATTGATTTTTAAAACTTAATTTGGCGTCTTTTCTATTAATGCGCCTTTATGTAGTGCAAAATTTGTAGTGCACCTGCATGCAGTGGCCTCGCTTACGAAAAACACGCGAATGTCTTTATAATTTGATTATCGATTATATAAATAATCGTTTCATTTGTTAATAATATGCTCTGCAACTTTTTGTCAAGAACTTTCGAAACAGCTTTCTTAACTGGCATCGCAATAATTATATTTATTCAAATCGAGAAGAATTCAAATCAATTAAGAAGGATTTACATTTAACGTCTCATTTTTTTTGTTATTACGCTTCGTTTATATACGAAGAAAAAAAATTTATTTAATTCAAGTTAAAACTAATTTTCTGAGAGTTAAGTCGTGTCAGTGTAATCGACGACTCTTAACGTTGATTACGACTGGATCGAATCAACATTGGGGTGTGTTCTTCACCCCTTCATACCATTTCACCAGCATAGAAATCGGAATTCCCTTACATGCTGCCTTTGTAATATTCGGTGCAGTAATACAGACGATTTTCGGAGCTATTATACTATTTCAAGCGCGACGTCTGCCAGACGTTCGTGTCGCCGAGAATCAGGAGTAGTCGTGTATCGTAATTTGCTTTTGTATGAAGATTTTATAGCAGAGCGGAGAGAGATGCCGTTTGAAGCAATGAATTCGCGTACTGGTGATATATTGCGCGATTATAACGACCATAAGCGTACAAAGATGCAAATTTAATTGGCGATGCACACGCAAGCAGGCGATGAAAGTTTTCTCTGAATGTGCGAAGAAGAACACGCGTTTAAAGCGAACTTTTTAAAAGCGACTGCGACTATAACTAATCAGCTAAAATAGATCGCTGCCAATTTTTTTTTGTTCGCATACCTAAAATAGAACAAATTTCCTTATTCTTATCGAACAAAATGCCTCGGAATATATGCGCATAGGTATTAAAATACACGTTCTCAAAAGCATAATCGCATTCGAAGCATATTCAACAAATGCCATGAAAAAACATATATGGTAAAATGTGTTTTGCTGCTTTGATAAAAATCCTATGGTTCGTGACTATGTTCGTGTCCTAGTTTTGCATGCGCCGAACATTATGACAATTTCTGAGGTTTACTGCGGACAAAAAGTGACTAGCGCTAAATATATGCGACAAATGCACATACAAATATATATTATCACCATTTCTTCGATCTCCTGAGACAAAAAGAAACTAAAGTGAAAAATATACATGATACATTTTTTTAATATCCTCCACTGAGATAAAAAAATACTTTATGCATTTGTTCTACATATGTGCTCTTCTTTTTCTTAACGTATGCTTAAGAAATCAGAAAAACGTGCATGAAATTCTTCCTCTCCTTTTTTGATGAATTATGCCGCGCAAAAAATTGCATACGAACGTACATTTATGTCGCGGTAAAGAAAACGTATGGAAATTTGCATGGAAATACGAAGCTCGTTTAATCAAAACAACAAGAGAGATGAATTCCATGAACATTTTTACTTCGTTCTGTCCGAGATTAATTCTGTCTATATCTATATTGTCCATCTATGAAATACATATATCAACGTGTCATATAAAGGAGCATCAATTTTCAAGGAGGCGATTAAAAAAAATCATAGAGTATAATCTCATATATAGAACTAAATTCTTTATAAATTATCAATTACTTTATAAAAAATCGAATTTTATGGAGTTTTATAAAATTGTATCTTCAATATCAAAACGAATAAAATTATAAGATCAAATTAAATTTAAAAATTAATTAAAAGTTAACTCTTAACTAAAAATTAAAAGTTTATCTAATTAAAATTTTTATTTTTAATTAAAAGTATTTAATTAAGAGTAAACCCTTAATTAAATATTCAATCAAGAGTTTAAAAAATAAAATGCTTGTAGATTTATAGAAATAACAAAATGTTATTATATAATTACGAGCTATAAATTCATTCTAGGAGAGAAGTCGAGCTTGGGATTTATAAGTCTTATAAAATAAATCTTGATGTAACTTTATATATATATAAATCCGTAATATATAAAATATGAAGAAGATTGATAAAGATTTACAATATTACATAAATTAATATATGTAAACTTCAATTCGGTAGATATATCATCATCTGTCTCTGAGAGAAAATTAATTAATTTAATTCTTAATCCGCAAATTTATCATTTTATATATTAAGAGTAATTATTCTATGTACGACTGCATTAAACTCTATTCAAGTGATGGATTCAGACATTGAAAACATCAAGGAGAAGAAAATTTCACCGCACTTTCTGGGGATTATCATTACTTATCAGTTTGGGACAGATAATAACGTAATTGTTTTAGAGAAAATGCTCTATAATTCCTCAAGAGAGACTTCCTAGATTTATTAAATAAACCATAACTCTCCCCCCTATAGCCATATCTTATTTACAGATTCACCACCCAATAATTTCAACAAATTCTGTTTAATTCCTACATTTACTTTGTTAAAATATCGGTAAACACATATTTTTAGAAAAGATTATTTTGTAGACATAGTAAGTTAAAAAACAAAATCTACGCTTAAATCGACATGTTATTAAAATAATGATAATAATAGATAACGATAATGCATAATAATAATAATAAATCGTATAATAAACTCGCGTTAATATAATCTGATCAATTTTCATAAAAGTAAAAATTACTAATGTTTATAACGAAGTTGAGTCGATAAAGTGGGATTTCGGCATCGGCTAATTTCTAAATATTAGACAGAATTAATATTCTAATATGTAATAACGCAATGTTATAAGCAGCGTTGTAAATTTATTTGCGCACAGCGTTGCTTGATATTGTTTCCTGGCTCTTGTATTTTATACATAGCTACACATGTTTGTACATGTACACCGCGTAAGGATTTAATAACTCGATTTGTACGTAAACTCTGCTCGGTAATCAAGACGCGTACACCAAAATTAAACGTGCATAATTTTCATAGTCACGCACTGTAATTCCCTTATAATAAAAAATAATTATTTCCTTACAGCAAAAAAATAACAGACTTCTTCGCAAATTTTCGAACATAATTAACTGACTTAAACGTTGCTAAAGAATTGCGTTATACAAAGCAAAGCGGGATCTGTTGTCTCCTCTTTTTCGTAATTACATCATCATTTTCTTGCGATATCCCAAAAATATAAAACATATTGAAAAATCAACATTTTTCATTCGAGTGCATTTGTTTACGACGGTAACGTTCAGCCACTTCAATTCCAAGCTCTCTCATGTGCTATTCAACTCGCATTTGCTCCCTGCAGGAAATTATCGGCTCAGGAACACCGATGCTCGGAAGCATTAAAAACGCGACAACAAATCTTATTCGCGCGAGTAATGACGCTTTCACGCGCATCAGTGTGACGACGTGCGTAAGCGAGCCCGAAAGTTTTCAGAGACGAGTGCATGCGATCACCGGGTCGGATTTACGAGGACAGAAAGTTTTGTGACGAGAGTGCAGGCGGAAAGAAAAATGACGGCTACGATCTCTCTCTTTTACCTGACCGAAACTGTGACATCTCAATGGTTCGAGCGGCTCCAGGGGCACGTTTCTCTTCCTCAGGGTGGCCGCGCAGGGCGCGCCGCCACCTGGCTTACCCCACGGCGAGTAATTGGCCAGAATTTCCTGCAGCTGCAAGGGAAAAAGAATTAGAAACGTAACTGTTGCAGTTGAGCTACAAACGTCAGCCGACGCGACTGCAGTTATATTTTGCGCGAAAAACACACGTTTAAAGTGTGTGCTGAATTTTTCCGTTGCGCAAGTAGGAGCTGCGATAAAACAAAGAATTTCTTTAAATTAAATTTTTACCGGGTCTCAAGAATGTCGTGTAAAGGTACAACAGGACACCGCGCGTATCCTGGTATGTTAGAAATAATTACGCTTGGCTCCTAAGAGATCGAAATGCGGCGTCTAGCACGACGCGACGCCGCAAATTAAAGATGGCTTTTTGCATTTAGAAAGGAAATCGCGCGTCGCCTTTTCCCCGTTTAACTTGAAGGTGTTTAATGTCAATGCGATTGAGAACCTTGCGGGGAAATAGGATTAACCCTGAGCGTATCAACCCTTCTCGGCAATATTGCTAACGCACTTGCATTCGACCGCGTGCACTTGCACCAGACCGCGGCTGCATCAGATTCCCGAGTAATAAGAGGGATGGGACCACGAGGTAATCCCTCGGCCTGTCTTTATTAGCATACTGGTTATACGATAAATTCCGACCTCCCCCCCCCCCCCGTAGTACGTGGTAAACACAATTTAATACGGTCGACGTGTTGCATTAACGATACGAAATAATCACTGAAGCAATAATTATCCCGGGATTTTCACCGGCATAATTTCGACATGTATTTTGTGTTTGATTGAAATGACAGAACAAAGTATTACGCGACAGATATTACGGTGAACTGAATGTCGCGTATATATACGCGCGTGTATGCCCGTGCATTTTTACGATATATTCCGTACGAATTGTTATTTTCAGAGGATGGTAATGAATGTAACGAGCGTATGTTCTGCAAATATTTAGAATCGCCCCGATGATGATTGCGCATCATCGTTATGCTGCGTCAATACCAAAATAAAATAAAGAAAGGATGAAAACCAGGTAGCGAGATTTTAAACGCCGAATGTAATTGGTGTTAAAAATATATATACATTATCCTAAATTCAGGAACATTTATAATTTTCTCGCATCTCACGAAAAGTAAAAGTTATATCTGGATCGAAACAAATCGTAAAGGAAATACATCTTTTAAAAATTTATTTTGAATAGAAGAATTTCCTTTTTATTTTCACTATTTTTGTTTTATTTTGAAATACTGCACTGTAGCTTAATGAAACATCGAAAATTGTGACAATAAAGTATTTAAAATTTTCTAAACTTTAAAATGGTTTTTAAAACATTTGTGCTTTTTCCCAATGATATCAATATTTGATATTAGATATCAAAGAAATTGAATGATAATCCAATCACTTGAGTTAAATGACATTTTGTTATTTTTAATTTCTATGTGTGCGAAAATGTAAATCAATCCCTTTTCGTAGTTAGTTTCAAAATAAACAACGTTCATATTATTGTAATATATGCGAGTAAACAACGATCATATTAATAATACTTATTAAATAATAAAATAAATTTAAATCAAATTTAATTTATTTTCTTGAATTAATTATTTAACTTCATTGTTTTAGTTAAATTAATAACATATTAAATAGGATTAGTGACGATCTAGAAATGATTAAAAATAACTTAAATTGAGCATAATTTGACATTATAAATTTAACAGTGAAATTTCTTGTGTAAAAACTCATTTTTACAAAATCTTTCTTAACTTCAAATATTTCTTAATCTCAAAAGAAAAAAGAAAAAAGAGAAATTTTTGTTATGTATTCTTGATTTGCATAAGTTAAAAAAAAATGTTTAACTTAACTTTTCGTAAAATTTAAGAAAAACGTAAACGTTTCCGAATTTATAAACAATAGTGTATGATACAAAAAAAAATATTTAAAAAAGCAATCCCTAAAAATGATTTCGCGTGTTTGCTACGAAATTGTAGAAAATGAGAAACTGATACTTAAATGAATAAATTGGCGCGTAACTTAAATTATTATCTCGAAAATTTGATTGCTTGTAGAATTTCCGAGAATTTGTGTTCTTGAACGTCCGACGACGCAGACATCGATTTTATTTCTAATTACGATTCATTTCCACGGTCACTTCGGAGATTACCATTAACACGACCCCGACGCCTAATGAGCTGTACAACATTTATTACAAGTTCGTAACGAGCACGCGGAACGAGACATACAGTTTATGTAAAGCGCGCGAGGAGAGACCATGATAGATTATTGGGTTATCTTTCGCGGCTTGTTTCTTAAGATAGTTAGAGACGGAGATTATGTAAATCCACTTTAATGGGATAGTTTTATTACCGTTCGCTCGCACGTAATTCCCCGCTTCGAATTCAACGACACGCTTCGCGAAACATAGAAATAAACGCAACTAGGTCAGACACGTACTGAAATTATAGAAACATTTTCAAAACATGTCTGTAATAGGGATGAGCAAAAAATCATTTGATATTTAATATTCTATCACTATTTGATAATCTCAGCTAATTTTCATTTTGGAAAAATATTACATTTTTAAATATTTGTCAAATAATGTTGATCGCATTTCAATACTTATTTGCTACTGATTCTTTCATTCAGTTCTAGGTCGCTTAATTACTAGTATACACAGATTGAATGTAAATGAATATTTGTTCTACGACATAACATCAGACGGTTTATGTTGCATATACAGATAAAATAATGCGGACAACTGAGAAATATATTATTTGTTTTATCAATAAGAAGTTCGCTCACTATTTGTTTTTAATACAAATTCTATCCTTGTTAGAATAAAGTTATATCCTCTTAGAAAGACTTTCTGAGATAACAAGACAGAAATATTCTTGATGTATTCAATCTTATCGCAATACCTATACAGTATAAATATAAAATAATATATTAAAACTACATCAATAATCCTATTCAACTCTCTCGAATTAAATAAGATTAAAATACTGATTACGATATTTCTTTGAGAAAAGAATAACAGATACATTTAAAAGTTTATATATTCTTACATTTAGAATAAATCTTTACCCGATATTATAACGCACTCTCTAAATTCTTTAGAAAATCTTATTCTAAAGAAAGAAAATTAAGCCAGTCTTAAAAAAGAATGATTCAATTTTCAATTTTTAAGAATAAGATTTCTACAGAATGAGATTCACTCTAAAAATTGTAAACAATATGTCATGCTGACGCTACAGTATTTTAGGCGAAATCGATATACTGGATTATTTTATTCTAGATTTAAGAACTTTCCATTTAAGAGTAAAATATTTCTCTTTCAATAATAAATATAATTATTTTTACATCAATCCTATTTTATGATAAATCGAAAAATAATGAGTGCTTTATATTTGATGACACAAGTGTCGTTCTATCTTTGTTACTCTCTGAATATCAAGAAAGATAGAATAATGTTTGTGTCACTAAATGGAAATGCCAACGTATTGATTCCGGAAATTTTCTCTTTAAGACCTTTAAAGTAAATCTTACCGGTCTGAAAGATAAATTTAAAGATTGAAGATTAAACCACTCTTTTTCAAGACTGGCTCAATTTTCACTCTTTAGAATTTTCTACGAGTGCATATTTATTTGAACAATTGTTGCAATAAAATATTATATCATTCTCCTGTAAAATATCTTTTAATTGCTTAAAAGATATTGGAGGAGCAAATCTGTTTTCACTCTACTCTTTAAACTACAAATAATATTCAATGATTATTTAAATAATGTCCAAAGTAAATATTGATGTTTTGGAGAATAAAGGATAATTTTGGAAAATAAAAAAATAAAGAGAAGCAAATTATCTCCTCAAATATTTTTTATATAAACAATTGAAAGAGAGATATTCTATTAAAAAGACATTTTACAACATTGGTAACTATTCAAGCATTGTACTCTATCGCAACAAGGATAAAATGTGTAAAAGCAAATAATGAGCCAATTATTATTAATAAACGAGTAATAAAATAAACAGTATTTCCTAGGTTCCATATTATTTTATCTATCTTCTGTATATTATTTCGAATGTCTAACAATCACTTTCAAAATCAAACGCGGCGTTGTGTGTGTGTGGTGGATTTTAATGTCTCGACCGCTTGCAATACCACGAAGGATTAATTTCCAAAGTCCGCCCGTCTTCGCCTTAATGACGTTCCGGTTCACCGAACATATCCCGAGGCCGTATCTCTCGCAGTAGACCCTTATCCAATCGGTAACAATAGCGAGGCGAGACAATGACATTAAGGGGCGGTCGAGACCGTAGGGCAAGAGGTATAAACGGCAGTAACGTGGCCAAACCAGAAACGCCCATTTGTGTGACACATACTTCACGTTGCTCGCGGTGCTTTTGACGTTGCAGCTCCTCCTTCCGTCGCCTCCATAACGCCGTGCCCTCCTGAACAACTCGGTGCTCACGCTTTCTCCTTGCGTCTTCTTCGACTTCCGGCTCGTATGTCGGTTCAGGAACTTCCTGCGCCATTTACGTATCTCTCTGGCCTAGCAGGATAGAGGGAAAAAGAGAAACAAAAGATCGCGCGACTGTGCACGATCACGACGCGATGTGACGTGTACTCCTCAGGCATGCCAGCTTCGAATATCGAATGCCAAAATAGGACCAGGAGCGACTTGGCACAAGTCGCATGCCGCAGCACGTGGTTCTGTCATCATTCGTTATCGATTTAACAGAATATCGCTCTTCCCTCGGGAGATACGACGGCGTAATAGGAGTGCCGATGCCAGGACACCACACTGTAATCGAGACGTCCAGTTTTATATGTATATCGTTTCCCGATATAAAAAACGAGTCATAGAAAGCATCCCTCTGCTCCACCCGCAGCACAAAGTTCGGAGCTTTGTTCATTCATTCGATGGTTGAGCTACAATTTAATTCCACGTGTCCCGCCACTGCAAACCGGCGCGGGCGTGCACGAAACAATTGCGTAATTGGATTAGAATGCCGACATTTAAATTACGAGCGTGCTATATTTCATGTTTCTAGCAGCACTTTTCAACGGTATGCTTACATTTTGAGACGTTTTTTTTTTTATTATTTATCAAAGAAAATGTAGCAAAATGTGTAGAACACGCAAATTGAAAAGCGCAGGCTTATTGAATTCGACCGCTATAAATAATGGTGTCGCCGACTTCATATTCCGATCACGTTTAATAAATCACTTTTGTCTGTCACACGAAACCAACTGTTGTATAACTTCTATTGTATATTTTATTGCTTTGTCGTGCATCAGATTGATATGTACAGCAAAATATTTTGTATTTCCCGCTTGCTTCTACATTTTTTTAAATAAGACATCATTTCTCAGAATTTCATATGGTCATCAAAATTGATTAAGAATTGATTAAGAGATAATTATATAAGAAGCTTAAAACTTATAAATCTACAAAAGATTTTTAAATGTTAAAACTCTAGTTCAATATCTAGCCACAATATATTCGTGCTTTATTATTAATTCATTCAATTATAATATTATTTTGAGTTAATAAATATAAATAAGATTAGTCATCAAACTATAATCACATGTATAATAATGACTTAGAAGAGAGCTATTTCCAATTTTCAATAACATATTTAAAGAATATGAAATATAAATATTTTATAAAAGAAATTGAGAAAGAATATATAAATATACAATATATAATATTCATAATTTTTCGAAGAAAGATCAGCTATATTAATTAAATTATTAGAGATGCTTCAAAATAAAATGTATATATTACCAGAACTATATTTATCACGATTGCTCAGTTTTTATTATTAAAATATTTAAAAAAATATACAATGAAAAACAAAAATAAGTTTCTTTTTTGGCTAAGTGTAGTGTTCCTATAATAGAGTTTCCACAATAAGTCATTACCTTTAAGCTTTAAATCTTGAATCGTAAGAAATTGATCTATCATAGTCAATTATTCTTCTCACATTCGACTGTGATATTGGTCAATTTCTTATGGCTTAAGACTTAAATCTTAGGTAATGGAATTATTGTGGAAAATCTATAATACTATTGAATAGGTGCGATGACGATGCCACGGATGGCGTGCTTATCTACATCTAGCTAAAGCTCTAGATATACCAAAGTAGCGCAATACTTTTATTTAAGCCGAAATGCCGACAACTTTCCAATTGGCTATTTCAACCTCCATTTTGGACCTAGTGGCCTGTAGACCAATAAGCACTTAGTATTATTGATATATGATATTAGTAAATCGAAAATGGAAGACCTTTGCGCTACTTTGATATATCTAGAGCTTTACATCCAGCTACATCAGAAAAAGAACTCATCTTTGTTCTTCATTATTATAAATGATTCACAAACAAATTAAATATGAAATAAAGGTCATCAGAGTTATTATATATGTTCAATAAAAAATGATTGTCTTTCGAGTGCAAGAACGTAACTAATCGTTTCCTTTTCTTTTTAGCATTAATTAGAATCCCGTTTACTAAATTGCTTTAATATGTTATAATTTTTAAAAAATTTACATTTAAAAAGTTGCAAAAAGAGCTATTTTATTATATTTTAACATGTAACATAATATGATATGTGATGTATTCGAGAAATTTTATTGCAAAATTAAATATACTGTTAAAATTTTCAAATCTTGAAAGAAATTTGTTGTGTCAATTATGGTTCAAAAAAAATATTTGTGAATAAGATCTATTGTATATCAAAGTCATGACTTTGTGTGCTACCAAATATTTTTTATCCAAATTTAAAGATTTTTCAGGTCGCTGAATACTGATGTCAAAATTAAAAAAATTCCAAAGATATTTCAAAATTCACACATTCCTTTTAAGGTTGAAAAAATCGTAATATAGGGGGGTACTTGAGTTTGATTGCAATCATTTCTTCAGCACGTCCCATATTACAAATATATATAATAAATACAAAAAACAATAAAATAGATGAAATAGTCTTTCTTGTAACTTCAACAAGTTTCTCAAAATTGTGACATGATTAAAGCAATTTAACAAAAGAAATCTTTCAGTGCCTAAAAACTTATAGAAAACTACAAGTATTATCTTTGTAGTGCATTTATTAAACAAAGAAACAAATCTATAAATCGTCTGTTTGTAGACAATGTATAAAATCTAGTTTGAATTGATATTCAATAATCCAGCTGAGTACTTATGTATATATAGAACAGAATAGATGTGCTTTATTTTGTGATCCCTGCATTCAGATACGGATTTACCTAGGAACAAATACGCACAAACTATAACATTTCCCACGGCCCATAAATAAACCGCAAATGCACTCAACGGTACAATTGACCATAAAACCGAGTCGCAGATACGAACCTCCGAGCTGTTGATTGTGTCCGAAATACGAAAAAATAGGGTCGCAGAAGTGAGAAAAAAAAACCGGGGCAGTTGTTCCTCTGCAAATAACAGTACTTATACCGACACGACACACTATCTACATACTGTACCGATTAAAACTGTTCCGGTCTCTGTCGTGAAACGATTTTGCAGCTTTTTAACTTTACAGCTTTTGCACACTTTGCTCTTATCGGCCTTCTATTAGTAAGAAGTGTTTCGTATAACGCGATATACTGACGCTATTTTCTCTGAATGCGATGAAAAAAGACAACAACCGAGTTTTACAAAATTAAGATCAATAGTAAAAGAAAAGTCAAAAGCTTTTACTTAGCATCTCTTTTCGCTTGCACGTGCAAACGCGTGATAACACGTAGTGGAATTAAACGTGCCAAGCGAAGAAGTGTCGCTAAATGATACGCCGCGCTGAGAGAAAAGTGTTTGTGACTATAATTGCACGGTAAAATAATTGTAGTAATTAAGTTCTATTTTTATTGCATAGTTATTTATTGCTAATAATATTAATAAAATAATTGTTACATATTTATAATTTTATATACCAAAAATTATACAATTGGCATTAAAAATTTCATAGCTCATCGTCATTTTTTCTATAAAATAACCATTTTCAGTGGCAATTATATATTTCTATGTAGAACTATAAATATAACAATAATTATTAATATTATAGCAATAACAACTATAAAACTGTCTGCTTCTAACCATAACTATTTCACCATGCAATTATAATCACAAATGCTTTTCTCTCAATATACTGTGGCTTGTGCTATCAAGCCGTGTGCATTACAAGCATCAAAGGATCCGCTTTCGTTCTCTCCAACTGATCTCCGCTATTAGAGTCCGATATAAGCTCAGCGCAAGCTGTGCAGTAATACTATTCAATCGAACAAGCGGAGAGAGAGAGAGAGATAGACGGATTCGTCACCAAGTCACGTAGCGATCAAATATAAATTTTATATCGGTTCGCAGGAGATGGTGGCGAAATCGAGAGACAGACAGGCTCGCGTAGAGTATCGATTCCGATACCGAATTCGCTGCCGAGCGCCGATTTGGTACCACGTTGCATGTCACTCAAGGGAACAAACCGATCAATACCTCGTCTTAGGATCAATAACAACCAAAGCTGACAGCACGATCGTATTGTAAATGCGACCCAGGATGCGCGTAAACGAGGGATCGATCCCAGGTTACGGCGGTACCGTCTTGTCCTCTCGACAGTGCTTCTTCCTCGTTCAAAGGTGAGACGTACTTCTCGCGCAAATCAAAGGGAAGAAAGAGCGACGTGCTTGTGACTATGATTATTACGATTTCTCGCGTGCCACCACGGCGTGGGACGATGATCCACGGAACGCGCGAGCGAACGGCGGAATTCTCGCTGAACCGATTACATTCTTACGTACTACGCTTCAACGCGGTCGGCCACCCCCTCGCGACTACGGGTGCACGCGACTACCGACCCTCGTGCGATCCAAGGAGGGTTGCGGTAGTCGCCGACGTCCCGACGTCTCGCCGGCATACCAGCGCACGATTTTCGCTACGGACATGCACGCGTTGGTTGCCGTGTGCTGCCGTCGTTATCTATGCCGCTATACCTATTACCTTTCAACCTTCGACTTCCGACCCCCCTTAATCAGGAGCGTAGCGACCGATGCTCTAGATTCTCCGCGAATGCCGAAAGTACTCTTCGCGAAGCGAGGTAAGGTGGAGGTATTACCAATTATTAGGAACTAAGTTTGTAATTCGAATTACTTTATCAATATTTCAAGTTTAAAATTATGTATAAAGATTATGCGTTTCGCGGATTTTCTCCGTGGTTCAGATTCATTTTTGGAATGCCAACGTTTCGTGAACCTTGCAGTCCACTTCATCGGAGCGAAGAGCAGCCTGATACTAGAATTTTAAATTATGTATTTATCGATATATTCGTTCTTAAATTTTAAATGCAATATAGAATAATTTAAAAAATATATGAAGTATAATTTACATATATAATATCTAGTTATATATATATATGTGTGTGTGTGTGTGTGTGTGTGTGTGTGTGTGTGTGTGTGTGTGTGTGTGACAAACTAACCAAGAAAAATTAAAGCAGCTATCTTTTCAAGAATCTTAAATAGCTATTAAATAATACATCATTTTAAAAAACTTTACTACCATGTTATTTTTTAAATTTAAATAAGTACTTTTCGAGAAATTTTATTTAGAAATCTACTCTAATCAAGAGATTGAAGCAGCACAGTTGAAAATTATTATAATTAAGACCACAGCATTTTCGCATAACGCATAAGTCCTAAAACACAATAAGTGTAGTAAGCCTTAAAAAATTAAATAATTATAGTCGAGTATTTTTCTCACATTCGACTGTGATTGATTAATTTCTTAAGGCTTAATTCCTTAAAGCTTATTACATCTATTGTTTTGGTACTTAAGTTAAAGAATAAACTATATATAATCAGAATCTCTCTCTCTCTCTCCCCCCCCCTCCCCCCACCTCTCTCCACTCCCTTTATTCTAAGTAAGAATAAAATCAAATCTGGGTGATTGATTCTCTTGTGAATTATGCAAAAGTCCATAATGTAACCTTTATTCATTCCCTTTAAGAACATATAGAGTACAAATAAATTAAATTGTTAAAAATAAACGAGTCTTTACAAGCAAAAAGGATATAAATTACTTACAATACATCCTTTTAGTCATAAATGTGGCCGATTTATTTTTATCTTTTTGTAAAATTTATAGATATATTATGTACATGAATTTTCTGAACCACTTTTAACATAATATTGTACTATGATCATTGATAATTTCTCGAGAGCGATATATTCTGAACGACTTTACGTAATTTATTGCGCGAATGACTCGAGATAATTGTACCAATAAATTCTTATGTTATCGGTTCTCGCCAATTGCATACTTTTAACAAGTCGTATTTCTGCCAAGAAATTTTTTTCGATATTATAAGCGATTCGTGTCGACAGTATTACGCGCAGTTGCTCTACATTTCCACGCATAAAATAAAACGAGCAAAAATGTTTGGAAAAAAAAATATGAAAGCAACGTAGTACAAAAGTTTCATTGATAGCGAATTATCTGATTTTGCATTTATCATACACCAGTGACACATATATATATATATATATCCTCAGAAAAATCAATTACATGAGAAACAAAATAAATTCTGTCGTGTCGTTCATACTATCGAAAAATTTTTTTCTCACAACTCGTACAAGTGTAATCGCATATTTATATTGAAAAATTACTCAAGCAACGATTCAAGCAATTTATGTGTTTATTTTTTAAAATTTCACACACAAAATGAAACTACATTGAAAGGGTAAAAGATTAATGCTGTTATTGATGAGATATTATTAAAAATAGATGAAGTTTTCAAAATTATCAAGTGATTATGATAAATCCGAATAGGGACAACTAAAGAGCACATGTCGATTATTCAATATATAAATACATATAATGTATCTCCATAATGCATAATTCATAATACATTTAATTTATGATCTATTGTTATACAAATGTTTTGTAAATAAGAATATAATATTTAAAACGTAATAACATTATGTAAGTATAGAATGTTTTTAAATTTCTTTGACAAATTTTAGAATAAATTCTTCATGTCTGTATTAAATAAAAAAATTTATATAAAATTATATTCCAAAAATGTGTAAAAACTTATCATTAAAAGATTAGATTCAACAAAATTTTTAACTGATAAAATGTGATCAATATTAAATTATAATTAATAAGAGATGTTCAAAGTGCCTGATTGAATTTTGTCATAGATTATATATCATCTTGTCGTAGATTATATATGTGTATTCTACATATCTATTAAAGTAACAATAAATCACGAAATTAATGTATTACATTAAAGGTCAATTTCTGTCTAATATTAACATACATTAAAGGTCAATTTCCGTCAAAATATTAACAGTTATACAAACTTTCATAAAACTTTCGAATCTTTCGATATTCATAGCCCATTTTATTATAATATTCAAGACTGTGTCTTGAAAAGTACAGTTTTAGGATATTATAAATCAATTAACAGAATCGTATTAACATCTCAACATATTTCTTAATTAAGATCGTTTGGTGAAATAAGAATAGACTATAAATACCGATCTCAGTGTTGCTGCAAACATTTTTTTCATTTTTACATTCTCTCTCGCCTCGCTTTCTCTTTCTCTTTCTCTCTCATCGGATGGCCCACAAAATCCCGCACGAACGAGATGGTTATCAAAATCTATCGACTACATATCATTGGCGCGGCGCCCTTTTTTTCTCCCCATGCCAAAAGTTCAGCGGACTATTGATTCATCAGCATACAAAACGTTATACGCCGCTCGCACCAGCGTATACGTACCTCTATTTCCAATTTTATTAATCTCTTCAATCTGCCGCTACAATTTTTTTTTTTTTTTTTTTCTGCTAAACCGTATATCTCGCCATCGATTTGTTACGACTACGATACGTACGTGAAAATAATTCTGTCGTTACGATCGTGACGATCTTATCTTTACGTTAACTAAATAATATGATTCGTCCGAGACATAGACATGTATATATTTATATAATATATATATATACTTAATATATACATCATAATCATATGTTTTCATAATTAATAAATATTGAAGAAAATGTTTCAAAGTATTGGAAAGCAAATGTTACTTATGCTGTAATACTTTGACTTTTTTTTCTCAGTGTCATCACACAAATAGCAATCCATGTCTTTGAATCTATAAATGGACTCGGCATTACAACATTTGCAATTAAGGATTAAACAAAGGTAAAACGATATATCATGTATAATAAGCTTTATGGAGAAGGTAAAATGCATTCAAAGAAACGCTATTAAACCTATTTGTGTCATTCCACCACTTGTTTTACGTCTAATGAACGTCTAAGGATAGAATGACACAAATAGCAGCGCACTAGTAACTTTTTGCAAATATTACAGTAGAATAGATCTGTTCGCATTGCTTGCACTTCTTGTACTCAATAATCTTTGCTTTTATTGATATTAAGTTTGTTGTTTTTTATTGCTACACTGGAATGTATTCTAGAATTTTCCTTCTCATTTTCATCCAATATCAAACATATTATCTACTTTATTTTAAATACAAAAAGTGTATATTACCTAGTTCAGTTATAAAAAAAAGACCTATTTTCTCCGCCCATCCGAGACCGATTCCAATTTCCAATCAAATCCGCAACTATGTCAGCAACATGGCTACCTCGGATATCACGTGACCAATGGATGGCGCCCCCTCTGGCCTCTGGCCTTCTCTACATTTCTCCGTCTACTCTCATAAGTGTAAACATCGGCCAAGTTTCAGTTTAGTTTGATGCGTCGCGTTGTTTGACGTGCACGAGTTGCCGGCGTGGCGACGTGAACGTGTCTTGTTGTATTACGTTGTCATCTTCGTGCTTCTCGCACGAATTAACAATGTTAGTGCTCCTAATTGCGATATGCATCCTTTCCGGTGTGCATGCCACAAAACTCGAGAGGGTGCACGACAATGAACTCCTGAATCTCATAAAAGTCGAAAAATATGTGATCGTTCTATTTAGTAAGTTTCTTTTTTTTCTTTGTTTTTCTTGATTGCAAAATTTTTTAAAGCAAAAAATATTGCAAAAACTAATTATTTGTATATTTTATTTATATTTTATTAGGTGTTGGAATTAATTCGTAGCGTTTTTAATGAAAGAATGTTATTTATTTCACATGAGCATTAAAAAATACATTAATGAAAGTACTTCCCATCACTTGTAAAACGCTACGAATTAATTCCAACACCTAATATTTACGTATTCCTGATTACATTTTATATTTTTATGATGCAAATTAGAGTCAGTACAAGGCTTTACAACTTTATGATTATTATTGTCTTTAATTTTCAACATAAATTTGTTTCAAGCAACAATTTTGAAAGCGCATGCACATATACACACATTCATTATAATTAGTCTTTCGCGATAAGCTAAACAACTCTACTTGTTATTTTTTATGTCACATAAGCTATAATTTTTTTTTCCTAACTATAAATATATGATAACAATCTTAATTATTCTCAGTATTATAATTTATAATTACTAATGATAATAATCTCATTTACAGCAACTAGTGCAGACTGTGCAGACTGTAACAATTATGAAAAGAAGTTGGCTCAGTTGCGTGAGGATCTCGTGGATGTCATGTCCACGTGGGTTGTTAAGGCTATTGATAGTCAGTTACTCCAATTATATAGTAATGATAGAGAACCTATTCTAATATTTTTCCGACATGGGCTTCCTTTGTTGTACGATGGTATGGATTTGATAAAAAATAGAAATTACATACAGATGTTTTACTCATTTAATTATTTAATTATTTTGTGATAATACATTGTGCTTTATTATCCCGTACACATTGTGATATGTCTACATATATTTTTATTTCTGAGCGTGCTTATAAATTTGTGATTGTATTATAGACTTTTTCATGTTGCATCTTCTTCCACAGGACCTTTGGAGGACGAAGACATTATAACTACGTTTACGGAAAATAAAGCACCCACAGTAAAGGAACTTACAGATGATACGTTTGAGCATTTAACTCAAGCAAGCACTGGTGCTACAACTGGCGATTGGTTTATTATGTTGTAAGTCTCAGTCCTTATTTCTACATTTACAGTAATCATTTAATTTGTTTTATAAGTAACGGCAGTACGTATACTAATCATGGCTTATAATATCAGTTACAGTACGGACTGCGTACAATGCTTGCGCACAATGGCAAAATGGGAAATGGTCGGTGCCAAGCTTAAACATAAAGTAAATGTAGCACTTGTTAATAAAGCCACAACTGGAATTTCCACAGCCAGAAGATTTAACATTTATAATACGCCACAATTTATATTGTAAGCTCAAGATATAAATCAATGTTTGATATCTTGAATAATATTATATAAACGTACTGTGAGATAAGCATAAATTGAAAAGTATAACTGATAGTATATTAATACGTTCTATTCATACAGTTTTAGGCATAGTAAAATGTATCGGTATGATATAGGAACACATGATGTTGCTTCCTTTGTAGCATTCGCCAAAGAAGGATACAAAAATATAAAACCAGAAGAAGTACCTGCACTTCCAAGCTATTTGTAAGTTTAAAGAAATACATAGTATTTAAAAATGTTCCATTTTAACTTATTTGTAAATTTATACATTAATTATTATTGTTTTTCTAGTGATGAGTACACAAAAATAATTATAACGTTTCTGTATGATAATCCGTGGATACTCAAGTTAGCTAGCATTTGCATTGGAGTGCTGGTTATTGTTCTAGCAACTATTAAATGTATGCAATTAGATGAAAAAGAAGATAAAGAGGATAAAGAAGACTAAATCTATTAAGTACTTTTGGGGCTTGCCAAAAATACAGAATGAATATTTCTCTGTACAGACTGTTGTTTATAATACTAAAACTGACTTTTGATTGTACATTAAATTATTACACATATGTAAAAAGTATAATTTTAAATTTTATAATATTTTTATAAATGTACATTTCTTTGTGAATATTTTTTAAATATTTATCAAATTGTAAGTTTAATGAAATAACAGAAATTTGATTATTTCATCACACAAAAATATAATTACGAAATTTAATGGTACAATATTAAAAGTATATTTGATAATTGAAATTATTTTTAGATAGAAGATATGATTTTTAGTATAACAATGTAATATACATAAATATTTGCACATTAGTTCTATACAGGGTATGTCAGAAATAAGGTAGGAGCCGCATTGGGGGCGTAGAATAAGTCAAGGGGAACAAAAGTCTGATACCATTTTGAGATATTCGTTGTAGTTTTCGAATTAAAAACGGAAACGTATAAACTAATATGCAATGAAGCCGCGCCGCGTAAATTCATATTGATTTATACGTTCCTTTTTTAATTCGAAAACTACAGCGAATATCTCAAAATAGTATCATACTTTTTTGTTCCCCTTGACCTATTCTATGCCCAATGCGGCTCCTACCTTATGTCTGAGATACCTTGTATAAAGAATATATTTTTTTACTTGAAATATATTCAAAAAGTTATATAGTAAGTAATGATACAGAGAGAATATGTATAACAGCAAATTTAAGAAAGACAAAGATATTAATTAAATTTGCTTGAGAATATCTTAAATGAATTGCTTGTTTCAAAATAGATTCGTATGTTTTGTTAAAGACTTTATTGTCAAGTAGAGACTTTATTAGTCGCATTCCATTAATTGTATAACGTTATGTTATATCTATTACTTCAAATTTTATTGCTGCTTTTTTTACATGTAATTTTTATGAGCAGTCATGTGAGTTATATTTTATTAAAAAAAAAACAGAAAAACAATTAGATTGTACAAAAATATTTGTATTATAAATTTTTTACAGAAATATATCTTTGATGCAAAAAAAAATCAAGACCAATCTTGAAATTCCAATCTTCAAATAAACTACTTAATTGAATTTAATAGCAATTCCCCATTAACGTGCAACAATATAAATTTTATTGAAGACACAGTTCTACATCAAGCTTTGACAATTTATATCAATTTATACTTTCATAATTATCTGAAAATGATCTCAACTTTAAAATTTGCACATATATAATAAATTTAAATGTTGTAAATTTATAAAAGTAACATTGTCCTTCCGTGATACAATGACTTATTTAGCTCAATATTTTTTTCTTTAGGTTTTATAATACCCTGAATAAAAAATGCTTCGAATTATTAAAGAATAAAATTCATGAGGCACGATATTGTGATAAAGCTATATTGTGATATTGTTACTAATTAAGTTATTTAATCTGTTTTTGGAATTCTGAAGTTTTTAACTTCATTAATGTAAATTTACTGCTGATGATAGCTGCATTCCATTATTCACTGCGAGTATTGAAAATTTATACGTAATGTGAACTATAGATTTTTGATACTCGCAGTAAATAATAGAATGCAGCCAGTATTAAAAAGTTTTAACTTTGAAAATTATTTAAATCAATATGAAATTTGCATAATACACAGTAGTTTAATTCTGTTATGCAACTTAATGTGTTACATATGTGATAAGCATTCTCTATGTATAAATTCAATAAATTTAAGGAAACAGCTAAATCAACTATTAAAATTTCATTGAAACTACAATAAAACACACATGTTATATCAAGATATTAATAATATCATATTATTAAAGAAAAATTAAATTAAAGATAAAAATTTTTATAATTAAAACTCAATTATTTACTTAAATGCCTTTTTAATATCACAACAAATCTAGCATTGTGAAAATATGTAACAAATAAATTCCATGTGTGCTAGTCTAGAAATTGTACTTATTTCTTATATAGCCATTTTGGTCTTGTTTCTTACAAATAAAAGGCAATTTGTATTCGTATTAAATATTGTCAACTGCTACATTTATCCTGAAAACAGTTGATGGATTAGCTAACGCTATTCTGATACTGTTCTCAAATTTTTCTTGTATCGATGAGAATTCCATCATATTACTAGGTTTGGACTCGATCCAAAACCCATCAAATTCATAAAATAGATAACAATAAAACTGATGAAAGGCACGAATCGTCGGCAAGGTCTTCGAGGAATTATATATATGAGTCTTAGCACTACCGTCTCTTAACAACTTTAGAGCCATGCTTGTGAGATTTATACCAACTATAGCAAATGCATATCCATAACGTGGATGATTTGAATGGGACAATACATGCATAGCCATGCCAGGATACTCTTGAGCAAAGTAAACGAGATTCTCTAATCCTAGGATTCCCATCCCACGAAAGTCTGTCTTAGGATCATCCCCTTGGAAGCCAATCTCCTGCCATTGTTTAGTTACTCTTGTATCCAAGGGCTCATATGGCATTAGTAAATTCCATAACTTTAGTAGCTTCTGCTCGTGTTCCAGATTATCCGCACTATACGGCGTCTTTCTAAGCTCTTCACACTCCACACAGAGCTGACGGTAGCCCCAGATCAGTTCCACGCATTTACCAAACATCTTGGCAAAATCTGGATGTGCTGTGGGATTGATTTTTTTCGTCACCAGTACGGTTCTGATGGCATCCTCCAGAATCTTGCGCTCCGTTTTCGTCGTTATCCTTCGGTGATCAGCAATGTCATTCAAGTAAGCTACAAGGGTTCTAATATTTGCATTGCGCGATTGTTCGAGAGTTTCCTCGACTGCAAAAGCGCGTGGTGCTCCGGATGGCTGTCCATAACAGATTCTCTGCAGTTCGCACATCTGCGTGGTATGGTGCAAGAACCATTTTATCAAGGGCCTGAAGTACCAGCACACCAGAGCCCAAAAGTACCTGAACATGCCTGCCTGATCGAAGTTAATGACAGTCGTCAGTCAAAAAGCGTCCTTCTAAAAGCGCCATATTGTCGTCGTATTTCTCTGTACTGTAGTGGACGTCATTTCGTTTCGACTATTTATTTTCATATCACCATGTAAATATAATAAAATAACACTGTGTAAATATCAAATAGAGAATTCGATATAACCTCGCCAACGTCACGTCTTACCACTTTCTCTCTCTCTCTTCCTCTCAAGCGTTTCACTGAATACAAACAAGCAGACAGTATAATTTACAATTTACATCAATAATTTTCATTATGCGTTTGACGTCGATACATTTATGCCTTTAACAGAGAAACCTGAGAAAAGCCATGGCGGCCTTTTTTCGCGTGATAGACGAAAGCCATCGTACGCTAGCGGCACCAACATCATTTTTTTAAAATGATGTGAAGTACGTGTCGTCTCACATTTTCGACCATCGGCCTAGGATGTGGTCAATGCGATGTTGCAAACTTTGAAGCATTTTTTTTAATTGGTCAGTTATAAAATTCTTTCTTTTAATTGGTCCATCAAACGCTCCAAAGCATTATAGCGAGACTTTGACCACAGCTCTAGTTTCTATCGAGGGTTTAATCCGGATCAGAATGTAAGAACCAACTACAGTCGAGTATTCCCCTGTTACAATTAAACGACAAGGGAATGCTCGACCGTAGTTGATTGGTTCTTACATTCTGATCCGGAATTAAACCCTCGGTGGAAACTAGACTTCTATCGATAAAATCGTGGATTCATTAATAAATCGTTAATAAATGGATTTGGTGTTACATTCACAAGCTAGCTGTGAATAATGATATCGATGAAATACTAGTTGCTTTCCATTTACACCGATTCTCGGATAATTCTCACTTATGACTTATAACTCAGTTGAATGCGCGTTCCTTTTGCATTCTGACAAGTAAGATTCAAAGGAACATAAATCTCTAATACCGAATGCGTATTAAATATTAAACTATATCTATTAATTTAATATTTACGTTTTTATTACGTTTTATTTATGTATTTATTCGTACTACTCGAAAACGAAGATATCGCAATAAAATTTAAATTATCACAATACACATTATGCTTCTTCTTCTTCGTTATTAGTTGACCCTGATTCCCGTGATCGGGGTAAACGTGATCAATTGTATCCCAAAAAAGAAAATGAAAATTGGTCACCTCAAACTGGATAGATTTCTCGAAAATCGTGAATGATGCAAACAGTCGAAAAATGGTGAATGAAGATTTGGGAAACTTTTTAATTCCCTTAATACTAGGATCATCTGACATAGCATATTCACGTTTAAATAATATAAGATTTTGACTACTACCCCCTTCTTTAACATTTTTTATTTTAAGAAATTTTATTCAGGTACTGGGGCGGGATGAACCCTTTATCTCCCACTTATATCTAATATTTTCCATAAGGGCCCTTCAATTGATTTAATTATAATTTTTTCTCTCTATATTGCAGGAATATCTTCTATAATGAAAGCAATTAATTTTATCTCTACAATTTTAAATATACATCAAAAAATTATATCTCTAGATAAAATCCCACTATTAGTTTGATCAATTTTAATTACCGCCATTCTACTTCTTCTTTCTCTTCTAGCACTCGCCGGAGCAATTACCATATTACTAATAATAGACATATATAAATAACACGATTCAATCAGAAAACTATATATTCCAGTGTATCTGATTTTTGATAGGTTTAAATCGTGTTACTTCTATCGCTATCGCTATTTCTTCTTTCTTGTGATTGATGTTTTACATTAATATCTCTTCTAAAATCAAATATATTATTTAAGACTACTTAAAACATAATATAGTACATACATATTTACATTTAATACTGTCATTAACATAAATTTATATTATCTTTGACATCATAAACATAAGTTATAAAAATACGTTATATATAACGAATAATATTCTTTGTGGCTGGAGCTTTATACCATCATTTCATTAACTAAATGATCTTAATAAAACTATCTATAATTGAATTTGAAACTATCTCAAAACATTGTTTGGTTATTCATTGGCTGAATGGAATCTTAGGCTGGTATGTATAGGTCAATATTTATAAGTCGGTTCTTATTTTATCAAGTCTATCCTAAACAATGTCCTAAAGTTTTGCATTCACAATGCTAGAAACCGAGATTTTGAACAGAGAGAAAGAAAATTAACAAATCACATTTGAACAATTTCATATGACTAATGCGATTGGTCAATTCTTTCTTTATCCGATCTCAAATCAATTTCTAACATCGTAGACACAAGGCTTAAAATGTTAATATTACTCTCTGATTGGTTTATGACATCTTAACTCTTTGAAGCACAGTGTCCCACATATGTGACATCTTTTTAACCACAGTTTTTTATGTTTTTCATACAATTTCTAACATATTACTATAGTGAAAAGAACATTATCAGTGTTTAGAACATCAATTGTTATAAAAAAAACCGTGGAAACATTCCTATTGTTAACGAAATGTATTTTATAAATAAACAAACTAGAAAAATTCATCCTTTTTTAACAATATATATATAAATGTGACTAATCAACAATAGCTAATTAGAAAATGAAGTCTGATGAGAGGTTTTTCGGATCGCTGATTATGGATCTGAAGGCAAAATTAAAAAATTCAAAATGGCGGATCTAAAATAGCGGACATAAAAGTGAAAAATTGCTTGATTCCAATGAAATTTGTTACTCGAGGGTTTTCGGGAACGCTGATTACGAATCTAGCCTCAGATTTTTAAAATTCAAAATGACGGATCCAATAGTAATTTTAATTTTAATTTTAACTTTTTAATTTTAATTTCTAATTCGCAATTAGCGACTCAAAAACTCTACTTGATCCCATTTTACAGCCCAAAACTAATTTTCTGTTCGCCATCTTGGATCCGCCATTTTAAATTTCTAATATCTGATATCAAATTCGTAATCAACAACCCCGAAAACCGAATAACAAGTTCCATTAAAATCAAGAAATTTTTCACATTTTTATCCACCATATTGGCTCTGCCATTTTAAATTTTAAAAATCTGAGGCCAGATTCGTAATTAGTGATCACGAAAACGAGTAACAAATTTCAACTGAATTCTACAGAAAAATGTATGCTTTAAAGAGTTAATAAGACTATAAGTTAAAATTATCCCAAATACAAGAATCAACTATGAATATCAACCAATTAAATTTTAATTGTTCTATAAAATTTTTTAAAATTTAATTTAACCAATAAAATTATTAATAGTTGCGTTCGGCAGAAAAAGCAGCTTTATAACATATAATTCTTGAATATGATTGGTTTATACGTACATTTAGATCTAGTGAGGAACTAAGAGCAAGACCAATCAAATTAAAGAATTTTACAACAGTTGCAAAACTACTTTTTCTGCTAAACGCAATCATTAAAGTATTTCAACATTGCACTTAAAATAATTTTAAATTTAATATTGTTGTAAAAATGATCTTTAGAAATTCCCTTTTAGGGAATTTCCACAGAGTTACTGAATAGAGCACACTGTGCATAATTACCTCATGCTTAATCCATAGCGAGAGATTCGCATCGCGATCGATCCGCTCGTCGTTGCTTGAAAGGGATAACACCGGCAAAACGAAGAACGTCAACTAACCTTGAAAGAAACGAAACCTATTTTTAATTACAGGCTCGTTCTTTCATTCGTCTTTACGTCACGTCGAGGAGCGCCGGATCGATAATATGCGATCCATTTACACTTCAGGCGTGCGTTTTCCGTGCTCCTTTTTGCATTTCCTGCGAAAGGAAAACAGACGCTCTGCACACGTTGCGTTTGAAAGAATAAATCAGTATCAAAGGTTAACAAATGAAGGTATAGAAGACGCGTGCGATCAGAATCATCATACTTGCAGCATTATGTTAGACGAATTAATAGAATACGTTATACATAAATTTCTCATTGTATGAAAGGAATCTTGTCCTTTTATTTAACTTTTTTCTTCATTTCCTGAATACTGTTGATCGTTAGTTTGCCAGATCAGACGCCATAACTGTTTGGGTGCTCATTTATGTTGATTAGACTATTTTATCTTATTGTTAAATAAATGATATTATGAACACTCGGACTTTATAGATTTGTTTATTCTTCTACAGTTGTTTTGCTTTTACAATGTGTCATCTCTTATGTTTCTTTCATAAAGATACGAGACTCTGTTTATGGGAGAGGACATTTAATAAGAGGAATGTGATCAAGAACAATCTGCCTTTATTTTCAAAGTTGAATTAAAATGTCAACAGATGTTCAATGTGCTTGTTTTTGTTTGTCTGGGACACTCAGGCGAGTCGATGATCGCTCATCAAACCACAACATTCACGACTCGCAAAGATAAATAGAAGGGAAAACAGATTCGAACGAATAAATGCGGCAACGTCGAACGACCGTTGAAAGATATTCAAATCGGAATAATAGAATGTTTACATAATCGTTTGCAAAGCGTAGCAACTCATAACAATTTCAGGATAGGATTTCCTAGAATAGAAGTCATAATTTATAATATAAGGACATTATTATGACTTTATTTGTCACTTACATAAATGACAAATGAAGTCATGATGACATCCTATGGTATATCATTATGGCCGGTATTCATAGCCGATTCTTACATTTAAGACCGTCTTATGTACAATCTTAAGATGTCATAAATCAACCATAAGTCGCATTAGCATCTTTAGATATTACCGGTCTTTGGACGGTCTTAAATGGTCTTGAAATAAGAATCGACTATGAATATTGGCTATACAGTTCATTTTAATTTTAAAACCTTAAGATTTTAATACATTTCAAAGACTACAGTCTTAAGATCGTACTTGATAAAATTCATAAATATAAGATTATTCATAAAATCCGTAAAAGCCTGATTATGCGTTTCTACCTGGAATGCTTATAATAAATCCGACTATTGATTCGGGGGTGAAATTATTTCATCCATGTATCGACGTGGAAGCTCAAGTCGTCGAAAACACAGTCGGGAGAATCGGCGAGGTCAATGTCCTCCAGCGCTTACAACCGGCTCGTAACTATTCGACGTTCGTCGTGCATATGCGATTTTTTTCCTTTGCATAATCCTATGCACAGACACACACGTATATATGTATCGATCCACGCGGCGCAGGTCGTTATTAATATTAATGCTCATTCCGCGCAATTCTCTCCAATTTCCATCGTCATTAACGAAATTTTTACATAGCATCCGCCCCAAGAAGAGAAACGCAAATCGTCCTCCTCCGTTCTGGCGCTCTCCCGAAACGCGTCCAATGGACGCGGATACGATAAAGTCGTTAGTCGCCCGCCATTGTAACCGTTCGCGCCAAATCGCGCCGATCGCGCGCGCGAAATTCCCGAAGCGAGGCGAGGGATCCCGCCGCCGTCACCGTCGCTGCTGCCGCGGCGACGTCAAGGTAAGGAAGAAGAGGGAGGAAAAAAAAAAGGAATCGAATAAGGAAGGGAGGAGGCGAGCAAACCGAGAGAATCGTCGTGACTCGGGGCGCCGCGTTGCGAGCCTTTAGCGCGGCACACCAAGTACGAACGAACGAATGGGCGATTTTTTCCCGATGCTGCCAGCCTGCCACCGCTACCACCACCGCGCGCGCGGGGCGATCTTTTGGCGGGAATTCGTTGACGCGCTCACGGATCGGGGACTGGCGGGGGAGGGAGAGAGGTCCTCGGCTTGCGAATTGCAGCTCGACGAATCGCGTCGCAGTGTATCGTCGTCGGTCAGTTGTGGCTTGGTATTCTCTCGGTAAGTTGGCAGTTGACTTCGTATATACATACGTCGCATTTACGTGTATGCGTGTGTTTTGTATCGCTAGTTGTACTGTACGTCGACGATGACGACTCGGGTACGTTGATGCGACAGGTCGTTCGTTTTTGGAAGCCGGATCGCCAACCGCTTACCGCCGCCGGCCGGCTCGGCTCGGCTCGCCGCCACCAAGGGCCGAAGAGCGCGCGCGAGATCGCGAGACGAGACGAGACGAGAGAGGACAGAGGAGTGGAGGCTGCGTTACGTCTGCGGCGCGGCGCGGCGCGGCGCGGCGGGGCGGTAGCGGAACACGTATACGAGAGTCGAGAGTGTGCGTGAGAACGAGCGAGCGCGCGCGCGCGCACGTTGGTATCCCGTGTCCGTGATTGTGTGTAGAGTGCGCGGGCACAGCGGCGCCTGTTAATACACGGCGGTACGGCAGCGAAGCGAACGAGAGCCGAGAGCGTGCCGAGTGCACCACACGACGCGGGCAAACGCGAGTGATCGAGCGAGCGAGCGAGCGAGCGAACGCGAGTCCGCGGCCGAGAGACGAGACTGACGAGAGTGCGTTTGTCGAAGAGCCGCACGGCGTCTCGTGATACGATACGATACGATACAACACGAAGCGACGTGACCGCGAGGCGCGAGACATCACCTACCCGCCGCCACGCCACTACGCGCGCCGCGCTGCCGACCGGCAACGGGAAACCTTTGTTCTCCGCGGAGCAGGAGTACGTGGTCCGACATACGCGAGATCAAATTTTCTTCATCTGTACCGAGCGGTGAGGTGAGTGGAGTGCGCGAGTTGGTGCGGGCGGGCGTGTGTGCCTGCGTGCGCGCGCGTTCAACGGTCGTTGTCGTTTACTCATTTATGTGAACCACGCTCATTTCCCAATTCCTCCGATGTCGTTTATTCCAAAACGGCCGTTAACCGTGAGGCGGATATTATTTATTTCGACGGTAAGCGCGCGCGACCGCGCCGTCCAAGCGTGTCTGATAATTCGCCGGGCTTGTGACGGATTTTTCGCCGCGCTCCTCGTTACCGTGGCGCAGTTACTTGCAGAGATTATCGGCACGGCGGTTTCGACGCGGTCTCTCAACGGCGCGGATAGACGACGCCGCCGCCGCTGCCGCCGCCGCGGAGGCACACACGACTCGTGGACGCCATGATATCGCGCCTCTCTCTCTCTCATGGCGTCTCCCCGAGTCGACGCGGCCGTGTCCCGTCGTCCGTACGGTTATTTCCTCGTCGCGAGGCGACGAGACTTGTCGCCGTCGTGTAAAATTCAAGGATAAAAAAAATGATAATAGCGATTTTGCTCGTTCCTTCCTCCGATATCGAACCGACGCGGCGTCCCCGTCGGGACTCGACGCGATCCGTTTGCAAATTTTGAAAATGGCGGGCATGAAACTTTCGGAGTAAGAAGAAGACAGACGCCGTTAGCCTGCGAACGCGACTTTCAGCCAATTGCGACGATATTTGACGACGTAGTTACCGCGGAATAAAGAACGTGAGATTTTGCTTGAGTCGCAATATAAGAGTAAATTATTGAAACCCGCGAAGGAATTGTTTTCGATCGCGCCGAAAGCCGCGCGCCATATCGCGCCGCGCCAAAGAGGCGTTTTGCGACGCAAATTGCACATCGCGCACCGCGTATCTCTTCTCGTAAACTTGCGAGGCGCGTAATTGATAGTACTGATTTTCGCAGCGCGTTTGCGCACTCTGCTTTCTCTCTCTCTCTCTTTCTCTTTCACTTTTTCTCTCTCGTCGCGATCTCCAATGCTCCTTTAAGCGCGCGAGACAACGGGAGGAAAATATTGAAAGATCGATAGTCACACTCGTTCTTTTATTTTTACCCTTTTTTTTCTCTCCTGAGATTCGAGAACCTCAATGTATCTGAGCTCTGTTCAACAACAGCGATAGGCACGAACTCGTTATCGGTTTTATCTGTCTATGTAAGGTTAATACATTCTTCTGAAAAGATACACATTTATGTTCTACATGTAGATACATATTTTGATAGATAAATATTTGTTTTACCACGTTTATTTATTTATTTTACTAATATATGGCACTAAGAGATTTTGCGAGTTAAAGGATTAGCCGCGAGTACAAAGGATATATTCACAAGGAATTCATTTGATGGGCAATGTTAAATAATTATTAGTATAGCAAGTAATTATTTTCACACTAGCCGCACAGCATATACACATGTATACACAAATAACTGAGAACTCCTTGTATTAGTTGGTGCTCTTCATTCATCTTATCGGAGAGATACAATCTGAAAAAGAGACAAGGCGATTAAGAGAAATAATCGATATTGATTTTTGCTTTTACAGTGAAACAGGACAATAAATATGTCAGACGACAATTCCCCTGTGGTAGAAGAGCAAAAAAAGAAGAGAGGCAGGCCAGCTAAGGCAGATAAGAACGCTGTTAAGGAGCCCAAAAAGAGGGGTAGACCTGCTGCAGAAAAGAATAATGCAGTACGCCCTGCAAAATCTGACAACGAGGATGATGCACCACCTGGACCTGTTAAAAAGGGAAGGGGTAGACCTAAGGGCTCCCACAAGAAGAAGGTAAGAAGAATTAAGACAGAAATATTTGTTAAGCCACCAACTACTAATATTATTGTCTGTATAATTAATTTTAATCATCTATTTTCACAAGAAAATTATTGAACTTACAGCAAGGACCACCAAAAGGCACAACTACTTCGTCACGTGGTCGCGGTAGACCGAAAAAGACAGAAGAGAAACCCGAACTTACTGGTGAAGATGAAGACGAGCAAGAAGAAGAGGAGGAGGAAGAAGAGAATTGAAGCATCCACAGATGCAATAGAGGAGGACGAAACTAACACAGCTGACTTATCCTTCGAAGACCTTTAAATAGAACGTCGTATTGAATTGATTCATTTTAAGGTTTACTTTTCATTTATTTTAACCTGATTTAACTCTCGAGCGAGTGTCGAAGCGGTGAACACTGTCCTGATACTCGAGTTTTCTCAGAAACACTCTAGTTCACAGTGCACATTGCCACACGTTGATGATGATGAATTCACGTTACTATTAAGAAACGTCGGATACAAAAGTTGTGTTACAAATTTATTAAGTTCTTTATATTTACTTGACATCACTACTATTAAATGATAAATGAAAATCATACTTTTAAGTACTAAGACTACGTACATGTAACCTTCTTTAACAGTAAAAGACTGGATTACGATGCCGATCTCGAAACTTTTTTAATTTGCCCGAGAAGTGAGGTTTGATAAACTTTTTTTCTAATTAAAGAAAACTTTCGCAGTATAGAGAATATTGTGTCACATGTTTGCTACCTCCTTTTCTCCTTCATATGCATATTACGCGATTCATGAAGCCAAAAAAAAAAAGAATTCCATACTGATCTTATATTGTAAGAGATAGAGAAAGGTAAACACGAAAAAGAAACTTCTTGTATGTAACATATGCAGGGACTATTCTTTTCTAATTAACATTAATAAGTACACTTTCTTAATGTATATTACTGTCGTTTTTGAGGCAAGCATATGTGTGAATGTCAAATTTGTATTAAAGTAAATAAACTCAAAGTACTCTTATTAATTTTGCATTTATATTTTCCCCGATTTTTAAGATTTTGATTAAAAATTCTACACTTTATCGCGAAGTTGTGACAATATACAAAACAATAGCATAACTTATAATCGTTTCGTTAAACGATAGAAGCATTATTTTTTAAAATTATCAAAGGGAAAAGAATAATATAGGGAAATAAAATAACCAGTTATTTTGAATGAGGAAAGAATAATCTTTAAGAAAAATAGGAAGATATGAATATGATTAAAATGAATTGTATAAATAATAAAGTTATGAAAAATTTCATATTTGTATTTTGTTATGAAATTAATTACGTAAAAATCAATATATGTCTATATATGTATTATATACATATTAATTGACTGATTTTTTGAAACTTGTGTGTGCACGTATAATATTCAATTATAATAAAACAATTTAAAATTTATTTTCGTGTATAATTTAGATGACATTAGGCTATAAAAAGAAGTTGAAAATTGGAATTATCAAATATATTTCTAATAAATATGTTATTTTTATAAAACTTTGGTCTTTAAGAATCTGTATAAGAAAAAATATAGTTTTTAGCTAAAGTTGTAAATTCCGGTATGCTTAATAACGATGTGTATATAAAAATTACAATAAAGAAATGTCTTTAGCTTATGATAGTTATAGCTTAATGAAAAAATGATATAAATGCTATGCAAAAATATACTACTAGTGACCACTGAATAGCTCTGCATTTTCTTCAGTATCCATGGATTGGTATCCTTGCTGTAAAATCAACAATGATTCTTATTTTTAAAGCACTTGCGCAAATCATGAGCGAAAACAATCTTACACACTCGTCTCTGATGTGTATTATAGCACTCGTCCAACAGTTCGGTCTCCCAATCATCCTCCTCTTCTTCTCCAGGATCAAAGTTGTACATTGGCATGAGTCTGTGTCTTAAACGTTCCAACTTGCGTTTTCTCGATATAATCAATACCTTTAAAAACCAAATTAGATATTAAAGTTCGAGAAATCTTAATTATACCTAGCAAGAAAAGCAGGATATAAAATTTTGCTGAAAAAAAAACATATGCCAAGATTTGTATGATCGTATCACATTTATCTGTAATTTTTATAAAACAATAAGATTGTATATATTACAATATAAATATTAAAACATAGAATGATAGATACATCACACATTGTATTGATACTTGCATAATGTTGTGTGCAAAAATAAAAACAGGGCAGGGGGAAAACGTCACAAGGTAATGACAAAAGTGATATCGCTACCCATACCACAGCTGATAGTATAATAACAGAAACCACTACACCGAGTGGTACAAAAATATATTCTACTCCTTCTGGCGGACCAAATTCATCGAACGATTCGGTTGTCGGTGTGTATATCATAGTGCTTCTTGAAGTGTTAAATGATATCGCTGTAGGTTCGGATAATGAAGTTATCGCGGTTTTGGATATATTCCACAATCGTTGATTATTCTCGCTGTCTTGCGGCAACTCTACGTACGCCGTCGTGGACACATTGTCATTGTAGATTGTACTTGGCATGCTTGTGGAATCTGTCGCAAGATCATTCACCAGTACAGTGTACAAAATAGACTCGGTGGCATCTGTTGCGTTGTATTCTCTCGCATCATTTGTATCATTATTCTCATGCATTGTATTAGAAAAAGCTCAGTTAATTGTTGTTAAGCCATCAGTTAATTACGCTAACTTTATAAAGCTCCTCGCATTGTGTGGCACATATTTATATCTTATGTCAAGTATTAATAAAATTAGTAATTTCTTTTTTTGTAATAGACAGGCATAAAGCAAGATGCGTTTGCTAACTTCTTACGCTATTACTTCTCAGGCTTGGTGTTGTCTTCTTGAACTGTATCCAGATAGGCCCATAGTCTAGATTTTATAGGAAATGTGGATATCAAACTAAACTATCTCTGTTATATTTCCTTCTCTTTCTTTCTTCGTGCTTTGTCAACAAACATGCGCGTTTCCCGCCGCGCTACGACAGCTACGTGATATCATGTGCTCGTTGTTGGATATCCTATCATCCTCGAATATCGTTTTCACATGTCAATGAGGGGAACACCGACGTCATCACATCGGTCTTATCAATTATTCATCTAACGATAGATAACTCCGGCTTTATCATTAGACGTCGTAAGATCTCACTTTGGTATTCCCGTGGATCCTTGGAAGTATCAGACAGACTCCATTGCATTGCATTATCGTCTAGATCCGATGGTGATCTTTTGATCCTCTCCGAACTGTTCGAAGTTGATCTATCACACTGTACCACAGTATATACAGTAGTGCAACTCTCTTGATTTTATATTGGTCAAAATGGAGTGCGCATGCGGGAAATAAGTAAGTTGCCACGTCTCTTTTGCTCCTTTTTTTATAACTCTCTCTCTCTCTCTCTCTCTTTCTATTTAAATAAGCGTTTCAGTGTTCTACTTAAGCATTTGTTTTTCAAGTATACATGGTTCAGAGTAGAAATTTAGAAGGAAGTGTTACGTGTATTGTCTATTTGATGAAATATTGTGTGAGAAATCTCGAAAGTTTGGTCTAATTTTTGTGAAAAAATGATAAAGTAAAAAAATAAACAAAAGTAACATAGAAAATCGAGTATGAAAGATTTCTTTTTATTTATTGTATTTTAAATTTATTTTTTGGATATAAATTTCTTTTATATCAGCTTTCTCATAATATTTTCATAGTTATATAATTACGTAATTCTTTATACAAATATACATTTTTAAGTTAATTTAATATTTTTCCTAATTTTTCTATATTTTTTTCTTTATTTTTCAATATATTTACAATTTATTTTTAATTTTCATAAAGTTTAAATTATTTCATTGCAAGTAAGTTTATTCACATTGCATGCTCTAATATACTCCAATATATTCCTATAATAGCTCTTATTCACTTCAACGCATTCGTTGGAATACGATGCGAATAAATCTAGTGAGTTTTTCGAGGAATTTTGACGAGCGAAAAAAGAATGAAAAAAAAAGAAGTTTAGATGATAACTATGGCAACGGTAGGTAACTTACTTATTTCACGCATGCGCACTCCATTTTGATCAACACTAACATCAAAGATGCCAACAGAGGATACGGTCAACGCGATGCTGCAAACGCTTTGAAGCGTTTTTTAACTAGTCAGTTTGTAAAATTCTTTCTTCTAATTGGTCTATCATATGCTTCGAAGCATTTGAAGCATTTCATCGCAGCCATTGAGTTGCGTTACTGTGACTATACCATACCATGATGGAAATATATACAAGAGCTGCGTTCGGCAATACAAATCTGAGGCGCAGGAGTGCTCTTTTTCTATAGTATACGTGACATATACTATACTACTATACTACTATAATATAAGAGCAATATCCGATGTCTCAGATTTGCATTACCGAACGCAGCTCTTATATTGTATCTTATATGAAATATTAAGGTGCCTTTTCATGCGCAGCACGCTGCGGCAGCAAAAATGTCACGTGATACAAATTTTTCAAAATTACTTCTGCACTTCCTACGCATGAAAAGGAATAATGGCAACAGCATATGTATAAAGTTTAAATTCAAATATGTGTCTTTTATTTGCTCAGCTCGAAAATTAATATGGAAAACTTAAAAAGATAAAAACTTGTGATTATATGGTAATTGGTTAGTTCAATTACAATTTGGACAATTACTATTTCAAGTAATTATTTAGAATTTAGAATATCCCCATCACTTCAAATCTTAATAAAAATATACTCATTGTATTATCAATTTTCACATTTTTTGCAAATATTGCAGACTTTCTCGACATCAAATTCTTTGCTGTTCGAATTCTTTCGTTGCTCATTCGATTGAACTTCAATGAGATGCGGCAAAATATATTGGGTAATCTAAAAAGTATCCGCGGTTTTTTGTCACTAGATGTGTGTTGATGGTCATATATCTAGTGACAAAGTACCGCGGATACTTTTTAGATGACCCAATATTTTGCATTGGAAGTGCATCATCTCATATAAAATTTTTAATCAATAGCAACGAATTGCTGCCATAGCGTGCCTTTTCATGCGACGCTGAAACGTTTATTTTCTAACGTCAAAAGGATTACGTGATCACAATTGTTGCCAACGACAACTGAGAGTCGATTCTGTATCCTCAAACAAGGTGAAAATTATAAAAGTGAGCAAATTTACTAGGTGTTGACCAATTAAATTATCAGTGTTCTAGTAAATTCGCTCACTTTTGTAATTTTCACCTCGTTTCAAAATACAGAATCGATTCCCTGAAATCCATAAAAAGGATTTACAGATCACTGACAAGATAGCAGACAAATTGAATATTTTTAATTTATTTATGTCTACATAATTTGAGAATCGTTTGGGGAAATTCAGGAAAAGTATTTAAACATTTGGTAATAGTTAATAGTATTTTTCTTGTTATTAACAAATTTTATCATTCGTCAAGTTAGTAGACAGCGATTTTATTTAATGTGTTTTAGAGCCGATTGTTCCACCTTTTGGTAAATTTTACCTGTTGGATAAGAAGCAAGATTACCGAATTACATACGCAGATTACTAAGATTTATCTCACAGGTAAAATTTACCAAAAAGTGGAACAACCGACCCTTATGAATGAAATCGATTAAAAATCATTTGACGTTTTTATTGTTATTTTCATTTGGGAAAAGTCGCTATTTTGTAATTCAAGAGATTTATATATTGGATCATCTTAAAAGTATCCGCGGTTTTTTGTCACTAGATGTATTGACCATCAACACCTAGTGACAAAAAACCGTGGATACTTTTTAGATGACTCAATATATTACAAAAACGAACATGCATGGATATATCCACACACGTGCTATATCATTTGATTCATAATATCGCAACACGATATTATGAATCAAATATCGATTTATCATCTTCCAGCTTTGAAAAATGGACGATGTACCGAAAGACACTGTTATGCTTCGCATAATAAAAGGAACAGGAAACAGGGAACAGAGCATAAGCATTTCAACCTATCAGAACTGTATATTTCACAATACATGATTTCTAATAGGTTGAAATTCTTATTCTCTTGGGTACAGTCAACGCGATGCTGCAAACGTTTTGAAGCGTTTTTTAACTGGTCAGTTTGTAAAATTCTTTCTGCTAATTAGTCCATCAAATGCTTCAAAGCGAGACTTTGACCACAGCCTTTATTTTCTGTTCCCTGTTCCTTTTATTGTGCGGTATCCCTTAAAGTTTTATTTTATTTTATTTGAAAGTATATTAAGCCTGCGGCACACGATGCTTGTTTCCTTGCTAGATTAGAATCGTACTGGCAGAATCGCAGCCAATACGATGGCGAGATTCTAATCCAGCTAGCAATTCAGCGGTAGGAAAACAAGTATCGTGTGTCACAGACTTTACTCCAATTTTCCCGCGAATTGTTGGAAAGATTAGGTTAAGTCCGACTCTGAAAAGCAGACGACGGGCTTCACATATACCAATATGCTTACTTATGTATTGTATGATAATGTATATGGCCGATACAGAACACGTGTTTCCTCGGCTTGCATCATTTACATCATATGTCGATTCATCATGAATGGTACAAGTTTTGGCAAACATACATGATCCAAAATATTCAGTATTCGATAATAATTGTTGTCCTCGTCAATGATTGTGTGAATACTTTTTCTGCCGAAAGATCTGGCACGTGATATAAGGTAATCTTTTGATCAGAGAACCACTTTTCCTACTTATCAGCTCGATGACGTTTCTTGAAATCTTCTCATTAATCGGACCTAACGTCGAGACGGAGCATAACGTGATAAGGAAATGTTTCACGAACAAAAAGAGTCCGCACCGAATCTTTCGAAGAGAGATATCTTATTTACATCATTTATCGTAAGTGTCATTTCGTCCATGGTTACCGGCTGATTATTAAACTTATCACGTGCGAGTTATCTAACTATATTATTTTTTATACTTGTCACTTGTTATCTTTTCTAAGTTTTTTTGTAATTTTTTGAGAATTTCTGATATTGTTTATATAAACAACATATTCCATTTATAATTCACCGGCTAATTATAGTTCATGTTTTCCTCATCAATCTCATATCGATTATTTATCAGGCGTTAAATTTTATTGATTTATTCCACATGCCTACTGTTATTTACAAATTGATTTTCATAAATGACCGTAAATAGTTGCGTTTTATTTTCTTATAAATCATTTCTACATCATCAATAGATTGCTTGTTATTAATATTTCGAACGTAAAAAACTAATTTTGACTAATATAAGGTTAATAAATTATTTTAGTATATTATTTTATTTTTTAAATATAATTTAATATAATTTATCATTTATTGTTTCTTTGATGTCTTAAATATTTAATGAAATTCTTTTATCAAATAAATCATTACTGACAAATACAGAAACTTTTACTTAAAGTAACCTAGTTAAAATATTAAAATATTGTCAATAGATTTTAATAGACATCAATATAATTTTATTAGAAAATGATTGTTGCTTCATGTTAGTCAGGTGCTCTTGCAGGAGTCGTTTGTGACGTGACACTTTTCCCATTGGATACCCTGAAAACGCGTTTGCAAAGTCAACATGGATTTTTCCAATCCGGCGGTTTCAGGTACCTGTACAAAGGCATAGGGCCTGTAGTACTAGGTTCAGCTCCGTCAGGTATAATTTAATATTGAAATAAAACACAGTTATATAAAAAAAATATTTTTCCTGTAATATTAATGAAAATATTAATATTACAGCTGCTATATTTTTTATTACTTATGAAGGAATAAAACAATATTCGCAACCATATGTACCAAATCAGTATCATTCCATCATTCACATGATCGCAGCATCATCTTCTGAAATAGTAAGTAATTGCATTCAATAATGGTCATTTAATGCTTTCTATTTAGCGATACAAATCAACATAAACATTTTATCTTTCTTAATATTCAATAACAAAGATAGAAACGTCGTTTTGTCATTAAATGGAAAGCATCAAATGTTTTATAGATCTATTTGTCACTGCACTAAGACTGATATTCAAATTATTCATAGATTGTTCTTATATTTAAGATCATTTTACAGTTAAATAAATGATCATATGAAATTTTCATCTTGAATTAATATAAGGAGTCATTCCTTAGAATATTTTACAATATTTCAAAATCATCTCGTACAAATCATATTTTATAAATATCGAAAATATAATAAAATTTGATTCACTTGTGCAGACTGCCTGCTTGGTTCGAGTACCAGTCGAGGTAATTAAACAAAGGAAACAAGCGCTTTTGTCTGATACGCATCGACTGAAATTAAGAACATTATATCGCGGTTATGGAAGCACTGTCCTTCGGGATTTGCCATTTGGTGTGATTCAAATGCCATTATGGGAATATTTCAAGCTTTATTGGACCCAACAAATAGAACGGGAATGCACACCCCTGGAAGGTGCCACTTGCGGAGCTGCGTCAGGTAATAAATCTAGTACTTAGTAAAATAATTTTAGAACAATAATCTTACTTATATGAGATTTTTAATTTTTTTTTTATTTTTCAGTTGCTATATCAGCCGCCATAACGACGCCATTAGATGTTGCAAAGACCAGAATTATGTTATCTAGTACATCTGCAGAAAAAGAGGAAGTTAAAATATCGACAATGTTGAAAGAGGTTTATAGACACTACGGTTTTAAAGGGTGAGGGTTGTGTATAAAATATATTTTTTTCAATCGAAATCTGTTTCTGAAGTTGTAAGAATAATGTTTCTTATAATTTTAGAATTAAAATTATAAGAAAACTCAAATGATTAAAATTCAATACATATAAGAAAGGAGCTACGAGCCAATATAATATATTTATTACAATATTCAAGATAATTATAAACAAACGTAGAAATTTACTGACAAAATTTAATCACAAATATAATAAAACGTTTCAACCTATCATGAGATCATCTTGAATGTTGTAACAAATATATTGGCTCGTAGTTCCTTTCTTATATATATTTAATGTTTTTTTTTAGGTTGTTTGCTGGTTTTCTCCCGAGAGTAACTGGTTTTACTATGGGTGGGTTTATATTTTTTGGTGTTTATGAACAAGCTAGAGAATTTTATATATCCTACTTAGTTAGTGAAGCCTTAGTTAAGTGAACAAATTATAAAAAAGTTATGTGAATTAGATACCACATTAGACCAGTAAATGAGTTTTCTCACTCACAATCAGTAATGTTCTACTGGGATTAATTCCAAAAGGTAATAATAAATTTGATTGAATTAAAAAATTTTTTTTTTAGTTTATTCATTTCTAATATTTTACTGTAACAAAATTAGGACTGAAAAATTCCCGTTTATCTATTTTCAGCCTGTCAAGGAATTTTGAAGTAAAACATTTTTCAAATTTCTATGTAATAATAAGTATAAAATTTTTGAAATTTATCATGAAAATAAAAAATCTACATTTCGTATACATTCAGGAATATAATTCTATCACTGAATCTTATCAATCGCAATTCATAATCGCATTCATGTGATTATGAACAAATTTTATTCATTTTACCAAAATATGAAAAAAAGAGCTAAATGATCAAGAATCACATATTTAAAATTTTAAACTGCTTATCGCATAATTTTTCAAGTATACAAAATTGTACATGCACATTTCATATATTTTTTTTTAATCTGCTATTTGCTAAAATATCTAATCTAATTTTTAAATATCTAATTTTTGCGAAGTTGTGTTGTGCTAACAACATTGCATATATAAAATTCTGAGCTTTTACTAATAAACAAAATAATATCACACTGGTCATTAACAATACATTAGAATCTATTTCATTATGTTTATCATAATATTAGAGATAAATTATCTAGTATAAAAAAACATAAAAGAATACAATAAGTACAAATACTGATTATATTAGATTGCGCAACAATACCTTTCCCCAGTTTTTTTGCTTAGAACAATTGCTTCTTCTACCTTTTGCAAATTTTCAGGATTGGATACGAAATCTTGTATAATTTCATCGAACAATTCGGCTATAAAGAACAGATATAATAAATATACATTTTGTAAATAAAATAAAACGTTTATTAAATGTAATACTTTCTTACCTACGTTCTCTCCCGTTTTACTAGACGTTACGAAAAGTTTGGTCTGTGTACCACTCGCATACCTCTCTACAACACTTTGTATATCTGGATCGTCTGATACAAAACCTTCATCGCACAAATCCTTCTTGGTGGCACAAAGATATACTTTACAATTCTCTTCAATGCTTCTAAGTTCTCTTACCCAATGCTTTGCTCTTTGGAACGTACTCGATTTTGTAATATCATAACACACTATGGCAGCTTTGGCACCACGATAATACGTTCTAGTCATTGCGTCATACCTAATAATTAATGATAACAGCTATTGATGCTATATTATAACGAATTCGATCACTTGCATTACATTAGATTAGTTTATACTAAAAACTGTTATGCTTAAAATTAGCAAAGTTAAATGTAAAAGTATGTAAATATTTTCAATGATTAAAGTACTTAAAAATGATATTGTCACGTTATTTGATGGAATATATACATATTATTTCATTGTTAAAATTGATTATATTTTTTATGTCATTTTTATTTTACATAAAGCAGTTTGTAATGTGCACTAATTTAATGTAGTGAGTGTAACCGAATTTATTATTATTCTATATTGGGTTATTCTATATTGGGTGCTTTCCAGCAAGAGACAGATACAGTTAACACAATGAATCATTATATCCTTGTTTGCCAATGTTAAACAAAGAAATAATCATTATGTTACACTGTAGCTGCTTTCTTTTTAGGAGATACAGTCGATATAAATTTCGTTTTATCTGTTATTCATTAAATGTCAAGAAGAATAGAACATTTGTGTCTACTGTATCTCCTAAAAAAAAAAGCACCAATTTTAACGTCAAAATTTCGAGTTGGGCACATGATGTAGTAATTTTATATACTTACTTCTCACTGCCTGCAGTATCCCATATTCCCATAATAAGTGTCACATCGTTCACTTGCACTCGCTTCGCTGCAAACACAGTGCCTATTGTCTGCGGCATAATTTCAACTGGATTAATTGGTATGACGCCCTCCCTTCCATTTAGACGATTCTCAGTGCAAACTTTAATACAATGTTATTTTATAATTTTCTTTCCACAATGTCGCGGACTAAGAGAAACAAGATGTACTATATTAGTGCTCGCAAATTGACTAAGCCCATTCTTTTTAGCTGCATTTCTTTTACAAAATATCTGTTAGCAATTCGTTTCTTATTTTTTCTTTAATTTCTGTAACGACTCCCTAGTGAAAATTGTTCTCATAATTTTTATACGAATTGGAACATTTTTCAGAAATACTCAGAAATATTCGGAAAATTTACATCTTCTCTCAGAATTTCTCATACAAGTGAATTCTGAAATATTTTTAAATTTTTCATCTCATAATTTTTAAAAGTATTTTTAAATTCTTTAAATTTTGTAATATTTCATCAGAAATTATACAAAAAATCTTAAAAATCTTACGATATTTCATAATTAACATATATGAAAAATTCTGAGAAAAGATGTAGATTTTCTGAGAAATGTTTCAATTCGTATAAAAAAATGTGAGAAAGTTATAAATTTATAGAGAAATTCTAAAAAATTATATGAAAATTCTGAGAAAAATTTTCACTAGGATTGTATCAGCATTGAATATCACTGGTGAAAAGTTATAACTATAATGAATTACAATTATAATACTTTTAAAAACTAATTTTTTTGAAAATTTTTATGTATGTGAATTAAACTTAAAACGAAATATTATAATTATAAATTAATTGAAACGCTCACAAATGTATACTAAATTGTGTACTTCTTTCACATTAGGTTTATTTACATTGCTTGCATTTTCTGCAATCATTATTTTTGCTATATGTCTCTTTAACGCCCGAATGTATTCATGTCATTAAATGTAAAAAATTTTGGGATTTCAACATGAACAAATATATAATTATAGTCATCGATATATTTAATTTTAAACGCACGAAATTAAAACTGCCAAGTTCAGCTAAAAGGAATAGTCCTGCTGTCGGGGAGGATTTTAAAGAATTCTAAGGAAAACTACGTCTTTTCTCTTTCCTTTGTTTCTCAACAATCGCCTTTGTTGAATCGTCTTTTTCAAGTAGTATGTACAAGAGGGAGTATTAACGCTATTAGGTGTGCCCTTTATTAATCTTCACATTCTTTCTGTTCTTTTGAGAAATAAAATAATTGGATTATTTTATTAATTTGGAAAACGTGATAGAAACGCGTGTAAAAAAAATGTTTTCTTCTTAATTAAATATTATGACTAAGTGCGAAGACCTACAATTGCGTGAACGCACCCTCGTACACACGCATATAATCAAGTAAATACTTACATTCTGATAGGGTCTATTGCCGTTAAACGAGTCGTGTACATATCTTTCCATGAGACTCGTCTTTCCCACCATCGCGTTACCCAGTAATACGACTTTTAAATCCACGCGACTCATATTTGACTTCAATCGGTTGCTCTTCCTCCTCAAAAGAGTTTTGTTCTCAGAGTATCATGTAATGTACATGAATACATATACAAGGTTATGATAAAAAGCCACTCTAAATTGACCGATTGACGTTCCGAAACACACTGAACGCAACTGAACAGCATTGAACGATACTGATCATGGCGGAATCAAACAAGGTATTGCACATGGATACTTTGAACTCAATTATATGATCTCCTTGTTGTTTACAGAATGTTAAAGAAGGATGAAATGATATATCATGCACATCGTACATGAAACGGAACGCACGGGCTTTGGCTTCAGAATTCAAATACTTCAAATCATTTCAGACTTTGCTTCTCTTTCTCTCTCCCTCACGTGTAGAAAAGAAAGGAATATTTCTTTTATGAAATATTTTATAAGAATACGATGAAGTTTACTAAAAGGTGGAACAACCCAGCCTATATCTTTTATGCAAACTGTATATCTTTGACATGTTGATTATATAATAAAAGATGTGTAAGAAATAAATATGGTTTTATTTTATTACATCACAAATGTAAGAGAAATAAATAAAAAATGTTGCTGATCTCTTATAACATTCTATCACTACTAAATATAATATTCAGTAAATGTATTTTGTACAGAGTGTGCTGTTTTAAATAATGAATCTAAATACTTTGATTAATAAAACGAGGATTTTACTTAGAATTCTTTCTCTAAAAAAAAACTTTATCAAAGTACTCGATTTAAGTTTTTATGATGATTTTTCATTTTCTGATTGTGATTTAATCTTACTTAATTTGAAAATATAAAAATCGTGTTTTTCTAATTATGATTAAATCACTAAACCAGAGAATGAAAAATTGGACTTAAGTGGTACTACATATACTTTTTTTAAATACAGCGTATGTAATACATAAGATGCGTTTTATTTGACACTCAACGTTCGCAAGCATTATTTGATCTTGTTTAATATTCGATAAACAAAAAGGATGAAATAATTCCGTAAGCGTTGCGAGCATCAAGTGAAACGCATCCATAGATATAGATTGAAAGGAATCACGTATTTTCAGACATTCTATGATATATACATATATTATATATATTTTTTTAGTTTACATACGAGGAATGCTTGTTAATTCAAGCAAGAATTCCATCGTCTCTCTTGAATTATATTCTCTCGTAGTATAACGAAACTAGAGGTTCATAAATATTTTTTTAAACTGATATACGAGTATAACAGATTTTTGCTTTTCGAACATCGACACACATTAGACGGTTTTTATTATTATTATTATTAATTTATTTGGCTTTTCCTTGCGCGGCAACTGCGGCCATCGCAGCCTTAACTGTCTCTTCATCACCCAGGAACTTCATAGAAATGACAGGCTTGAAATTCTCATCCAATTCGTATACAAACGGGATACCGGTCGGCAGATTCAGTCCCATAATTTGCTCATTGCTCATTTCTAAAAAAAAAATAGATTTATACATATTTCATAAATTATTATAATAACAAAATAAATGAAATAATAAAGCAAAGTGTCTTACCATCCAAATGTTTTACTATGCCACGTAAACTGTTTCCATGAGCAGCTATAATGATCTTCTTGCCCTCTTTCAACTGTGGAATAATTGTATCGTTCCAGTAAGGTAATGTCCTCTCGATGGTCAATTTGAGGGATTCAAACTTCGGAAATTCGTCCGGCTTTGGCCCATCGGCATAACGCGCATCTTTCACTATCGTGTCATAATATTTGTGATCAGATTCCATTGGCGGTGGTGGTACATCAAATGATCTCCGCCAGATCTGTACCTGTTCCTCTCCATATTTGGCAGCAGTTTCTGCTTTGTTCATACCAGTAAGACCACCATAATGTCGTTCATTCAAACGCCACGTCTTATGAACAGGTAGATTTTCTTGACCAATTTCCTTTAGGATCGATTTGAGAGTCTCCTGTGCTCTTGTGAGTACCGATGTATGAGCTATATCGAATGTATAGCCTGCATCCTTGATAGCCTTTCCTGCAGATACAGCCTCATTCTTGCCTACAAGATTTCCGATATACAAATAATTTTTAATTTAATTTTTAATTTTTTATGTAAAATTGAACTTAATGCTTTGTAATAATCCAATGTATAGTTCTTTGAACATCTAAATCAGTACCCATGCAATCAATAAACTATATTCTTTAATTATATTGAGATCTCTATAAATTCATTCAATCAATAAAAATTTTTGTATTTATATTAAACTCGTAGATGACATTGATATGATACATCATCTTCGTTCATTTATGAAGAATAATTTGAGTATCACAAAGATTTAATAAAATTTTTAAATCCAATTTTAATCTAATCGTTTAAGATGTCAAATGTTAAAATATTTATATTAGTGTATACAAATGCACACAATACAATTTATCAAAATTAAAATATTGGACCATCTAGTGACAAAAAACCGCGGATACTTTTTAGATGACCCAATATTTATAATGAATGAAAGATTTTTATTATCCGATATTATATCAAGTTTTAACATGATTTAATATGATTTAAGATATATGACTGCAGTAATGTACATCAATAATGTCATTCAGAAGAGAGACTCGAAAGATTCGTGTGGAATCACACGACCTTTCGCCCTTGAAAACGGCGAATTGGACGAACACATTTATGCCGGGCGACATTTACGCACCCTTGTCCGACAGATTGGCGTCATACCACCCGCAGAAAAGGTTCAACTTATTCCACTCGCTCTCGCCGTGACGAACCATAACGATCCTATATTTCGACATCTTTTCTGATCGCGAAACTTAGATAATTGCGAGAGAAGCGCACAGCGAACACAATTCGATTCGATTCAATACCTTTGTTCAGCTGTTCAGTCAAGTCCCTTCCCCCCTATTCTTCCCGATTATTTGAGGAGTAGGGATAAAGCTTACTAGGCCGGTAAGCCGATATCATATTTCAAAACATGTAATAGATATTTTACATTATAATAACATTTACAATAATACAATAATACATTAACAATAATGTTATACGTTGTTCGTACACGATATTAGATTATTCAAAAAAATTATTATTTAATAGCAAGTCTGTTCTTTATTCCATTCTCTGGACTTCAATTTTTTGCACCTCGTGCACCTGGTGTTGCTAATTTTGAATTTAGTAGAATTTCTATCAGATTTGGAGATTTTTTACGGGAGATTTTTTGAGAGTACAAAAATTTAGAAGATTTTCCGGAGGACTTTTGAAAAGGAAAATACAAAAAAAAATCCAAATTACAATTAAAATATTGAGAAAACCGCAATATAAAGAATAACTTTTGAACAGACTTGCAACAGGCCATCCAGTTCAGAGTGCAGGGAGTAAAAAATAGAAACCTCATTTCTCATCGATGATAGTCGATGATGGAACGCACTCTACATACTTATGCCTATAATTCTCACGTACTCCTTTTCATCTTGACGTTTGTATTGGTTTCAATTGGTATACAGTCATATAGAGTTTGAAGTTAGTCGGTAATTACAGAAATAGTTCAAAAATTTCGAACTGTCGACGATGTAGTATACAGTGACATCAATTTCTGTTCGAGCACAGTCGATATAAATAAAATCATTTATTCAGAAACAGAATACTCTTTCAATTTCTGCTCCTTTAAAACAGTTCAAGGAGGATCATGTCATCATGCGTGATCATGTGTAACGCATATGACAGTAGAATGGACATCGCCTAAAAGAATGCGGATAATCGCAGACAGATTTATGAGACTGCAAAGTGTAATTGTGGTATATGCTTTATTTGCAAAAAGGTGACCGTCTATTATACTAGAATTATGGAGATAATGAATACCGAAAACGCCGGCGAGTTGCATGCATCACTATCTATAAAGCACCGTGATAGTCTCCTGTCAATCTCATGCAACTGGCAGATCAACAATAATAAGCAATTTGTTGATGCCGTCACCATTGCGTCATCAATGCAGTACTCATCTGCGAGGTAAGTGACTTGATTACAACTTTAAGTTAATAACTAATTTAATGATATTAAAATAATAATAAACATTTGCAGAATAAACTGCGAAGACGTAGCTTCTGTGGATACTTGCATTGCTTTACAACCAATGGGTTCTAATACAGAACCATGTATGTTGAATATTAAAGTATCAAATTGTCAGAAGATAGCACGCATTGCTATTATTTCTGAAGGTAACATCCTAGAAATCTTCAAACAATTTGGAGAATATGAAACAACGATACACGCAGAGTTCATAGATGAGTACGAGGAAAATATAGTTTTCCTTGGCGAAACTATGATACACCCTCCTACTACAGAAGTTAGTATTAAGGTAAGCTGGCTGTTGTTTACGTGGATACTTTTATTTTACATTTAATGTAATAAAATTTAAATCAAGTACAAGTAAATGCCTATAAGAGCCAATACTAAATAAATGTACATTGTTAAGTAAACATTGAAAAACAAAACATTTTAACTCACGTTTGGATTATCTTTAACTATAAATGATCGTCATAATTAAATATTTAATAATGTTTACTTTCTAGTTTATTAGAACAAAAAATAAAGGCCCTCTTATGTGGATATATGGTATAAGACTGTTTTTGACAGACTCTACAAAAGAGGCAACATCTAGTGCCTTTGACTATGATATCATACAAACTTTTCTCAGTAACGCTAGCAATGGCAAAATGAGTCAAGAGTCTGAGATGGCAAAGAGAGTATTTGACGATAAACAGGAAAGTATGAGGAAATATAAAGAGAAACTTTTGGAAACATTTGCAGGCTCAAAATATGACGAGTATATAAATAAAATTGGAAGGAGCGATAATAAAAAACAATTTTCAAATTGTGAAGATAATTATGAGCAGTCAAATGCTACCGAATGTAAAAATAGAATTGAAAGAAGAAATAGTAAAACGGAATATCCAAATTATGAAGAGAATTATGAAAGATCAGATATTAAAACCTGCATTGATAATAAGACAGAGTCTATAAAAGAGACAAAATCCGACATTGTCAATGATAAAGATTTTATCCAGACATGTCTCAATAATATATTTCTCGGTAAAATAAGTCAACAACCTGATATAACAAGAATATTTGAATTTTATGATAACCGCGATAATAACGAGCAATTTAAGCAGAAAATTTTGGAAACTCTTACATCAGGTCCGGATCATTTCAAATGGAAAAATGAAATTTCAAAAAGAGATAATGGAAAAGAATGTCGAAATTGCGAGGCTGATCATGAACAATTGAATTCTTTTGAATGTAAAAACGGAAATATAAGAAATAGCGACGAAAATTGTACAAACCGAGAAGATAATAAGAAATCCGATATAGATATTAGAATCTATATCGACAATAAATTCCATGATATGGAAAAGAGATTGATAGAAAGAATAGAAGAGATGGAAGCAAATACTAATCAGAAACTGGATGCTATTTTGGAAAGACTAGAATCACGGTTGAATGTACAGTAAATGTATTTTTTAGTTATTAATTTCTTATTTTAATATATTCTTTATTATAATATAAGAGAGCATGGATCTGGTAGCATTTGATACAATTTATTTCCGAATATTTTGAAAGTAAATAGAGATTGAATTAAAACACACATTTAATAAAAGAAAAAAATTTAAGTTATCAGATATTTAGTGTAACTTAAGAATGTAAATAGTGAATAATTTGTTGAATATATTTTTTTGCTTTTGTGTTAATCAAAAGATCTGGCTCATTTTAACAAAAATATAAAGTTTCTTTTATTATTTTTATGTAATCTTAGAATAAATTTGTATTCATTTATCATGTATGATAGTATACCATTTTCAAATTTTGTATCAAAATCACATACAAAAAATTGCACATTACCATTTTCAAATTTATTAAATAATTTATTAATTTAAATAATTTTTAATTCACTTAAATTTAATATATTTTAATCCTAGCTATACTTTTTTTTCCTTAATATACACACTTGAGTCTGTATTTATTACCATAACTTCTGTAAAAATGGATGTATTTCAATTAATTTATTTTTTTTCAATAGATGAAGAATTAATTAAGAAATAAGTCCATGATGTGTAAAAATCGATAGAATTAAGTAATTTCAAAATATATAGGTTTAAAGAAAAAGAAAAATTCAGAAAAAATCTCGATTTAGCAAATTGCATTGGGGTTTCTGGAACCGCGCAGTGTGTATAGCTAGGATTAACTTGTCTAAATAGTAGAAAATTACAAACCCTGTCTTAAGAGAGTTTAATACATATATATATTAATGTTATTTTATTTATACAGTCATTTATGTAACTAAACTTTTTAAAAACGATTATGAAATTACATAAATAAGAACAGAAATATCACTTGTTATATTTCTTATATTATATTAGTTATATATTATAAAATTGTTTCAAAAACTAGAAGTGATACGCAATAAAGGCATTAAAATAACATGATTGCAATATAAATTAAAGAAAATAATATTGGCAGTATTATAAACGGAATGACAAAATGACTTTAGTCTATTATGTCAACCTTGTCATTCTCCTGAGGAGGATCCCAAAAATGAAGTTGCTTCCGCCACAACCTCATCATACCATCCCAACCCCTTCTACTATATTTTATATATTTTGGTGGTGTCCTTGGATGCTCTCGCGTACGTTTCTCTCTGAAAAAACGATTTTTATTAAATATATATGCAAACAGAACCTTTACCATATTAATCTTATGACTTACTTTGGAACCAATTTAATATATCTGTCATATCCATTAGTGTTTTTCCCATAATCAATTTCTTTTTGTCTACGTGCTAGCACAACTGGATCTGTCTCATACTCTACATGTCTTTTATCATTTTCTGATGAATTAGTGGTTGTACTAGAGTCACTGGAGTAGCGTCTGTTACGAGAAATCTTAGTATGCTCATGATCCACATTGTCTTGTCTCGTCCTCTTGCGCCAAGTATGCAATTTATTTGGTTTGTTCATATTATCTTTGTGTTCTGTGCATTTGATATTGTTTAGTCCCTCTTCAGATTCCGTTCGGACATCAACACATCGTGCATTCGAATTTTCATAGTTCTTCTTGTAAACGTCTGTGTCTTCTTCATCCTCGTACCAAGGATTGTTCTCTACACCGTCCTCCTTCTTTGTGTCATTTTGCTTCGATTCGACAATTTCTTTATTGTTCATACACAACACTTCGTCGAGCAACTCATCCTCTACAATTTCCAATTCCACTGATGATTCGCGTGAAGATGAATCCATTTTAGACAAAACAAAATTTCAATCTAATTGACTAATCTAAAAACATGAAAATAACAATATATATACTTAAAACTCGATTGACTCAAATATTGCGAGTGACGCATTAGACACGTACAATTTGTACAATTATCGCAACAGGTATATAACCTACATAATCATTAGTCGGTTTGTTTTGCTTAATTCTGCTTCGAGAGAGAAATATAAGACGTTAGTTTATATTGCTTTCGATCATTAGCCGGTTCTGGCACTAACGTCGTAAATACAGCAAAGGAGAAACCCGCAATTTGAAACTACATTTGCAAAAGTTCGAACGCTTTTAATTTTCGTTACTCATTTCACTATTCACCTTGCGCGCCTTTTTGATTGCACTACAATGATTTCGCGCGCCCATAGAAACCTTATGGCTCTGGCTACGGTCACAGTATAAATACATACAATATGGACACTGAACTTTTTATGTGATCTCCAATTTTTAGTGCGCATGCGTCGATTTCCAACCAGGAATGTGGCTGCCTTCAGCAAGTTGAAATTGCAGGTTAGGTTAGATTAGCTGGCTCTCCTTCCCACAAAATATAATTAATCCTTTCGCCTACAATATTATGTGAGACTCGTAAGGAAATCAGGCCAAATATGAGTATCACGGGTGAGAGCCATGGTACAAAGCTTAATTTTTTTTAATTTGTAAGAGAAAAGTATGACAAAGGATTAATAAAATTAACTCTTTGCCATAATAAAATTAAATTTTACTAAAAAATTAAATCAAATTTTTTCGGAGACACTATATTGTGTAAACTGTTATATTTGTATACGATAAAGTATTAAAGTATGCATTGTGTGTGTGTGTGTGTGTGTGTGTGTGTGTGTGTGTACGTATATTATTAAATCACAACTTCACATTTAATTACAATTTTCATACAATATATTATTTTTTCATACATAATTATTCAATTACAATTTTCATATATAATATTTAATCAATTATTATTTTTAATTTACTTATTACTGTTTAATTTACTTATTACTGTTTGATATTATTATTATTATTATTAATGCGTGAATATTATGTTTATATAATGAGTTTGTTAATTTATAAACATTATATTATTATATAATTCTGATTTAAAAATATACTCGCTATAAACAATTTTCATGACACGACTGAATTATGTCTTTTTTAGAAAAATCATTCTGTAGCTTTATAAAAACTCAAATTTATAAGTGCCTTTCCAATCCACAACATGGCGGCGAGCATGTAATCTGGGACCCACTATATCAAAGGTGTCGACGCTCAGTGTACTGTATGTACTTATACTGTGCTATGGTTCACTTGATGCTGAATGCTTCGAAGCATTTTTTGATTGGTCAGTTAATAAAATTCTTACGATTGGTCAACCAAAAGTTTTGAAGCATTTGTAGCGTCAAGTGGACCACACTCTGGCTATGATCAAAGTCTTACTATAAACGTTTTGAAGCGTTTAATGAATCAATTAGAAGAAAGAATTTTGCAAACTGACCAAAAAAAAAACGCTTCAAAGCATTTATAGCATCGCGTTGACTGTATTCTCTCCGCCACTCTATGCGTTCAGATTCCCCACCTGGATGCACCTAGATACCCAGAAACCCAGAAAGTTCAGATTTCTTTTGAGTCTCTTTATTGGGCGCTTATAGTATATTCACAAACCTGCACAGCCTCATAAACATGGGTAAAACAAATTATCCAATCCCATTTTACGTTTATAGGAAAAATGCAATTGGATAATTTTCTTTATACATGCGTTTATGCGACTATACAAGTTGTGTGGATATACCCTTAGATCAGATACCCGCTCGAGTGTCACCCAGGAGCGCGATTCCGTAAAGTCGGTTCTACATTAGTTGTAAACTGATTGCAAGTTTGTTGCGACAGCCAATATGAAGCATTGATTTCAAAATACAAGCTTCAGATTGGCTGTCGCAAGAAACTTACGATTAGCTTGCAACTAATGTAGAACCGACTTAAGGCCGGAATCAGACTATGCATTGAAGAATGAGATTGAAGATTGAAAGATTGAAGTTTGACTAATCAGAACAAAAGGAGCCAAAACTTCTTTGTCCTCATTGAAATTTCAATCTTTAATCTTTACTCTCTAATGCATGGTCTGATTTCGGCTTATGAATGCTTTTCATTTGATGACACAAGTCGGCAGTGTGTCGGCACAAGTGTCGTTCTATCTTTGTCACTCTCTAAATGTCAACAAGGATAGAACGACGCTTGTATTGACTTGTGTCATCAAATAGAAAACATCTAGTATGTGTTATAGGCTGTAGTCAAAATCTCGCTACAAATGCTCTTGATGCTTTGAAGCATTTGATGGACCAATTAGAAGAAAGAATTTTACAAACCAGTTCAAAAACACTTCAAAGCATTTGCAGCATCGTGTTGACCATACCCATAATATATCAACAGATCTGAAATTTCTCATATATGTAGTTCTTTCGAAATGTTCTTCCAACATTTGACTGCATAATTAAGATTCGAAGAAAGAAAAAAGAAGACAAAAAAAAGGACAAGCAAAATTAAGAGACGAGCAAAAGTTAAGAGGCGTGAAAAAACCAGTTAGAACAAGTAACGTTAGAAGAAAATAATGTCGAATGTAATCGTATTGAGTGATTCAGATGAATCTATATCTCTCTCTCCTGTTGCTGACGAACATGAAAAAATCGAATCGGAGATCGGCGGCAAGTATTCGGATGCGTCAAATGATTTCGATTTTCCGGAGGTGCCGTTTTGCCGCGAAATCGCAGACAGCCCGACGTCACAAGGTGACAGCAATTTAAACGTCGATAATGGCTATAAACACACAGAGAAATCGTCCAGTTCTGATTCGGAGAATCGGGTTAATAAAATCTCGCGAAAGGCGACAGTTTCCAAAAAAGATAAGGCAATGTTGAAAGAAGAACGATCAAGACGTCAGCAAGCTCTAGCGAGGGAAAAGACCTTAAAGGCGATCGAGAAGAAAACGTTGAAGGATATGAAGCCCGGCGAATGTATAAAGTTTATGGAAGTTTATCTTGATCGAGGTATTGACTCGGTCGCTTCTCGAGAAGAAATTGAGAGTACGTTGCAGAATGCCGGTATTAAATTCAATGTGACCACTGAGAAAATTCCTAATAGCATTACGTGGCGGAGGAACATCGAAGAGGACTATATCGGCGAAGATAATGACGTGCGCACAAGGAGAAGAATACAGATGGAAGAGTATGCTATTGTGATTTGGAGCAACTACAAAGCGGTGAAACATGTGGCAGAAGGCACTTTCTGCACATCTGTCTCAGATTATAAGGATCTGATACCAAATTACAATATGACCTTGGTTATCTGTGGTATGGAAGAGTATTTTGCATATCGGAAGAAACAGAAGTCGGATCGGAATCCTGGAAATAAAGGGTCCAGGTATAACGGCAAAGGTAATCAACAGTTCGACACGTTACCAATTATTTCGAGACAGCAATTGGACATGTGCTTGACTGAAATTCAGATAGTAGTTAAATGCAGCAGCAGATTGATTGAGAATTCACAGGATTTAGCTTTAATGATATGCCAGTATACAAAGTCTATTTCGGAAATACCATATAAATTGCAGAAAAGAGGGAATCATGAAGATAAATTCGATTGGTACATTATGGGAGACAATAAGAACACAGTGCGTGTGGACAAAGATGGTAATGGATTAAAGAGACTGTGGCAGCAGCAATTGTGCCAATTTAATTTGAGTAGCTTGGAAGTATCAGAGGCAATATGTACAGTTTATCCTAGTCCAATTCAACTTATTAAGGTATCACTATAATTAATTACTGCCATATATGTTGTTGAAAAAAATTGTCTCTATTTTGTTTATTAAGTAATAAATTAAATACAATGTGTTTTTACTCTTCTAGGCTTATAGAAATTGCACACCTGACGAAGGCATGAATTTATTAAAAGATATATCAGTAAGTTTCTTAGTTTTATTTCTTCCTATTAAAAAATGAGGATATATAAAATTATTGAACTGTTATAATGTTTGAACTGTTTCTAATACACATGGTTTACTTACTTTAATTAATTGTGTAAATTTTACATTAATTATACAATATTTTACATGTTATATTTAGTACAAACCAAAACCTAATCATATAGTTACTTTGTAGTGTAACATTTATTAATGTAATAAATACATAAAAGTTAAATATATTATTTGACAGATAAGGAGAGCGGCAGGACCTCTTACAGCAGTACGTAAAATTGGTCCCGAATTCAGTAAAAAGATGTATATGATGTTTACTTCACAAAATGGGAACGCTTTATTAGGAACTGAGGTATAAATAACTGCAAGTTTTTATAAGAACTTTATTTATATGTATTCTGTTTCTAATCTTTCACACGTTGAGTTTATAATACAAATGTATTATGTCGTGTAACAATTGTATAGTCTTAGTAGAATGTTATTTTTCTATTTTTGAGATTAACTTCTAGCCTGTTGATATAGATCAAAAAGATTTCAAATTTTTTATTTAAGAAATCATATTTTTTAGTCGATTGGGACTATAATTTATTTGTAATTAGATAATAAATTAGATAATAAATTAATATTTTTTAAGCAATTATTTCTCATTCTTTCTGAGGCACATTTTAGAGAAACCCATGAACAATTATGTAATAAAAAATTGGCATTCTAGAAATTATATGTGATAATTTTCACAGTCAATTTTCAAAATAACAATGCATTATTGTTATTTAATTCTATTTATTTTTTTGTCTTTCCCATTCTTTGGTCAATTTTATTCTAACAGCAAACGCATTCTATGTATAACAAATTTAATAACATCAGCCATTTGAATAACTGAACAATAGTTGTAACTTTCTATTTTTTTGTGTACATGTTTTTGTCATAAGTATGTAACATAAGCGAAATGAGTATAGAACTTAAAATAGGTCGCGTATTATAATAATCTTAATAACAAAATAACCATATTATAGCTAATAACCATATATATCAATAACCGTATTAAAGCTTAGAGATCAGTACAATATGCATAATATACAATATATATAGTAATTATAATGACAATAGAAATTGATATTATATTATTTTGCGATTTAAAATAAATATTTTAATATTAAATATAATAATAAATATATTGTTTTATATATTTTATATATTTTTTTTTAGATTAATACCGACAATAAACTAAAATAATCAGGTATCTTCTAACGTATTACACAATTAACATTATCATGAAGTAATTACATCATCTTTCGTAAAATAATTATATATTCTACGTTTGCAATTCACCAACATTACCGAAAACAGACTGTTTTGAATATTCATTCTCATCTGGTTTAGTTTTATTAAAAATATTGCAGTCATCGTCGAGAGTTACGGATGGTGTTTCGTCGATTGCAGGTGCGGGTATGTATTTACGTTCGATGATATTCTTTTTAATAGCATCTTCAATCTCAATTACATTATCTATATTATGGTCATCGTAATTTGTTGTTGATGCCGGAAGATGTGTGGAAGATTGTGCTTGCACGAATCTATGCTCATTTTTCTCAAAAGTCAGGATTTTAGGTGCATTTATATCTTCCATGATTTTCTTGGTCGTAATCATCTGCTCGTCTCTTTCGTTTTGTTGGGCGGATTGTGAATTTCTTTTTGCCAATATAATCTTGGTATACTTCACAGTAGGTTGTACCAGTCGATTTTCTAATGGCATTCCTACCCTGTTTTTTGCCGAGATGTTACTGTTCTGCGACCGCGTCTGTAGGATCAACTGATTTAAGTTTTGCACAGGCATATTGGGACATATAACGGCCTGCGTAGAAGCAACCCCTAATTTATTTGGTATCTGTTGCAGCTTGTCTTGCTTATTGCTGATTAAAACTACCTTGGTGGTACTATTTAATTTTGGTCTTTCCTGAGACTCTTTAGCCAGCGTCGCTTGTGTTACTACTGGCATCTTTATGTTGCTCAAATTGTCGTCGTCTTTGGCGAATATTATTGGTATATCCAATATATTTCCTAGATCATCGTCTATATCGTTTGCAATGTTTCTCTTCTGAATGCTTTGGGACTTTCCTTTTTGAAGTTTCTGCAAATTGGTGGCGTTGACTGTAATCTTCGGCATTGTCTTCATCGATTTTTGTGAGATTTTCAACTTGTTAGATAGCGGCAGAAAACCGGAACTTTGACTATTAAACGGGACTATCATCGACGAAGGCGCGCTTCTGTTGTGAAGGGAATTCTCGACAATGACTATGTTACCACACGATGTATTATGGGAGTTATCAGTACTATTGGACACTGGTCCTTGTCGTGGTAAGTGCGCCGACTTGGATACGTCCAATAAGTGAGAATCACTGCTCATCTCTTCGATCACTATAAAATATATATGTATATTTGGTTTAGATCTTAAAAAGATATTCGTAAAATTATCACATATTATTAACATGCAACAACATCCCGAACACATTTCCAAGACGCTATACCAACATTCAATGTTATTATTTATGATTATAAAATAATTTTTTAAATATTTAATTGTTTGAATATTTTATTTTTGATATTTAATTTTCCAAACATTTATAATATTTAGCTTTATATTTAACAATTTAACATTTTATATGAAAATAATACTGTTTTTGTTGATAAGTCAGTAAGAAAATATCAGATATCATTAAAATGGACGGATAGAAATTTATATTAATAAAATTATTTTATTCTAACAAAAAATGTTAAATAATTTTTATACTTAATATCATAATTTACTATAATAATAAGTACTTATCGCTGCTCACGCACAAAATATCCGATATAAGTAATGGTATTAATTAAATTCCCCATAACCAATTATTGAAAATTACTTAGATACGTTACATTTTACTCAAAATGGACAGGATTAAGGTTGGGAAGTAAACAAATTCGAATTATGTTACAAAAAAATATTTATTGAATACAAAATAAAAGGCATTCTAGTGTACAACAATATTTCTTTTTAATATATTTAAGAATACTTGACAATTCTTTACTGTCATGTTTATTCATAGCTGTTAATATCATTTATAGGAAATAGTATAATATTACCTATACCTAAATGTATCTATTATATACAATCACATTGCCAATTGAGAGATATATTGAAAATCCCCTCAAATATTTACATGTATTTGAAATATTTTACAAATACATGTAATTAAATAAGTAAAAACTATGTTGTTAAATAATTCTAACTACTTTAACTACACAGTTAGAGAAAATATATGTACAAGAAAGTAAGAGCTTGCAAAATAAAATAAGTTTAACATCAAATTAATATTAAGCAGCTCTAGAAGAGAGGATTTTAGCTTTGCAGAGAAAATTCATAAAAATTGTGAATCAAATAAATTAATACATATAAATAAACAGATTTAAGAATTGTACGTAATATATCTTTTACAAAAAAATATATATATATATATATATATACATATATACACATATATATACACACATACACACACACATATATATATATATACACATACGTAATACTATATTTTAATGGAAAAGTTATTATAGCAAAATATAATTATATATGTACATGAGGTTCCATATGGATTTCAAATATACATAATATATTTATTTAGAAAATTTATCTGAAAGTTAGATAATTATCATAAAAATAATCATATAAAATAGTAAATTATAGTTTAATATTTTTAAATTTTAGTTAATGAAATTATTACTGCTTCAAATACTTTAGTTCGTAAATTTTGTTGATATAAGATTGCGAGAAAAAATTTTTAGAACTTATGTTCCCTTTGACACAATCCGTTATTTTGAAAACTATGAGGTAATTTGTGTCATTTTTACAGTGTAAAAGTTTAATAGAAAAATATGTATTTATGTATGCATGTATTATGTACTTACATTAACTTTTATTAGAATATCAAGGAGGAATGAAAAAATTTATATATTTAGACTGCGTACATACTATTAAATCAATAGTATAAAAATTTAAATGTTTGTAATGTTTAAATGTTATTGTAATATTTATTTGCTAAAGCAATTAGTTTAATAATTGATTTAATTTATGATGTATAAAAATAAATTGAAATATGATGTCGAAATTAATGTTACTACCATAAACACACATATAAATTATTTTCACTTTGTTTTAAGTTGAATAATATTCAATTTTGTAATATTCAATTTGCTAAATATGAAAATCGTCCAAAGTACGCTTACAAAACAGAAATTATAACATCTGTCATTTAATTAACAGATTATTAAAATTGTATATAGAGCCCACATGTATATATTTATTTATACTACGTTTCGGGTAAATTATTTAATAGTGGACTAGATAATAGTAATCTACCTTTTGAAGGGGACGATGTGGATGATGTTATGGTATTTGTTGATGAATTGGTGGTCGTTAGTAAGATACTAGAAGTCGATGATGTACGGACAGCGGATGCACCGCTGGTGATTGCAAGAGGATTCTTTCCACTTTGCAAAAGATTCGATAACGTGCCACTTGTCGCCGTAAGCTTACTATTTCCTGCTATTTAATTGGGAAAAAAAAAGATATTTAGATTACTCTTTTCTATTTATAATTTTATCATAAATTAATTACAAATTTATCTTACCTGCAGAAGCTGTATTCACTCTAACTTGATTTCCCGTGGTAAAAACGTTTACTAATTTCGCGTCTCCACTTTTGTCAGGTGCACTGACTTGTCTGTAACTATTCGAGATCATATTCGAATAAGATTTATTAGAAGATACTATCGTTTTCATCTTCGAAACATTCTGCAGGGGATTTGAAATAATCTTCGGCATTTTAACAGCTGCGGCTGAGGATTTAGACATGTTAGATGTTTTAGAGGAAACGGTCGTGGCTTGACTCACTGCAGTGGGTGCTAAACGTATCGGCCCTACTGGCGCCAGACTCGCTAGTGTGCCGATATTAAGCGTTATGCCATTTTCTGAATTTACGTTTGTCTGCAATAATGTATATATATATATATAATTATAATTATTGATGGTAATATATATATAATTTAATCGTTTGTTGCGCACATTTTTCTATTGTATATTTTGCTGACTTTTAATATATGGTATATAAGAAAGACATCCTTTGCAGAAAACAATATATCATTATGCAACAAAATAAAATACACACATATATATATATATATATATATATATATATATTTCAACTATTACAGTATACTATGTAATACATCGTATGTACCACATATTGCGTGATAATTACCTGTGCAGGAAGCTTGGAACTCTTTAGTTCTGAAAGTTGATTTCTCTGATTGTTCGGTCGTTTCCGTTTCACGGTGGAAGTATGATTTGTATGCTGCCCGCTTATTTGTACCAAATTGGCCTGAGTACTGAATGTACCAGTTTTAGAAGCCGAGCTCGATGCCACATTCGTCCCAACTGATAGTGCAGAAGACACTGGCGTGTTTGGCCGGGATTTCTTTACAGTCGGCGAGTTGGGTTCGCTCTCCACGGAACTGCTGGTCGAGTTTCTTCGTTTGTGAGAATCCTTTTTGTTCTTATTATCACAGTTTGTCGCTATTGCTGGTCGCAGCGGTAATGGATGTGGTTGCAAAAGGATGCTACCGATGAAATCTCCAATCTCGTCTAATACGCATCGGTCCACCATGCTCTGTGTGATGCCTTCGAGTATCTTTTTAGACGTGGATATTCTGAGATAATCATCGGCCGTACCCACGATTACCAGACTCGTCTCGACCAGCATCTTTTCACGAAGTTCTTCCAAATCGTCCGGTCTAACGAGAGTGGCGTTTTGTCCAATAATAAACATGACAGGACAGCGAAGATCCATTAACACATCATCAGGCGTACCTCGTTTTCCCTCGACCGTTGTGAAAGGAAATCCAATGCAGATAACAGCAGTTATGTGTTCCATCTGGGCCACCTACATCGGAAAACAAATAAAAATCAATAGTAAGTAAAAACAATTGAGAAATGTTCAATACAATTAAGTAAAGAATATTCGATCAAAGCAGGTATTGATGTATAATATTTTTTTGCATTTATTAGTTTCCAACACCTGGAACGATCGAATATGACCTTTTTCGCTTGTACTGAATAAAAATCAATAACAATGAGAAAAAAAATTAATACAACATATGTAAAATGTTACCTGACAAGCAAGCGCTGCACCAGCATTGAAACCTACGAGTATGATTGGCCTACCAGGACAGTCACTTCTGATGTCATGTATCTTAGCTCTTGTAGCTTGAACCAATTGATCCATGCATACCATCATAGTCATTCTGTTTACTGCCAAACCTATATGGGTATGGACAGTAGCAACCATGCCTAACGATCCCAACTGCGTAATCCATTTGTGTTGACGAGAGGAAACAGCCGATGCTATACCAGAAGGTACTATTATTAAGATCGGATTTCCAGGCAATTTCTTCTGCAATTAATCATATTAATTATCGCTTTACATTACTTTATCAAAATAATATGCATTGATGATTAAGTTATCATTTACAAATTATTATCATATTTACAAGTCTATTTCCGTTCAAATTCTGTGCGATTGGATCCCAAGATCGTTTTAAGAGTGATCCAAGCGTTTCCCATGTTATAGAACCTCCTTTAGAGTTAATATTTGGTTGCACAGCGATCATTTTATCAATTAGCTGAGGAATCTTTAACCTCAAGGCTTGTAAAATATCAAGATAAATGGCTAAATATTCCTGAGGAAGATGCTCGAATAGCAAATTATGCAGCCATTGAGCCAGTCTCCAGTCCCATCCAGTTGATCCAGCTAACGTTTCCCGAAATCTTCTTGCAGCAATATCCACCGATGTCCTTCGAAAGATCGGTTCCGTTACGCTATTAGCCTTGGCTAATCTTGCAAGTCTCTCCGAGCTTAATATCCGTGTTACTTTGGTAAATATCCGATTCTGGGTGGGAGACCATAGAGTTTTCTCTATTTTGTCCTCCCAATCTTCTTCTTCCTCCCCGGGTCGTGCAAAATTCGCCAAACGTTCAAATTCATCCATCATATGTCGAACTCGACTTAAGTCAAAAGGCAATGGCATCGGTTCACTGCCAATATTTTCCACGTCGATTTCTTCATCTTTTCTGTGCTTATCACTAAAATATAAAAAGTAATATAGTAGAATTATATCCATCTTGTATCCTGTCATATTTAAATAAAAATCAAATTGAATGTCAGATGTCATAAGATTTGTTTTTCAACTGAATTTCTTGCACTATTCATCTTTCCTTCTTTTCTTTCTATATTAGAAAAAAAAAGATAAATTGTACAAGTTTAGTTAAAAAGGTTTATTATCTTACCTTGCAATATTTTTTGAAAAAAACAGCTTTTTTACTGGCTTTACATAAGCGTTCTCAGGCTTCCAATTCCAAGGTCGAGCATAGCAATGATCTTTGAATATCACATCACTGTCCATCTCATAAGTTCCAGCTAATTGATGTAAATATGCCGTTAATTTGTTTGAAACATCATCAAATATGTCAATAGTTGGACTTGGTAGTCCAGAACTGTTCATAGAAGTAGATGGTGCCATAGGCATAGATGTTAACATTGCACTTATTTTATGAAACTAAATCGATAATTGGTAGAAGATAAATATTTGCGTATTTAATATCTCTAAGTTCCTTCCAAATATTCTATGTAATAGAATTATATGTAAAACAATTTTCCTCTCTTCTTCTTTTTCGTTTTTGGTAGAACTGTTCCTGAAATAGACATCAATTATATTTCCTATGTTAACGAAGTGCCAAAGACTTACTATTATCACGTGATACAAATAACTGCTAATTCTAAAATATTATTATTATATTTATACCATAGGTATTTATTACCATAATTTAATACCTTTCTGCGATTTAATTAGATTTTTTTACATGTAAGAAATTCAAGAACTAACCTGTACTCCCTTTTTTACGTCGAACACTTAATTGTTTATTAAATTAGTATCATTATCCGTTTTACGTCAAACATTTAATTGTTCATTAAATCAGTACTATTTTCATCTATCACTACATTCATTAGAATCTGTACACAATATTATGGCTATTTGTTTCACTTCCACGTTCAGAGAACGAGAGATAGAGAATATTCTCAAAGATACTAAATTACGATTAACGATTAACTAATAACGATTATCACTAGCTCACACACGATTACGTGTACATATATATGATCACACGTAAATTCGACGAAATTAATTACGGTAATATTCCCACCACTAATTGTGGAAATGAGTACGTAATGTATGGCCACGAGCTATACGCGAGGAAATGGAATGTTTCCATTTCCGCAATTCGCAAATCGAACAATATCTTGCGTGTGGATATGAGTATATATGTATATATACAGTGTTCCGTTTAAAACATGCAAGGCCTGTTCTTTTTAGCTGAACTTTTATAGTTCATCTTTCTTCCTTTTCTCTCCAGGGAGAAAGAAGAGGAAGAAAGACGAACTGGTGCAAAAGTTCAGTCAAAAAGAACAGGTCTATAAAAAAAAAAGTGTAACATATAAATACTAATTTTAAAGATAAAAAGTGAGTGATAATGTAAAGAGCAATTATGAAATTTATTTTTAAAATTTTCATGAAAGAATACAAGTCGCTAATAAATTGTAATTGATAAATTCAAAATATTACAATAATTCTTTTTATTATGCGTCTAAACGGAACACCCTGTACATGTCGCAACATAACCTATTTTTATTTACACTTCCTGTACTTTCTGCACTTGTCTGAATGAAATAGATATATAAATATTTAAGCGTTAGAAAGAGAAAGAATAAAAAACTCAAGTAAAAAGTGCAAGTAAAATATTTATAGCTGCAATTTTTTTAATTTTAGAAAAACAAAATTCGATAGAATATTAAAAAAAATGAAATTTTTGAATGCGATTCTACAATCGAGATATCGATTATGTTCGACTTTCTGTATCGACGTTTTATGTACCGGGTGTGTGCCATATTGAAGAACTGACTGTACTTCGATCGGTGTCGAAGCGGGTTGACATGGTTTATTGCACAATGAATTGTTTAAGTTTAACGTTGACGATTTTTATATTTTCTTTATACAAGAAAAGTTGGTGCGATCTATCCTTGATTTAAATGCGTGACTGAGATGACTAACATACGCGGATTTCGATTCTCATTAGGGTTCTGGTTTGACGTTTTGCTTCGTGTCTTTCTGGCAGTGCTATTCGTGTAAGTTGACATTTTATGGGCGTGCAGTTAAACAATCAATAATAATGTTGCAGTTAATAATATTATTAAACTTAATATTCAATTATTAATAATTAATATTATGATCAACACTCTATTAATAATCTTTACTAATTAATATTTGTAATAATAATTAACGTAGACATTAGGAATTTTACCAATATAATATTTTTATTTCAAAAACAATTTTATGGATCTCATTAATAACTTTTACTATAATTTTTTAAAAAATAATTTTTTTTTAGATCGTCGTAATATAAATTTTACATTTACTTTTAATATTATTTTATTAGTATGTCTGAAGAATAATTCTCTATTTTTTTCGAATTAGTATTAATTAATAATAATTAAGAATGAAAGAAATTGTGTTTATATTACATCTTTATACCAATTTTATAACTCTCTTATTAATAAATGTATTATTATAATTTGTAATAAATAACAGTGATTTTTTTTTAAATAAAGAAATATAAATTGTACGTAATATAAATTATTTTTAATAATATTTATTATTATGTCTAAACAATAATCATATGTTTTTTTTATCATAAATATGATTATTATTTATTAAGTACAATGTT
>NW_011627527.1:655012-676368 GCF_000204515.1 Acromyrmex echinatior | reverse complement strand
GGAATCAGTGCGTTCGGAATTATGATTCCTGCTCTGGTCGCGTCTTCCGCGTTTAAAGGGAAACGAAGTTGTTGCATCGAGTTTCCGCAAAAAGTGGGGGAGGAGGGAGGGAAGGCACCGCAACTTCGTTTCCCTTTAAACGCGGAAGACGCGTCGGCAGCCACGGCAACGACGTGTCTCTGCATGTTTACACGCCGGTCGAAGGTGAAAGGACGATTAGGGTTGCCTCCGTTTTCTTTTTTTCTGGACATTGTCGTTTTCTTTTTTTTTTTAGAGCGTCCTAGATCTTCCAGAAGAATTCCAAAGACGTCCGAGATAATTGTAACATTGAAAAAAAAAAGATTCATTTGATTAAATTAATTGTTTATTTGACTAATTTATGAATTAGAAAAAGATGAATTATTTAAATTCAGCCGAGATACACTGAGAAAAAATTGTTTATTGTATTTAAGCTAAATACATGTTTGTCTTAAAAACGTACATTCTTCAGCGAAAGAAATAAAGGCAAACTAAGTTAAATTAGTCAAATGAATAATTTTTTTCTCAGGTGAATTGTCTAGAGTTCTACATTGAAAAAAAATTGTCCAATTAATTAAACAAATTGTTCAATGTTAAGCAGATTATAGTTGAATTCGATTAAATAAAATTTGTTGAATTAATCAAATCTGCAAACAACTAAATGTGTTTAGTTAATTGAACAAATTTTTTTTTCAATGTAGGGAATCTTTTAAATATTTTGCTCTTCCCTCAGTCTATATTAGTTATGATCTACTATAGATGTACGCGGAAAGGACGGTTTTGTTAAAATAATCAAAAATTCAGTCAGATACAGATCTATAATTAATTAATTATTAATATTAACACCAACACGATGTGAGAATTATACATATAGACTGCACCGCATGGTGTTAAATTCACACTTATATTTTTTAGAGTGTAAGAAAGATAATTTCGTTGTTATCGTTGTCATTTTGTATGTAATGTTTTGTATGTAAAGCACATCTTCCACAAGAATCTTCTTTCGAGGGAGAGGAGGCTTCTTTTTTTCCCTGTTCGAGGATTCTTGTTTAAATCTTACTCTCTAAATCTCGTGAGAAGAGTGAAAATACGGCCACTCTTGTTCAAGAGTGGCAGATTTTCATTCTTTAAAGTGAGATTTACTCCTTTGGAGTGAATCTCATTTTAAAAGAGTAAATCTCACTTTAAAAAGGGTGAAAATCTGCCACTCTTGAACAAGAGTGGCCGTATTTTCACTCTTTTTTCAAGACAGGCTAAATTTTTATTCCCTTAGAATGAGATTTCACTCCACGAGATTTAAAGAGTATTCGACCTTTGGCACAAAACCTTTTATAAATCGTGATCAATCGTAATCGTAGCTCGCGATGTGACGTACGCATCAGTAGGTATTACTAATGTTTTGACACTCATAAGATAGCCGTTTTCCTTCTTATATGCCGGATGGCGCGGCGTATCGCCAGATTGATTTTCGTCTTGGTGAGAAATAGCCAATTACGCTCAGTAACGCGAATGACTCTGCGGTTTATGTCTATTACTTATTTATGTCGTTTATTTAAATCGATTTAATGTTTTCTTTTCTTCATGACAGAAACTTCCTGCCATGGAAAGATGGCGATTTCTAATCGCGCTTCTCACGCGCCTCTTGGCTTTTAATGCCTTCCTGCAAAGCTCTAAGATCCATCTTATATTTTATGATACGTTCTACCGTCTCCTGATAATAGAAGGATCATTCATTTTACCTGCACTTTTCGTACCTGTGTTTTTCTCCTTTCAACGTCTCCTTTCACATACTGAAACCAGGTAGATATTTATTTTTGAGATAGACATGTGTATATAGGATGATGAAACTAAATAGCTGTTATTTTGCAACGAGTAAAATGAAATGAATTAAATGTTATACTGTATAGAAGAAAAAAAAATTATAGTACTTATACTTAAAACTAGTACTTATACTTAAAAAATATTTAAGTATGCAAAAATAAGCATTATAGTAAAAAAAACTCAACAATTAAATTGCATGTCTCAGTGACGTATGTTTTCGAAATAATGATTATTTGAACTTTTGCGATAATTGAGGCACTTTTGGAAATCATTAAATGCATTTCTTCTTAACAGTAATAATTGCAACAATAATTGCAACAATAATTATGCCTGTGAAAAATTCTAGATAAATTTCTTTTTCATCGATATAATGATTTATATCAAGAACATGCCAACCTATATTACTGAGCCTTTTCTATTACCCATTTATTTTTACAAGTCGACATACATGTGTTTTGCGCTACATTCTAATAAAAGTGACGGGTGTCTTCTATAGAAAAAATATTAATTCATTTTATTATGCTCATGTCATTCTGTACATTTATTACAAAATAATAACTGTTTAATTTCAGCAACTTTCCGATCATCATCCTATATATCGAGATGAATATTTGGAATATATGTATATGTATATTCATTGGAAGCAGGGAATACGAGAGAGTGCAAGTGAAACAGGCAGATCTAGAAACGCAAGAGGAAATGCACAGCTAAAGAACAAATAGATCCGACAATGTCTCGCGAGTAACACGTCACGTCGCGACACGTCCGATTAGTAGCTGGAATCCGATTGTCCCGCGAATCAGGTCGTTGGAAAATCGATATTTCAGTTGTAATCAATGTTTTGCCTCTGGCGTCCTTTACTTTCTTCGTTTCGATCTTGTCGTGTGATTTATGACTTTATGATGGTGCGCATATTCTTATCTGCGTTTGTTACTTTTCCTAATATTGACTTGTGTACTCGAGAAATGGACATAATCGAGTAAATATAACTCTTAACAGTTCCGAGTTATTTTATATTTACTCGATCAATATTTAAAAAATTAATTTTAACTTACTTTTCGTTTTTTAAGTCTAAGAATCAAAATAACATAGAATAAATTGAATGCCGAAATTAAAGAACTTACATAGCAATGAACATAATTAACTATCTGCCTCGCATGAAATGAAATTCGTCCATTATGCGGACTGGTATGAGTCTTATCTCGCTTCGACATAATTGTAATTCTGTCTATCATATAAGAAGAAAACACGCACAGATATTCAATTTAATATGGCCTACCTTTCAAAAGTATTCCTTCTATGCTTTTAATGTGCAAAGAACATTAATTATTATTTATTTATTCATTTTATATTCTTTGCCTTGTGGTTTAGGATGACTTTCGGTATACAATTTATATTTTTAGATTTACACATTTCCATCTTATCTTGCTTAATAAATTTAATGAATCTGTTTATCTATATATATCATATATCAAAGAATCAAAACAGAAAACAAAATAAATACTAAATACTGAATATTACACTGAAAGAGCAATTTTGTTGAAGAAAGAAAAAATTTAGCTAGATAGATCTGAAAAATAATTTTGCTGGACCATCAAATAATTAGATAGGATGATAAAATTGATTGCTAGAGTATCAAAATATTATATTTTACAACACCGCTCATCATTTAAGATTCCTGCAAAATTATTTTGAAGAGAGAGAGAGAGAGAGAGAGAGAGAGAGAGAGAGAGAGAGAGAGAGATCCAACAAAATTATCTGTTTCAGATCTGTATCTAGCCAAATTTTTAAATTCTTCAGCAAAATTACTTTTTCAGTATGAATATAAAACTAATAGCTACATTTTTAAACATCTTTCAATTAAAAATAATAAATTAAACGTGGATATTCTTTCCCTCCTATCCTATTCGAGATCATCAATTATTAAATAACATTTATTTCTTGCTTCGCTCGTCTCCCGGACGTCCGCTCGCGCGTCTCAATCCCGTCGCTCGTTTCTTGTAATTTACGACAGATTGATTAGCGACCCAGCCGCTCGCAATTAATCCATACAATAACGAAACAATGCCTCTACGTTGTTACGTTGTTACACGTGCACGCGATAGCAGTTCATGAGCGTTTTGACTGAGCCTCGATAACAGTCGTTATTCCACGTAATTACGCATGTTAGTTGCAAAGCAACGCCGCACCGGAAGTGCACCTACGACTTCTTATCCCGCGCTCGGACGACGGTCCCTCCTACGCTCATTGCGCTCATAAATCATGTATCGCCCTAAACGAGCCAGCCACGCACACTCGCGTATTCTACCGCAATGGAAAAATACACGCTAGATTTCATTTTACTAACTAAGGGGAAAAAATTGATAAGAGAGGTGACAAACAATTCGAATGATATTTTTAATTAGTATTGAAATATTACTTTTAAAGAGAATACGTTAAGAGAATAACATGGCTTTATCAAATTTTTATTGAAACTAATTCTATGTATATGTAGAACACACAAGTTTATGAAAATCCCCATTACATGTTTTTCAAAAAATATACCTAAAAATAGTTTTCTTTATCGAACTTTCAAAGATAAGAGACCCCTTTATCTGTGTTCTTTTGACTGTGTATGTGCTCACAATTTAATGTGCTCCTTCGTAATTTCCGTATACATCTGATAAACAACGAAAGCTATTTCAATGCGCGCGGACGAACGCTTCCATTGTGCTATATGATTGCAATAAAGAGAAAGAAAGGAACAGATTGTGATCCTTGAGCTAGAAGGTCGCGCGAATTTACCTACGTCAATATCCACGAACATTCTCAACTGGTTAATGTGATACAAGTTGATATTCCAACTCGGACATTTCCGTAATTCTATCGTCGAAATTATATATATGTATATATACAATATTCTTTGCCATGTAAATTTAAATGACTGTACAATATGCGAATTTAAGAACGCTTTTATTCCTTTGTTTGTAATGAAGTTACCTATTTTTTTAAGGTTTATCTTGTCAATTCGGGAATAATTACTTAATTTTTTTTTAACTAGATGACTAATAGGATGTTCTTATCTAATTAAAAGTCACTGTTATTTATCTATTGTACTAAAATTTAATATTTCAGATCTTTTTTATGTCTATAGGGTGTTCCGAAATTTGTTGCCAAGCTATTGTATAGATGAGGACTAAATTGAGTTGAAAAATTCTCTACTATTTTGCAATTTTCGCAATAGTCAACAAGATATTATTAAAATTTGCCGAATATTGGTCTTCAATAATTTTTTTCTCAAATATTATCAACTTTACAGAAAAATTGCAAGAGAAAAATTGTTTATTTTCTTCTCATAGAATTCTAAGAATTTTTTCAGAATTTTTTATCAACTTTTTAATACTGCAGCACTGCATTTTTTTATTGGCAACTATTTTTACCAATATGAGAAAACACATATTAAAAAATTCTGAAAAAATTCTGAAGAAATTCTCAAAACTTATGAAAAGAAAATAAACAAATTTTGTCTCGCTGTTTTTGTAAAGTTTAAAGCTGATTTGAATAAAAAATTATTGAAAACCAATATTCAGCAATTTTTAGTAATTCATATCTTTAAAATTAAAAATATATAAGGAAACGGCTCAAGTGATTAACAATCAAATATATAAAAACAAGAGCTACGAGCCAAAGAATACATTTAATAAATCAATTTTAAAAAGACACACTTCACACGAGGTCTCAACATAAAATTTTCAATATTAACATAAAAATCACTTTAGTAAAAAGTTAAAATTAAACTGAAATAAAAAACATGTAATATATGCGATAAGTAATTATTCAATATGTTACACGTTTTTTATTCCAGTTTAATTTTAACTTTTAAAGCGATTTTTAACATTGAGAATAAATATCATGTAAGGTAGAAACGTTAGTGTCTTTTTAAAATTTGTTTATTAAATTAATACCTTGTTAACTATTGCGAAAATTGCAAAATGATAGAAAATTTTTCGACTCAATTTAATCCGCTCTATCTACACAAGAGTGTTTGGCAAAAAAATGTCGAAAAACCCTGCATATATTTACAATATAAATATTGTAGTAAATGTATACACATATACTATTACAATATTTTTCAAAAAAGTAAAAAGAAAAATAAAAATAGAATTCTCGATTAGAGTATAAGGTTCGATCAATAAAGAAAAACTATTATATCTAACTGTAAGTTTTATTTTCTCGTTGTTAAGATATAAAAATCATAATAAGATGTAAATACTCCAGGTGACTGATTTAAAAGTTTTTTGCTGGTAAATAAATTATAAAAGTTATCTATAGAATATTATTCTCTTCTATATTTTGCAATACATAAAAATGTATAATATATTTTGCAACAGATTTACAGACTTTAGAAGAAGGATCTTTTCTCTGTAAAAGAAATCTATTCAGTCGAAAGAAACTATTCAGCAACTTTAGGAGAGAGTTGCCAAATACGTACGTTAAAATGTGGCTAACATTCACACAAAATAAGACATATATATCCTATTAAATTTTTGTTCATGTTACTCATTTCTTATTTATTTCATATTTTTGTTACTAAATGTTACTTTATTAAATAATAATTTAAAATATTAATACGATTTAGACGATCAGTGACATTAGGCAACTCTACCCTATTTCTACTTTTATCTCGAGTTGCAATAACAACGTACATATGCTAATCTCATGCTTCGCAGTTTATTGTTTATTTTAGCTCAGTGACCTGTCGATGTTAATGAACTTTACATCTCATGAACTGTCGAAAAAAGCACGTTCATGATAACGGTAGCAAATTTCACCGTTTAGTCCGAGTAGTTTAGATTTTTCCATTACTCATATCCTTTGACTTCCCATACCTCTACGAGACAGATATTTATTTGTATCGTATCGGTGAGAGGTAATAAATAACCGGGAAGTCACGGCCTCTCGCCGGCGCTTTTGTGTAATGTATGTAAAATCTACGTATGTACGACCGCGAGAGAAATGTGCAAGAGGAGTATTCCTTTTTAGTATCGTTTGAATTGAGATTAAAATTTTTTGTTACGAATATACTTTTGAATGCACGAAGCTATTGTTACCTGTACTCTTGAACGCGCGAAACTTTTTCTGCGTACATCTTTGGATGCGCAAAACTTTTGTTGCATATACACTTTTGGACGTATATTCCTTTTTAAGCAGCCACGTTCAGTTGAATCGAGATAAAAGACAACCGAGAGAGAGAGAGAGAGAGAGAGAGAGAGAGAGAGAACATCGCGTCTGACCCTGAACTCGCAATACGGGATCACTAGTAAACTCGACTCGATCGATCTTTTTATTTATCATGTTTAAACAATTTCTGTTTTCAACAAAGATATTCTTAAATTGTGCGGTCTGAAGAAGAGTAGTTTTTTTTATAACTTTTAAAATCCACAAGCAAAAATGTTCTATCATGGTTTTTGAGAAAAATGAGGTTGAAATCTCAAATACAGAAATATTTCAATAATTTTTGAAAATTCACTGGTAAACCTGATATACTTCAGACTTCGAAAAGAATTCAAATTAAAGCTTGAACATTGTATCTATTTTAAAATAAAAATTAATCTTTTACTACACACACGTACACGCACACGCACACGCGCGCGCACACACATTGAACTTTTAGTGCCTTTTCATTTTAGGGACAAACATATGTGTAGCTTAGGATAACAGGATTGCATTTAATATCATAGAAAATTATAATAAGATCAAGAAAAACCGTGAAAAGTGAGAAAATCATTTATTAATTTAAAATAAAATAATTATAAAATATCAATTCTAAATTTAAACTTTTTCTTAATGATTAAATATATAATTTTTTAAATTATTTAAGAAAGTAAATATTTTTTTGATTTTTCAATTTTGCAGTGTGAACAATTTATAGAAAGCATTAATAGACATAATTAAAAAGGAAAATTATAATAACGTCTTTGGACATTCGATGATGTCTGTAATGAAAGATTCAATATATTTTTTTAAAATACAATATTCAAACTTTAATTTGAATTCTTTTTGAATAAGTTTGTAATAGGTTTACTAATTATATTAATTTTTAAAGGTGTTTCAAGACGTGTTCTTTTGGACTTTTAATCTCATTTTTTCGAAAATCTGTTATGATCAATTTAGAATATTTTTTGTTTGCTAATTTGAATTTAATGTGTCAAAGACACATTGTAAAAGAACACTTTTCTCTTTTTCAGACTGTGGCAAAAGAGCTAAAATTTGTAACTCTATTATTCTTCTCGGACTTGTTAAAATTTTGTTTCTAAATCACGTCCGGCACAATCCCAATAAGGAACGTTATTTCGATACAATCCCAATGATTCAATCCCTGAGGTATTTATGCTGCAGGTATTCGTTCTGTTTCGTAAACCGAAGGGTTTAAAGTATTGTAATAACTAACTGTTTTATCTGTTTAAGCATTTTTACGGTTCCTTTTGAAAGAGAATTTGTCTTAGTAAGTTTGAGAACTTTTCAACACCTGTTTTAGAGCAAGTAGTATTTTAGGGGCTTTAATAATTATACGATGAGTCAGACTATTGTTAATTTGAATCTTTCTTTTACGCTTTCTAGCATCATAATGCGGTCCCGTCAGTATCTTTTAGACCTTCAGAAGTTGTCGACCTCTTTGTGCCAGAATAGACGAGCGAATATACGGGGCAAAAATTTATTTTGTGATTCATTCTACGAAATCGTACATTTCGGTCTTGCGACATTACTTCCCCTTGTAAATGCGCATTCAAAGCATTTAAAAGATCAATGGAGTTCCGTCGGAATCATTTATGAGCAATTCATGTAACATGTATTGCGGATGTTGTGAATATAAATAGTTAAACGCGTCGTTTAAATTAAAGTAGAACTGAGAGGAAAGATATTGAAACTAAACGTACGAATGTTCTTAAAAGAGAAGTACATTGTGTACATATTTGTGCTAATAATTTTATTTAGCGTTTTATATATGGAATAATAGATAAATTTTGGTGCCTGCGGCGATGACTTTTCTTGTAAGAAATTAAAATATTTTTTTAAAAAAGTTATATAGTTATATATGCAGCAAATGCATATATAAAAAAGTATTTGTATAGGGGAGATTTTCATAAAAAAAAGCTTTATTTGTAGAAAATATTAATTAGCAATTTATTAATGAATACATTTTGTCCTAAACAAAAGAGCTTCATGAAATAATTATATTCGTAATCTTAAAGCTAAATTTTTTTATTATGTACGAATATTTTTTGTATAAATATAATTTTCCATTTTCGCTCATTATTTAGATAATTGTTTTTTTTAATCATTACATATCTTTTTAAATAAAATAATTTTGAAGAATATAAAGTCTATTTTATTCTTTGTAATTAATTATTAATTAATATTTACTTTTTAAAAATAAGGTTCTTTAAAAAAAAATATTTTCCCTATATAAATACTTGTTTCACTCATTGTATATTAAAAAATTAATATAAACGGTGCTTTTAGTAAAGCTTTAAAAAAGAAATATGTAATTTACAAGACTCAATGTTTACTTTTTTTAAATATAATATTCTATTTTAATAAGGATTTCTAGAGAGGAACGGAGAAAAAAAATGTGGGATATTTATTGAAATATTGAATCTTAAACCAGGTAAATCATAAATCAGAGCATATAAAGTGGTCGATTAGATTTTCGGAGAAAGATTATTTCTATTTTTAATAAAGGCCGATCAGTTTGCGTTCGTTCAGCATATCGTTTCTTATCGAACACTCAGTATACTTGTACTTTGGCCATGTCAAGAGATGTACGAGGACAACATCTCAGGAAGACAAAAGAGTCAGGAGAGCGTAGATTCGACACGAGTTCGCAATACCGTTATACCGGGAGCACTTGAAGCGTTTTCAGGTGATCGCACTGCCGCGCATCAGCCGCTAGATAGACTCGTTTTTCTGTATCGTGTTACAATAACGGAGTGGCGACAACTGTTGCGCGGACAACTGCCTTTCGGAAGAGGGTCCCACAATAGGTCGACGATAATACGGTTTTCACCCGGATAAAGCAACCATTCTGAAGTGAGAACTCTGGCCGAACGCTGGCCGGAGCGGTGACTAACGAGAGAACAAAAAATATTGTGACGACGTAAAAATGTCTAGGGATATGAATAATAAATTTACGTTTTAATTTACGTCTCTTTTTAGAAAATAATACTGAAAATAGCGGAGAAATCGTTACAGAATTCGATGCTTTAAATATTGGAGAGTCGAATTTCGTTCATAGTTCTCTGACCTAAAAAAACCTAATCCATATAAAAAGAATTGCTACTTGATCACCATTTCTGACGTGAGAATTTAATTTTTATTAACAAATTTAATTCAAGAGTCTCTTCAGAAGAAAAATGATATTATCCTTAATCTGGAAATATCAGGAAGATCATAGAATCAGATTTTAATTCTAGAGATTTAAATTCCGTCAATAGGTTTCTTGTCGAATTTGTGTAAAAAGAATTGTTACTCGATCGCCGTTTCTGCGATGCGAGAGTTTAGCTTTCATTAGCAAGTGTTTAACGCGCTCTTTTATGACGGTTTTCACTTCCTGAGGTAGGAGAGACGCGGCAAGTAGGTCAGACGCGAAATATACATTTTCGCATTATATTGTACATTGATTACAAATCGGTAACGATCTTAAGATATAAAAACGAATTTTTGTATTATATATCTCGTATGACACACTTAAGTAGAAACACGTTCGACATGTATATTGTACGTGAAGAAACATTTTACGTGATGTCCCAGAATTACTGAGAAGCAGAATATTATATAAGTGTCGTAAAAATTTGAAATTCGATTTTCGCAAAAGTGTCGACGGGGCATCGTTTTCCTCCTTTGACATCTGTGATCATAATAGGTATTTAAATTTCGAAGATCTTCCAGAATCTAACGCGCTTTATTATTCAGCCTGTGAAGCTTAAATGTCGCGAAGAAGCGCATTATTTGCAAAGCTTGTAACTCAAAAGGCATTAACACCGAATATACTTTCGCTGACAAAGATCAACCGGAAATTTCACGAGAGACGAATGCTTACGTGTCCATGATTCCGCCGATTCTGGGGCACCTTGTGCAAAACGCTGTGTCAAGCGAAGTTGAGAAACGGCGTGAAACGGAACGGCAAACGCTATGTGAAACACTGACGTGGCGTTCGCATAATAGGCTTCTTTTTTGTTTACTGTGTCTCAATAATCGTACATAAAAGATCGACGTTATGGCGTTCTTCATCTCCATTCTTCATGGATGCATGCACTTTCTCCACGAACGTGCAAATGTAATCCTTCGATTATAGAAATATCGCTGACTCGGTTTCGTCTGTCTGATTCCTTTCAATTCCACGATGGATTTTCGCTATTTGATCGCTATAAGATCTGTTGCACATGAAACCGATAAATCTAATAACGCTTCCAATTGGCCCTATAAAAAGATCTTTTAATTGTTAGAAAGATACATACTTATATTCGAAAAGGAGTAAATCGATGTAAAAGATAATTTTATATTCAAAGAAAGATAGATATATCGAAGAAGAAAAACATAATTTATTCATGTATGCGAATCTATTTTTTTGTCTTTTTTTTGTAGCTGTTTAAATTTTCAAAAATATAGTTTTATTTTTAGAGTGAAATAGTGTTAAATATGCATAATTGAAATTATATTAACATGATAATACTCGAGTAGTTACGCGGCATTTTATTCGAATTAGCTGATCTAATCTAATCTGATCTAATCTAATCGAACACTGGCAATGCGTGATAAACGATTTCCGATGCAATTTTGACAGCAAGTTGACATGAAATTACCTGTAGACAAATTAATTTTTATTATATTTTTACGTATATTACACACACACAACACACACACCCAAAAAAAAGAGAAGAATAATTTTATTGAAGTATTTAAAAGTTAGATATAAAAGACAGTTTATGTTTAGTAGTATATTGAAAAAAGAAAGTTACATTTGCGTAGAAAGTTACATTTCACCTTCAATACGTATAAAAATATCTTTAAATTAAATAATTTTATTAAAATATTTCTGATTAAACAATTATTTTTACATTACAAAAATCATTAATGGTGTGTCCTCGAGAAAACAGAGTTTGATTATTTGTTACTTGATACGAAGTACGAACGACAAAGCAATAACAATTGTATGATATGATGACCTATGATATATATATATATATATATATATATATATATAATTCTTATAATTCATATTAAATATATTATGAATATATAATAATCATTTTATATTCTTTTACAATACAATTAACATAATACATAAAATAATATATCTTTCATATCAATAGTATATCTTTTATACATTATTAACATAGAAATAATTTATAAATAGTAAATCTTTTGTACATTATTAACATATATATGAAATATCTAAAGTAATATAATTCGTTTTTATATATTATTAATATGTCATGTAAAATAATATATTAATAGTATGTCTTGCTAATTCACTCTTCTCTTTTCTTTCTTTTTTTCGTTTTTCTCTCTTACTTCATATAATATAATTTTTAAACGTGTCACTGAAATTATAGGAAAGATTTTAATAAAGCATACGAAGATCAGACTTTTGATCAATAAATTCTTACATTCTATTTCCAGCTATACTTATCGAATATTCTTGACAATATCCCTTGTAATAATATTGTGTTTAACATTATCGAATATTTATGGATAAATACGGATGATAAGGACGACGCAAAAGTGAAAGTACAAACGTGTATGACTGTTTTCTTTCGTGAAAAATGCGTTTTATGCGCATTTATGTGTTGCATGTCGAAAAATTTTCGTCTAAAACTTGATTAATCATGTGCTTGAATCGCTACGTTGGCAAATTTAATGACGATCATGTAAATTTAGGTCACATTTAGTCAGCGTTATTATTTATTTATTTATTTATTTATTTAGTTGTATTTACATTTACGGATCGAGTTTAGTTTTGTTTAGTTTTGATTAGTGTATTTATGTCAAAAGAATTTTAAATCTTGTTTTCGCCGAGATAATTAAAATTGCTTGAAAAATATTTGTTTATCCGCGTGTCGCTTGAAATATGATTACTGGTGATTATGATATTAACGAGAAAGACAAGATGCTCGGCACAAAACCGGGACGCGCGTAAACGATTTAATTTATAAGAGCCCTGGTATATACGAGCGAGAGAGAATGGAGCGAGAGAGGTCAAGAACCCGGTACTTCTTCGCTCTATCTCAAGACGCGTCCGCAATTCTAGTTTTGCAAATGTACTCTTAAGCTCACTTCAAACGATCTATAATTCATTAGGTTTCCGAATAGAATTGCAATTTTATTTTATATTTTATTACATCTCGACATGTATAATTTAATGTACATTTTTTACACTGTTGAATTTCTGTTGTACAAATATTTTTTGTAATTTTTATACATACAATTTTTTAATAAAATTTCTAAACACTTTTGATCCTGTAATACAAATTTTTTGAATAATTTAATTTTGTATACATGATATTTTAATAATGAAGTCCACTTTAGATGATATGTAATTTATATTAGAATTGAGGATATAATAATCTATTTATTGTGCATATAAATTTTGTGAATAATAATGGTTTTATGTACGTAATAGGAAAAGCATTTCAATAATAAAGTTTACTTTACATGTAATTCTGTAATTTATGTTAAAATTGAGAATAGTAATTTGTAATTTCGTGTGCTATATAATACGAATAATGTTTGAAGAATCGAAGATATGTTTATCAAAATATGTGATACATAACATTGTTAAATTCTGTTCTGAAATCTGATGCGAATTATAGAATTATCGTCTACACTTTATTTATTATCGGATTATTCTCTACAAGGCGACATACATTATTAAATTTTACTTGAAATTTTTATGGATTTCGAAACGTAATTTACTCCAGTTTCTTTTTATCGACGATATATATTTCTTCTGTTACATCAATAATTTATTGAGTAATGTCTCGATAATATTTATAATCCGATAGTTAATCTGAGAAAAATCTAAATAAGCTGTTTGATAATTTTTGTGAAATACGATTAGCATAATTTTTACAGTTTATTTATATTATTATTTCTCGAAAACTGAGAAAGATTATCGAAAATAATTTGCTCTTTGGCAGAAAATCTCCGATTATCTCTATTTCTTTTTTCTTGAGGAGATATTATAATACAATATATAATTAAATATATAATTAAATATATAATTAAAAAATAATCCTATAATTTCTATTTTGTATATGTTTATTAATAACAATGCATTTTCAGCATTAATTTGCGATTTGTTTAGGTGTTCTTCGCAACATAGATATGTGAACTTGATAGAAAAATTCTCACTATTTTACATCATGTCTTTCGACATTTTAAGTTTCTTAATATCGCGATAATATTAGCGTTTTCCTGCTATTGTTCTCAATTGTTAACGTTATAAAATTACGAAAATTGGAGTTGCATCGTTGGCCATTAGCAGTTAGTTTATAAAATATTTATGAAACATTTAAAAAAACTGTTTAAATCTTGACATATATTTATTATAATCTTTATTATAAATTATAATTAATATGCGTTGCCGAAGATTTTCTGCAATCTTCGATTTTTAAAAATATTTAAAAAAATTAATTTTATTGGAATAAATAAATTTGCATAATATTGAATTTTATTTTATTTGTAGATATATACTTTGTCAAAGAAAATAAATAATAAAACAAAATATATTCATAAAAATGGTTTAAAAAATGCAATTTTCATTTTTAAATTTCATGCAACGTCATTTTTAAATTTCATACGTTGAATATATAAACATATATTTATTTTTATTGGATTTTTAAATATGTTAATTTTTCTAAGATGAGTGGAATGGGACTTCTTTTCGGATTTAGATAATTCGTTTTGAGAATGCTCTACGAAATAATTATGATATATTTTTTTTGCCCTTGCACTTAATTTTTAGACGTTTTTATAGTACTTTTGCCATAAAATAATTACGATGTGATTAATTATAGTGTTATAATGCATATTTTATTTGTTGATTTTAGAATAATGATTACTTGAATATGTTAGGTTTTCTCAAACGAGTTTATATGCTTTACTACAACTCATTGATTCCATATATACAGCGTGATTAATCGGAAAACAACGATGTGTGCATCGATACGATAATACACATTGTGCTCGGTGTGATATTCTTAGTCACGTTTATTTGCGCTCCGATTACGTAGCTGATACAATAAGAGCAAACGTCATTAAGTATATGCGCATGTAAAATAAAATATGTTAATAAAAAAATTTAGGCATGATATATTCCACGACAGAGACTGCGTATATAATAATTAAATGTCAATGATTTTGTTCTCAATTAATTTTAATTTATTAATGAAAAAGTGTAAAACGCTACGAATTAATTCCAACACCTAATATATATATAAGTATCATCCTGTATTTTGATTTTTTTGTAAAATCGCATATTCTAATATTTAAAGATGTAAACATTAATATTTTGTTACAGTATCCAATGACGACTGTACTTTACGATCCCAGTTGTAAGAAGGAACCATCTACGGGAGCATCTACGCAATACGGACAGGAGAAAGAAATCTGCATGAAACTGTTCGAAAGATGGAGCGAATCAGAACAAGTGCAGTTTGTCGAACACCTGTTAGCACGAATGTGTCATTATCAGCACGGACACATCAACGCGTATTTAAAACCGATGCTGCAGAGAAACTTTATTTCACTTTTGCCGAGTAAGTAATCATGTACGCTCAACATTTTTTTACACACTCTTTGCGCGCGTTTTGAATGATATTCCTAATTGCATCTTTAACAACTTTAACAATATCAAATGAATGATTTACAGAAAAAGGATTGGACCACGTGGCAGAAAATATTCTGTCTTACCTTGACGCAAAATCACTTGTTTCTACAGAACTAGTATGCAAGGAATGGCATAGGGTTATTAGTGAAGGAATGCTTTGGAAAAAACTGATTGAACGTAAAGTTCGAACGAATTCAGTTTGGAGAGGTTTAGCTGAAAGGAGAGGATGGTGAGTGAAAATTTATGATATAAACTACATGTATATAAACTACAAAACTTATGACAAACAAACACAAATGTGATACGTACACAAAGCATTTTGACATTCTGACATATAAAATGTATGTAAAATATTTCTTTATATTTTCTTTTTATTTAATTTGTGAACTTTACTTTCAGGATACAATATCTTTTTAAACCGAAACCAGGCGAGGCCCATCCCAATCATAATTTCTACAGATCTCTTTACCCAAAAATTGTCAAAGACATCGAAAGTATGGAGAACAACTGGAGAATGGGTCGATTCACTCTTCAAAGAATTAATTGTCGTAGTGAGAACTCTAAAGGTGTTTATTGTCTGCAATATGACGATCAGAAGATAGTTTCCGGACTTCGAGACAACACGATTAAGATCTGGGACAGAAATACTTTACAGTGTATCAAGGTGTTGACAGGCCATACGGGTTCTGTGCTTTGTTTACAGTATGATGATAAAGCTATAATATCCGGTTCCTCAGACAGTACCGTGAGAGTTTGGGACGCTACTACAGGCGAGATGGTTAACACATTAATTCATCATTGTGAGGCAGTACTGCATCTTAGATTTAACAATGGCATGATGGTAACTTGCTCAAAGGTCAGTCAAAAAGAAGCGATGAATTTTTACATGTTTTCTAATTTTCATTTAGTTGGATTTCATTACTAACAATAATTATCATTTGCAGGATCGTTCTATAGCAGTCTGGGATATGACATCGCAGACAGAAATTGCATTGAGAAGAGTATTAGTAGGGCACAGAGCAGCAGTGAACGTAGTTGACTTTGATGAGAAGTATATTGTTTCTGCCAGTGGTGATAGAACTATCAAAGTATGGAACACCTCTAATTGCGAATTTGTGCGAACGTTGAACGGACATAAACGCGGCATAGCGTGTTTGCAATATAGAGATCGCTTAGTAGTTAGTGGCAGTAGTGATAATACTATACGACTGTGGGACATCGAGTGCGGCGCTTGCTTACGTGTTTTAGAAGGGCACGAAGAATTAGTGAGATGTATTCGATTCGATAGTAAACACATCGTCAGCGGTGCTTATGATGGGTAGGTAAATCAAAATCCAAATATCTCAATTCTGATTTTAATTCTACGTTTGCAACGTGAAATCATAGCTATAAGCAACTAGAAAATTTATATATGTATATATGCATCACACGCACACGCGTGCGCGCGCGCGCACCTATACTTATTATAAAATATTTTATTCCTATTTTTTTTAGAAAAATAAAATATAATTTTTATTTTTATAACGTATTATATTTAATATACATAAGAAACAAAAAATAATTCTACATTATAATTGATATTCATATTAAATTTTACCCTAATAATTTAGAGTGGAATTGAAAGATGCATTTTGCTTCAAGAATGCATTATAATTTTACAAATTTGTGAGTAATTAAACTCATATTTATTATTGTATTTTGCAGAAAAATCAAAGTTTGGGATCTTGTAGCCGCTCTTGATCCTCGTGCTGTTGCTAGTACTTTATGTTTACGCACTTTAGTGGTAAGATATTTTTGTACGCAAGCGTATGTTCTTATTTCTTATATATATTATATTTAATCAACAATTTGTCAAGCGCTTCACTGAATGACAATTTTCATTCATTGCTAATTTTATTTATATTTCTTATTATAGGAGCACACCGGGCGTGTGTTTCGTCTTCAATTTGACGAATTCCAAATAGTTTCATCATCTCACGATGATACGATACTAATTTGGGATTTTCTTAATTACAATCCGTCAAGCGGAAGTGTATGCAGTGGACGCCTGCCGATGGATGGAGCGCCGAACCAAGCCGATACTAGATCTCCTTCCCGTAAGTATGCTACCAAAATTGGAATTTTTAATATACACTGAGAAAAATTTCTGATTAAAAATGGATGAACCAGAAAATTTTGATATCAATCAAAATTCTCAATTAGAATTATAGATTCAAATTTCAGAAAATTCTAATTTGTTTGTCTTGAATCAGAATTTTAATTAATACAACCAGATTCTTTTTCCAGTGTATATTAATTAGCGCCGAGACATTATTGTGTAGATTAAATATAAAAATTATTAAATATAAAAAATATTCTTATTTGCAGCATTTGAGTGACGCATCAATACGGAGATTCCTTTATTGTGATATAATTGTAAGTATATTTTATGAATTATCGCTTGCAGGTAAGATTTAGAAGCAATTTATTTAATATAATAAATACACAATAATTCTAGTAAATACAATATAATAATTCTAGTAAAAATATATGAAAAAATAAATTCCGCAGAATTAATAACAATTGATTTTGTATTTCAGACAAGTGGTTAGGTGAGTGAATCCAATGTGTTCACAACAATGTGCGCAAACAATGAAATATCCGATGATGAGTGTTTAATGTAAACAACAGCAATTATACATAGAAATGTCTGAAGGAAAAATTTGGTTGATTAATGACTTTGATTTATTGTTTGCTAGGAGAGCAAAAAAATTTTTCAAGAAATAGGAAAGTAAAATGGACTGACTTACGTGAAACTATGAATTATAATTTATATATGCGCTTGACGCACCGCGTTTAGGAACAAACAGTATATTTAAAGCTGCATAAATACATCCCATGGATGTAAACGATTGTCGTCTGCTTTGGCCATATCTGGAATTCTTCTACGCTCTGTGACATGATAGAAGTCAAGACCATTTTCCTACAAAATGAAAAAAAAGAAAGATTTACAATACGTAATGTAGCGAAGCGTTTTTAGGGAGGCTGGATATTACACTTAATAAGACATTAGATGTATTATAGTAAAAGAAATTAATGATTTTTTATATAATTAATTTATGAGATAAAAAAAATTGTAAAATGTTGTTTGATTGGAGTACTTACGTTGTGTGAATGTGTAAAAAAAATTGTTACATGGGAGGATTATCGTGTTACACCCTCTTTTAAATGGCTCGTACAAAGTGTTATGTACCCATGTTTAAAATTGCGAAAGAAACTATTGATTGAGTGTATAATAGTTTTTTAACATTTAAATTTTGTGAAACTTATTTAAAAAGCGAGTGAAGAGCCGACAACCTCTGCACAGCCTACATTTGGTATGATACCATTTGCATTTAGAATATAAAAATTACTATTGCAGAATGTAAATATTATTATCATTATTATATTCATACCGAAACAAATATAATGTGCGATCCTGAAATTATCTTAATTATTGTAAAAAAAGAAAAAGAAACACTATTATTATATCTTGACCATTGATCTCGTTTAACTCATTTTATTCATGCTTTGTACACGTAAGTTGCTCATTTTTATATTTATCTAAATTGTCAATCGAAAATGTGAATTGTTTTTTATTTTTAGGAGTTTAAATTTTTTGCAATTTGGTATTTCACTGAAATTAATAAAAAAAATACTCTTTAAATATAAAAAAAAACTTTAATTACAAATAAACTTATTGCTTATTTCAATTTATGTACATAACTGAGCATATAGCATATATAGTTTAAATGACATCATCATGCCCAAATGATTGTGATATTATAAAGCGATTAATGTGTTTTGTGAACAACATTTATTAATATACATATATATATATATATATATATATATGTACGCAATATGCGTATTATATGCATAAGATGCAACTAATGTTTTATAATATACACAATACTTTGAGCGTAAGTAAAGGCAAAACGTTTTTGAATATTTGATATTAAATAGTATACAGTGTTAGTATAACTATATGAAAGTAAGATACTAGAGAGAGAGAGAGAGAGAGAGAGAGAGAGAGAGAGATGGAAGGAGGGAGGGAGGGAGGGGATGAAATACCGAATTATGTTTTTCAAATATGCGTGAATTATGGTCAGTAGAAAATGCCACGTAATCGCTTACGAACTGTCTGTTAATAAATATGAGTTATCCAGAACAAATTGTCACAGAAAATAATAATACATATTTCAAATTGTAATATTACAATGATTTGAGTGTTTCAATCCTATAATAAGATTATAGAAAAATATTTGCATTTTGATTTCGATACGTATAATTTCGTGACGTTCATCTCAAAATTTTATACGAAATGTACTATGTATACAGAATGAATTTACATATTAATGCGCGTGGAAGGCAATATTAAATTTACATTTAAAATACACAAAATTTGTTTACTCTTGTAACGCATAACTAAAGAGGAAAAATGAAATATATACAGATACAACGTATATTTGTACTCAATTCGTTCGTATAATGTTTCTATAAAAAGAAAACAAGAGAAATTAAGGAGTTGCCTACAAACTGGGTACAAACTTAAGAACTTGAAAAATTAGTACAATTGGATGGGAATTTGTATAATTTTGAAGTATATACATATAGATATGTATGTGTGTGTGTGTGTGTGTGTATATACATATTATGTATATATGCATACATAATCATACGGTATCAATGCACAAGCAAGCATAATTTTGTGGAGTACGGCATACGTAGATTCTTGTGTTTACGATTTGTTTCAATGAATAGACAAAATAATAGTGATTGTAGTCAGACATTAACATACTCTTGCATTATATGAACATAGAATGTTCTTCATCATTTTTTCGCTATTTGATAATGCGTATGTAGGTATTATCAAAAGATATGATTGCTTATACCGTGTCTTCCTAATTATGATACGGAAATATTCTCCTATCTTTTATCTTTTTTTATTGAAATCTAAGAGATCTTAAGGTGGAAAAGTCTGCTGCATCTTCTACAAAAATATATATCTATCGAATTAATCTTCGAAAAAATCGAGCAAGAAATAAAGAGTGTAAAATAGAGTCAAATATCTGGAGATATAAAATATCGGACGTAATAGTTAAGAAATTACATGAATTTATACCTTATAAGAGCATCGTGACACGCACTGCGATCAGATCGCAACGTGAGCGTTTGCGATTGTCGAAAATACCAGTAAAAATACTTTTAAGAAGATATTGTGATGCTTTATTGTTAATATCGACATGAATCTTCGTGTATGAGAATAACTGACTAGAGAGGATACAAAGGCTGTGCAAAAGCTATATTCGAAATATAATACCTACACAAGAATATACAGGATTTTTTATAAAATCCATTATCTTATCCTTCTGCAATGATGTATATTTAATCATGCTATGAAATTCTATAGTCGAGTTCAATAATAAGTGAAAATAAGTCAAATGTATTACACATAAATTGCTTAGTTTTTTAAATACCGTGGACTCCAATACATACATACATATATATATATATATATGTATATATATATTAGGTGTTGGAATTAATTCGTAGCGTTTTACAAGTGATGGGAAGTACTTTCATTAATGTATTTTTTAATGCTCATGTGAAATAAATAACATTCTTT
>NW_011627527.1:564639-654528 GCF_000204515.1 Acromyrmex echinatior | reverse complement strand
TGTGAAAAAAAATGTTTAAAGGAAAAATATGTTTCAATTTTAAAATTGATATTCCAAACTATAAAAAAAAAAAGATTTAAGTATCGGCTGTCCAAAAAAGTTTAGTTATTAAGTAGTCCGAAAGCCACATTTTTTATAGTGTATAAATGGGTGTAAATTGAACATTTATTGCATTTACATTTTAAACAATGCGTTTTATCATTGATATTGCATTATGAAAAGTTACAATTTAATTAGAAAATAACATTTTTTAATTTTTATTTGAATATTTTTAAATTTTTATATATTATATTTTTAAAATATTTACAAAATTCCACATATACATTTTTTAACAGTTTTTAAGAGTTCGTAAAATTTTTACAATAAACGAGAATTAATTGAAAATAAATTAGATGTCTTGGATGTCTAAAATAGATGTCTTTTATGTCCTAATTTTTAATATTTGTCGTCTGAGTATTTTAATTGAAATGGACATAGGAATGCAATATGTTCTTCATTTAATTTATCCTCGTTAACCAACGAAAGTTAAAATAATATGTATCAACTCTGCTCAAGTATACTGAAATGTTCCAATAGTACTATATTTCAATAGTACTAAATTCAATACTATATTGCCATACTACTGAAAGTCAATCGTGTAATTTTTTCTCCAAGACAAAAACGTGAGAAGTGAAATTTTTTTTTATGATGTGTGTATGTGTATGTACAGTACAAAAAATTTCACTTTTCACATTTCTGCTCCAAAGAAAAAGTTACAGTTAAGGATTAATACCTTAAAAATCTATAGTGTGTAACGTAAACTATAGATTTTCAGTATCACCAGTACATTTCGCGGAACGCATCCAGAAAAAAAAAGAATCGTGGCACAGAGAAAGCAGTAAAGAAATCGCAACATGTTCGATTTGCTAAATCCACTAAATTATGATCTCTATTGTGATCGGCTAATATATTGCATATTGCGAACATGTTTAATTTTTCTTGTGTATGTCACGACCCTAAATTAATTGAAATTTCTTCAAAGTCGCCGAAAAACTGAAAAATTAAAAAAAAATCCTCCACCCGCAGGGCGCATTTTCATGTGCATATTTTCAAGTGTGTCCAGTAAAACAAAGATGGCGCGCATTTGCACACACCCACACAGCAGGCGCAGGGTGCGTGCAACGTAGAACGTCGATGTAAACATGCGCCGGCGGCGGGCGCAGACGGAGGTTGGCATGTGATCCTGGCTTTACTGTAGATAATACGAGGCTGGCGAAAAATGGCGGACGAACAGGTGAGTCGGCGACGAGAATAAACACGTCTCATCCCGCGCGTGACGCAACGCTATTAATCGCATTACAGAGCGGGCGACGCGCAAGCGGCCGCGCCGGCGGAATCCGCGCCGGATTTCCGCGTGCGTCCTCCAACCCACACTCGTGCGTGCGTGCATGCGTGCGTGGATACGTACCGAGTGTGCGGCGCGTCCGCGCGCATTCGCCGCATTTCTCGAATCTCGCGGGGACAGCCGTGCCGGGAGAAAATCCTTGCTCCAAGGAGGAGTCTCCGTTTCCCTCGCGCGTTGTTGACAAAACGATACCGTACGACGCGAACTTCGGTTCAATCGCCACCGCTTCGATCGCCTACTGATAGTACTGATTGCAGATCGTTGCCGATCGCGCGCCGCTGCGCCACACCGTTTGGTCGTTCTCCGTTTCGCCACGCTCGTCAAGCTGACAGAGTTTCTTGTGAACGCGAACACCGGCTGATCTAACGGATAATTAACGGCCGATTAGAAAAATCATCTGATTCACAGTGTTACAGTGTGCTGTGTGGTGTCAGAATCGGTGAAGCCACCGAGTGCATTTAAATTGCTGATCGCGCGGTTGGTGGACGGCGCGTTCCGGTTACGATTCCTCCTACGACGAGCGTCACGTGAAAGCTCGCACGATGCGATGTAAATGAGAAAAAAAAAGTGCGGTGACTCCGCCGCGTTTTGGGGCGCGACTGCGTCGTCGTCAACGTTGTTTATCTTCGTATACGTTGTTTGTACGCCGCCGCCACCGCGCCGGGGGATACACCCGCGTAACGAAAGCCGCGAAGCTTTACGGGAGCGTTTATCCAACGAGAACGATACCTGGCGATTTGGCCCCTAAATCGACCGAATTCTCCATTTCATCATAGTGTGCATTTATTTACAACCTGTCGCTTGCGTATAACCTGTCACGGCCTGTGAAATCCCGCGTAGAGTCCCGCGCGTCAGCTGGCACATTTCTGGAGTACTGTTGTAATACCTCATCCGACGATAACATTTCGTGCGCAATTCTATCGACAAAATAGACGCGACCAGCGTTCTTCCGCGAGACAAAGATCTCAATCTCTATTTTTTTTCTACTCCGTTATCGCACATGTGTGTGTGTGTATGTGTGTGTATGTGTGTGCGTGTGTGTGCGTGTATGTATGTATGTAAAAACATGTAAATATCTTATAATTTATAAGTTGCGCTATTTAAACACGTGTGATTCTCCTTGAGCTGTTTATCTCATCGTTCCTTCGTCTTTCCGGTACATTTGTTTAATACTTCCATATATACTGATTATCTTAGACAATTTTTGTTTTAATTAGTCGATTCCATAAAATATGTTCCCTATTTACTTTATGCAACTTGAAAAATGTGTTTGTAAAGTGTTTAATAAAATATTATGCTAATTTCAACGAATTGGGTAGAATTCATTGTTTATCGCAGGGTGGGGCATACGAAACATCATAACGTTTATCACTCTTATGTTTATTACTGATGTAATACTCTCTAAAACTTTTAGAACCTCGTTCTGAACAGTAAAATCTCTGAAAGTTACTCTTTTTTTTGAGATTCAATTTTTACTCTTTAGTGTGAGATTTTATTTAAAAGAATTTAGACAGTAGAATATGTACATAATTGGAATTTTTTTAATATTTAGTACTAACGTGCAGATGTGTAGAATGCAGCTTAAAAAAGTGTCATCAATACGACGATGATATAATCTTGAAATCTTATGATCTTTTGTGCGATAAATTCGGTCACATGTACTACACTGAATCACATATTAAAAACTGTTTAATATAAATTATTTAAATATAGTGACGTAATATAATCAACTTTGACAATAAAATAATGTATGTAGATTTTGTTAAATAACATGACAATGTCATAGGATATTTAATCGTTTAAAATATTTACATGCTTCTACATTTTGCTAATTTCATGTACCTATAGTAGCTTTCAGTATACATACATTAATGTAGTAAATATAAATGCAAGTGACGAATTCGCTATTACTTCGAGTTAAATAACCCAATATTTTATTACAATTTTATGCGCCACCCTGTATACAAAAGAAACGAAACTATCTTCAGGTTTCTCTTTTATCTCCATCTAAGTAAGTTTCAAACTGATTCTGCCGGCATAATGCAACTGTATTGTAAAATCTGTATTGTAAATGTCTTCGACAGTAACGACAAGTCACCAATAAAGATTTATGTGGCACCGTAAAAAGTGGATATATTGTTACTGAAACTTTTTTTAGACTTGTACCTAAATGGAAGTCTTAAGAGACGGCTTTAAACAGTGTGACTAAGAATGGATCACATACAGGAAGTACGGCAGCTGGAGTTGCTATGCAAGCAATTGTACGAGTCGCAGGATTCAGCGCATCGCGCAGAGGCAGAAAAGGCCTTGGTTGCTTTCCAAAATGCACCAGATACTCTTACGAAGTGCCAGCTTCTCCTGGACCGCGGAGACTCTGCGTATGCTCAATTACTGGCCGCTACCACCTTGACGAAGCTGGTATCACGTTCGGCACAGGGACAACTTACAACAACACTCAGCTTACAACAGAGGCTTGATATACGTAAGTGATAGTCCATTCTGTTTTGCTACATGAGATAAAAGAGATGTGTCTCTTGAAATTTAAAGATGCGAGATTGGGTGTTTCAATTTGTTTAATATGTTTGCAGGAAATTACGTACTCAACTACTTAGCAACACAACCAAAGTTACCGAATTTTGTGATACAGGCTTTGGTTACACTATTCGCAAGGATATCAAAGCTTGGGTGGTTTGATTCTGATAAAGAGGAATTTGTCTTCAGGAATGTAGTCAGCGATGTAGCCAAGTTTCTTCAGGTTTGACATACTTTATTCACATTGTTTCTTACACGCTGTATTTCTCTATTTGCATACATTATATTTTCATTCATAATGTTTTATTGTAATGATTAAAGGGGTCAGTGGAGCATTGTATGATAGGAGTACAGTTGCTTTCTCAATTGACGTGTGAAATGAATCAAATATCGGAAGCCGATGCGAACAGATCTCTGACAAAGCATAGAAGAATAGCGAGTAGCTTTAGAGACACACAACTATTTGAAATATTTAGGTTATCATGTACCTTACTAAGCACTGCTCGTGAGAATTGTAAAAATTTAAATTTCAACGATGAGGCGCAGGTATTGTAATTACATACAATTAATGATTATTTGCGTTGTATAAATTAATGCATCGTCTGTATATCTCTTTTTTGTAGCACGGTTTGATAAGACAATTGTTAAAGCTTGCACAAAATTGTTTAACATTTGACTTTATTGGTACATCAACTGATGAAAGTTCGGATGATCTTAATACAGTACAAATCCCGACAAGCTGGAGACCTGCGTTCCTGGATTTTACTTCGTTGAAATTGTTTTTTGATCTATATCACAGTCTACCTAATACGTTATCGTGTTTGGCACTCTCGTGCCTAGTTCAAATAGCGTCGGTCAGACGGAGTTTATTTTCCAATACTGAAAGGGCAAAATTTTTGACACACTTAGTTAATGGTATTAAGCATATACTACAGAATCCTCAGGGTCTTAGTGATCCAGGAAACTATCACGAGTTTTGTAGATTATTATCTCGACTGAAGAGCAATTTCCAACTTGGTGAGTTGGTGTTGGTAGAGGATTATCCCGAAGCAATACAACTGATCGCAAAGTTTACAGTGCAAAGCTTACAAATGTGGCAATTTGCGCCAAACAGTCTGCATTATCTTTTGACTTTGTGGCAAAGAATGGTATCTTCAATGCCGTATGTAAAAGCTGGTGATCCGCATTTATTGAATACGTACACACCAGAAGTTACAAATGCATACATTACGTCGAGACTCGAGTCGGTAGCAGTAGTGGTTAGAGAGCGCTTGGAGGATCCATTGGACGATCTAGGAGTGGTTCATCATCAGTTAGAACAAATATCAGTTATTGGTAGATGCGAGTATCAAAAAACTTGCACCTTACTAGTTCAACTGTTTGATCAAGCTGCAAGAACATACCAAGAGCTAATGACGCAAACGGTGTCACCAACGCAACAGATTGACATTGCAATTCAAGAAGGACAACTCACATGGCTTGTATATATCATAGGTAAATGGAATGGTACATTAATGCATTTTTCTTTTAATATATATTAAAATATATTAAGGCATAACTAACAATATTGTATTAATTAGTATTGTATTAATTTATTATAATTAAAATATATTAACAATACTACTCAATTCTTTTCTCATTATCTTTTATAGGTGGTGTTATTGGCGGAAGAGTGGCATTTAACAGTAACGAGGAATTTGATGCTATGGATGGAGAACTGGTTTGCAGAGTGCTTCAATTGATGAATCTAACTGATTCAAGACTCGCGCAAGGGGGCTGTGAGAAACTGGAATTAGCGATGTTGAGCTTTTTTGAGCAATTCCGAAAAATCTATGTTGGTGATCAAGTTCAAAAGAATTCTAAAGTGTACAGGAGGTTATCTGATGTGTTGGGTCTTAATGATGAGGCGATGGTACTCAGTATTTTTATTCGAAAGATGTAAGTGGATTTGACACATACGAAATTTCCTATGCTACGAATTAATGCTGAATTATAATTTACAGAATAACGAATTTAAAGTATTGGGGTAGGAGTGAACAAATTATTTCCAAGACACTACAACTTTTAAATGATTTATCAGTGGGTTATAGTTGTGTTCGTAAACTCGTCAAATTAGAAGAAGTACAATTTATGCTCAACAATCATACGGTATTATATACTGATATCTATTAAGATATACTTAAGATTTTGATTTTTTTTAAATAATGAGTTATAATTTTAACCTTTCTTGTACAATAATTGAATTAAAAAATAATTAGATTTTTTTCTGTTGATGTAGCGAGAACATTTTCCATTTTTGGGAAACAATGTTGCTGTGACAGAAATGCGCTGTAGATCAATGTTTTACACATCTCTTGGTAGATTACTGATGGTAGACTTAGGTGAGGACGAGGAAAGGTTTCATACCTTTATGTTACCTCTTACAGGTAAGAAAATTTAATTAATTTTTTTTTAAATATATGTGACACTTAAGTTTTTATATATAATTTCAGGTGCATTAGAGAGCCTTGGTCAATTAATGGGCGCTGCAGATACACCTCTCTTTGCAGCAGAGGAAGCAAAGAAAGCGTTGATTGGTTTAGCGCGAGACCTTAGAGGTTTAGCTTATGCATTCAACACCAAGACATCCTATATGATGCTTTTTGATTGGATGTACGTATATAAGATACAAAAGTATACAAATATTTACTATTAATCATTTGTGAATATAAAAAAGCAATTATTTTCCTTTACTCGATGTTTTCTTTGAATGTAGATATCCGAATTATACACCGATTTTATTACATGCTGTGGAGTTGTGGCATCACGAACCGCAAGTAACAACGCCCGTCCTGAAGTTATTTGCTGAGTTAGTACAAAATAGGAGTCAACGATTACAGTTTGATGCATCGTCTCCAAATGGGATACTATTGTTCCGCGAGGCTAGCAAAATAATATGTAGTTACGGCAATCACATATTAAACGTTGAAGTACCTAAGGATCAGATTTATCCTTTAAAACTCAAAGGAATAAGTATATGCTTCAGTATGTTAAAGGCAGCCTTGTGCGGAAGTTACGTAAACTTTGGAGTGTTTAGGCTATATGGTGATGAGGCGTTAGATAATGCCCTTAATACATTTGTTAAATTACTCCTTAGTATTCCACAAAGTGATCTCTTGGTAAGTATATACATTAGTCACAATATTTTATTTATTTCATTTATTATTTAAATAATTTTCTTTTTGATAAATCAAATTGTATCAGTAATATTGGTCAATTACTACATAATGATATAAATATTTATCTTATATTGTTATTTTTATTTTGTTAATATATTTTACATTGTTTTTCACAGCATTATCCCAAACTATCGGCAACATATTATTTGTTACTCGAATGTTTGGCGCAAGATCACATGATCTTTTTGTCTACTTTGGAACCTAGGGTTTTTCTGTACATCCTTTCCAGTATCAGCGAAGGCCTTACAGCACTAGGTGCGCAAAAAGACTTCTATACAGGTCTGTGCGGCTGATTCTTGCTATTCTCTATATCCTCAATGCCATATCTTGAAATTAAAATTTTAACACTTAGACGAACATCTATGAATTAAAAAAGATGTTTTTCTTGGTCAATGTTTCTAGAAAAATTTTTTTACAGTTTACAAAAAATGGAAAGATGATTAAAGATATTTTACATGTATCATAAGCACAATTAAACGTACATTAATAATTTATTTATAAAGTTATATTAAAAGAGTAAAAAGAATTTATTCAATAGAATATATTATAAGTATATACAAGACTAAAAAGTTATTATAAATTTTTCCTTTGAATTATCCTTTGAACATATTTCCTAAGTCATATAAACATCTATTTCATTGTTGCGAACGTAATCACTTAAGATTATAACATTAATCTTTTTTATACATTAGAATTTTATATTGGTTTTAATATTTGCTTTTTTGCATTACTGCTTGGAATGTAAATTTGCCTATAGAATTAGTCACTGCGACAGTTCAAAATGCAAGGAACAGACGCATATTTCAAGTATTTATGCACAATGAAGAAAATCACTGAGAACACTTTATGAATAACATTGGCTATAAGAGGATTGGAGTGCGTGGAGCCTGGACTCTAAATATGAAGTGCAAGAACCACATAGCTTGTATTCTTTATAATATGTTCTATATGAATGTTATGCAATTTTCTGTTTCTATTGAAACGAAATTGAATAATGGGTCTGACATAGATAATCAGCCGCACAGCTGATATATTACTAAATAACATTAACATTGAGTTAGATTATGTATGTTTTATATAATAATGTACTAATTGCAGAGAGTTGCATGTATTATTATTGATATGCTTGAAATATATATATATATATATATATATATATATTATATATATATGTATGTATGTATGTATATATATTGCGTTTGTATTTGTGTGTGTATGTAATATATTAAAATTTTTGTAATATATATAAATAGATATATGAAATAATAAAAATCAAATTTTTTAGATTTTATGTAATTGCGGTTTTTAAGTTAATAACGATAATTGTGATTTTGTATAGAATAATATACTTATATTATAATTATGTATTTATGTAGAATATCTTTAAAATTTCCTTTATTTAGATTTCTGTAATAATTTTTATTAATATTATTTGTGTTTATTAAATTACAAAGTATTAAATTATACAGAGAGAAGCAGGTAAGTTTTATTAATAAGTTCGTAATGCTGATATTTTGCTGATATTTTGCTGATAGATTGCACGTATTTTTCATTGTGCTGGAATTTTAAGGATATACATATATTCACTTCTTTTTGACAATAAAAACTGAAGCAAAAATAAATTTTTTGATTTCAGATACTATGGTTTGTACCGGTTGCTGTGCAACTCTTGATCATATTGTGACATATTTGTTTAAGCAACTTTATCAAAAAGGTACCTTAATTTAACAATTATTAATAAAATATATAGCGTATCTTCTATGAAACTGTATTAATTCTTAATCAGCATTATCTAATCGAAGAGTTCGGGCTTCAGACCTGTTATTCTTCAGACAAAATTTGAAATACTTTGCAGCTTTCAATATCGAAAAATGATAGTAAAATTTATGCTTAGTAAAGTTTGTCCACTCAGGAGGTCAATTATGTAATTTTTTCCTAGGATGGAAATGTAAAAATGAAAATTTTTTTATATGTTTACATGTTTATATACATATATACCTATAAATTTCCACTTTCCAATTTCCACTTTACAGAAAAAATTATATGATTGATATCCAAAAATTTAATATCACAAAACATTTGAAAAAGAAAACAAAAAATATCACAAAAATAATGCCTTTCTGAGTTTTTGAGACCGTTCTTGCTTGGTTAATGCAAGAAATTATAAAAAATAGTACTAATATTATAATATGTATATGTATTTTCAGGATATCCAGGAAGGAAAAATGCAGTTGTTCCTGGAGGAGGAGAATTATTTTTACAAGTTTTGAAACAGCATCCTGAAATACTTCAACAAATTTTAAGTACTGTTTTAAATGTGATAATGTTTGAAGATTGTAGAAACCAATGGAGCATGTCTCGTCCTTTATTAGGTCTCATATTATTAAATGAAGACGTAAGTTTATATTGATAGTTTCTTTACAATGTAGTAATTCCTATAATATTATTTTTTTTTTAATGTCTTTTCATCTTAATTTTTTATCTATATATATATTGTGTGTGTGTGTGTGTGTGTGTGTGTGTGTGTGTGTGTGCGTGTGCGCGCGCGCGCGTGTGCGCGCGTGTGCGTGTGTGTGTGTTTGTGCATGCGTGTGTGTATATATGGTAGCCTTTATGTACGTATATAACATCTTATTTATCTGTTCTTACAGTATTTCAATCAATTAAGGGAAAATATTATTAGAAGTCAACCAGTTGATAAGCAAGCAGCGATGGCCCAATGGTTTGAAAATTTAATGAATGGGATTGAAAGAAATTTACTCACAAAAAATAGAGATAGGTAAAAAAGCAGCAACTATAATATTCTATTATATGTCCTAAGCGTTTTATAAAGATTATTATTGTTTCTCACAGGTTTACACAAAATTTATCAATGTTTAGAAGAGACATAAATGATGCCCTAAAAGGACCTAATATATCAAATTCAGTCAATGATATGATGACTTCGTAGTAATACTGCTCTCTCTGAAATAGATTCTTCTAGGTTCTTGCCTGCCAAATGCTTGAATGTGTGTGCGAGTGAAACTCTAAATTAATGATGAAATTAAAATTATGGCTTTAGATGAGTATAAAGATAATAAATATTACTATTTTACATATTACAGCTTGGCTTCCTATTCTTCGTAACTATCTTTTTATCCGCTCAAATTATATTTATATTGATTTTCATTTTCATGTAGTAACATTGAAAGGAAATAAAATTTACAATTATTTCTTCTTTATATGACCTTTAGAAAGACTTTTTGGACATTTTAATATTTTTACCTTCAACGTAGTCGAATAAAAAAAGCTAAAATTTCTTTTTTTTATTACCTTTATACTCGAACTTTCTTAATCTCTCATGAAACGATCAAATTTAAACATTTTATGCATATAATTATTATTCAAAATTGATTATTATATGATGTTTTATGAGCATACAGCAAATATATATTGTTTGAATTTTTCGAAACAAACCGTCTTCATATTTTTCACTCAAAATATCGTATACTTTTACAATTTTCACGAAAGTACATAAAAAGATAAAAAGTCAATAATTTTTTATTTTAGAGAAAGACATATGTTTTTTTTGTTATGTATTCATTTGTTTCTAAAAGTCATTTTAATAGAGATAGACCTTTTATATAGAGATTAAAAAAAATTTCGTATTATGTTGTTTTTTTGCGTTTAAAATAATGTAAACATGATGTCGTACCTGTTGATTTTTCTTTATATTTTTATTGTCTCAGACATTGATGACCTTTCCACAAATAAGTCTCTTACAAACGATAATTTAAAATAAAACACTTGTTTGTAAAAGATTTATTAAAATATTTTCTTTCTTAATTTTATACAATAATCTCGGAAGGAAAATGGAATTTATGTGAAATATTTTAGTAGGTTTTAACATTTCTGATATATTCACAAGTGTCGGTTCTTCATATTTATTTTGTCAATAAAGTTTTCAACATTATATGTACATTTTAAAGAATAGGAAGCCAATAACATTATTTTTATTTGATGACATATTCTTGACAATGACATATTCTTATTTTAAATGAATTGTGGACTTTCATTCGTTTAAGAATGTTGTGCACACAAACGTGCAGCTTAAAAAAAAACCATTAGTAACATTACAGATTCTTGTAGAAAAGAGAGAGAGAGGGAGAGAGAGAGAGAGAGAGAGAGAGAGAGAGAGAGAGAGAAACGCAAATCGCGATACACTCATTACTTAAAATTTATTCAAATAAAAGAGCTATTATGAAGCTATATTATCCAGTGAGTTATGAATAATGTGAACGATGTAAATGAGGATATCATTAAATTTATCATACAAAGATTCACTTAAGAATATATAGTTATATTGTGTTATTATTGACATTACTTCAAAAAAATAGATGAACGAAATAGATATTACGAGACGTTAAGTAAAATTCATTAATTTTACTATATAAAAACGATTATATATAAAGTAAAACGCGCAATTTTGAGCAATCGTCTGTCTAACAGCATTGTCTCAATTGTATCTTACATCACGAACTTCTATATTAATTAATATTTATTGAGTCATAACTATCAAAATATTCAAATTTTCATTGACAGATAAATATGAAAAATACTTAATATATTTTATAACAAAATAAAATTGGAATAATCGAGAAATCAAACAATTGCAAAATGGATAAGATAAGATATAGGATGTCGTTAAGATATCTTATATCGGAATGTTTTTAATCATCCTCTTTTATTATAAATATCGTTGCAAAATTTACTGGCCATAGAAAAGAAAGAGAGAGAAAGAAAGAGAGGAAACATTCCTTTATTTTTTTATACGTATATATTACACATCTTTTATAATATTTTGTAAATTATTTTATAGACTTCATAAAAAAAAATCTACGTGCCCATCTGCGAACAAGCAACAAGATACTCTCTTTGAATTTAATATATGTATATTTATGATATAATTTAACAATACTTTTTTAACGATAATTTTTTTGGAACAGAGGTACAGTAGAGGTTTTCTAAATGCCGCATCCTCAGGATCATATCCCATCTAAACTTTATTCGATGCTCTACAATTAGTAAAACAATCAAACGATATTAGAACGCCAAAATCCAATTCAACTGTCTCTTTGTAATGACTGTGTGATAAAGTTACACATATAATATTTTCTATAATTGCAGATCGTTAAGCGAAACTGACACTGATACAGTTTCGTGATTAGGTAGTGAAACTACCCTCACTGCTCGTAGGTACCGCGTATTATTCTTAGCGAGTTGTTGTATTACACTGTGATAGTGACGCCGTAAGAGTACATTATTGTATTATCTGTCGCTCGATCTCGTTCTCTGCGAACGAAAGAAAAAAAAAGAGAAAGAAAAAATATCGCATTGAATATAAGATGTACCTGTAAAGACACAATTTTTTTCCACGACGCGGTACAATATTGCGTTGCAATAGTTGGATTCCAAAATCTTGAACTGGTAATAATTCAAGTCTCAATAAAACGTTTCGAGTCGCTTTTCCGAATTACAATGACTTATTTGACAATATACAATACGATATACCGAGAGAATACCCAGCGTTGCGTTACGTTGTGTTGTGTTACGTTGCGACTGTAGAGCCCGCAAGAGTTTCTTACTCTTCAAGGCTGTAGAGGCTGCGTGATCCTCTTTCGCTGATGAATGCGAGAATCTGACTCAACGTCCTCAGCACAATCTCAGTTTCCGCGTGCGTTCTGCCGCGTGAGGGACGTTTAATAGATTTTTATACAAATGCACAGATAAAAGAACCTATGACAAAAAAAAATGAAGAAAGAAATTATATCGAGTGTGCAAATTTTTCCTACGAATAAAATACACAAAGCAGCATTTTATCAAGATTATACGCAAACCTATACGGGTCGATATTCAGCGCTGTACCTTTATCAGATAATATTGTAAATATACATTGATCACGATAAATTGGTCCCTTAATCCTAAGTTACCTTTTTTGTTTTACTGATCCATCTACAGCGAGTATATTGATACACGATGCGCAAATTTGAAGTTTATAAGCAAAATATAACTCGCAAATAGAAGATATGTATGACAGAGTGTGATATGTAGTAAATATCGCGCTTCGTTATTTACTGTAAAGATTTTATTTTTCGTCTCTATTTTTTTCGGCCTTAATCTCAAGCAGTCTTGTGTTTTAACAGTCTTATTCCAATTTCTTGCTGTCCTGCTCAATGTGAGAATAATTTTTCTTCTTCTTTTTTATTTTCTCTGAAGTGACTCATTTTTTATACGAAGGGACAGAATGTGTAAAGTGCGTTCTAGACTCGATGTATGGATTTAATTTATCGAACTATCTGAAATTTTATCAGTGTAATTAATATATAATAATAATATGTTAATGTTTTTGCTGACGTGTTGAAATATGAAATATTATATACATATAGAATTCTTATTATAATATATTACTTTTTTTTACTGTAAGGAAAAATCTCTTATGTTTACCTTATTGAATATTTGAAGGATGTCACTCCTCTCTCCTTCCTTATATACATATGCTAGGTGTTCAATGAGGAATTCGAATTATAAAAATACATTATAAAGATTTCGGCTGCATTTTGTATATTTTATTACTTCGCGGAAGAATCGAACGAGTTAATGATACATGTGATAATTGTAACATGTTATAAACTATATATGGTCATTATGTGCAAAAACGTAATGTCAGAACATATCTTTATAGCGTAAAGACGTTGTGATTCTGTGATCGCTAGGAGATCTGCGGTCAAGTTTTGGCCATTAGTTGATGCACCGCTAGTTGTACACGCAATTCCACGCAAGCATCTTTCTCCTCGATAATACTACGTATCAACGTCGTCATCTTCTTCTGCAGAGAGAATCGTAAATGTACAGAAGTAGAATAAGAAAGCTGTTATGGAAGAACGTACCTCAAGTAATTGATTTTCTTTGACTAGCTGTATCATGGCCGTCATTTCGGCTTCATTAGGAGAATGTGTCCTCTCTTTGGGCTTCTTCTTTTCTTCTTTTGTGCTGTGCTCCGTCAACATCTCCATTAATCGTTTGATCTCATTTCTCTCCTGATTGATGCGAGATTTCAATAACGCTTGCATGTTCAACAATTCCTCATAGATCAGCCTTTCTCGCAATTTGTCTATGATATCTTCTTCAGACTCTGTATATAAATTAATGATAATGTGTACTTAGCTTAAGAATGTAATAGAAATTATATACTATTAATATACTATTAATTATGTACCATTTGCTCTGTCATTCGGCATTATATTCTCAGGTTCTTGCGGTGTGACTGCAACCTCAACCGCGGAATCAACCGTGTCTTTCTCTTGTACATTTACATTTTGTTCATTTTGCGTGACGTTCACACTGTTACCTGAGCAAGAACACTTCTCTTTCGTCTCTTCTGCGCTATGCAATTTGTTGTCTTTTTTTATCAATGTCGAATTGGTTGACGATTGAACATCACCAGATATTGTCTGTCCAGAATCTTCGTCTGCAGTTTTTGACTTCTGCGAAATAGATTCCGTTGGAATATTATCGGACTTTATTTCTTCATCCAGACTTTTTTGCGTAGCACCTTCCAATTTTTGAACAGTCTTACATTTTCTCTGCAAAGTACAATTTATTATGTCAATGTTCTTTATACGATACGAATTTTTAAAACATTCTTGTAGCTCTCTGTACCTTTAGTTGCGTTATCATGCGTTGTACCTCCCATAATTGTTCTTCACGAGATTTCGTTACAAAACCGGCATTCATTTGCATATGAATTTGGGACAGTAACGATTCCTGTTTGGATAATTCCGCAGCTATACCCTCCACGGAATCTGGCAGATTCGTACTACCAGACGATAACGGTGGAACATACTTTGTCAATTGTATATTTGGAAACAGAGCTTTGCAATGGAATAATAAAGCCAATAACAATCTGTGACTCATTTGTAGAACCGGGCTTAATGTCATTGAAATCGTTTGTGCGTTCATTTTTGTTGTTTTCTCCTGAAGTAAAATTTATTGAAAATCAATTATATGTTTTAAGAGAATAATGTATTAAATTGATTGGAAAATTTATGTCGCTTCACAATTTTTATTTCCAATAAAATTAGAATATAATAAAAAAAAATTGAAAATTTTTATCTCTAAAAGGATCTAAACATCTAAGCTCATCTGACGGATCTTTTGCATTGAACCAATAATATTTTGAACATACACGTGTCGTGACATTGTCCAGATGCAATATGACCCATGCCAGAAGAATCCTGTTGCATTCAGGTAACTGCTGTGTCAACTGGGCCAATTGCGCTTCCCGTTGAGCGACATCCTTGGTCGACGCTGCTTGCTCGAAGCGCGATATCGTTTCGCTATTCTCCAGCACGGGCTCTGGCAGCTCTCTACATCACCACAATGCGCACTTTTTCGTTTGATCTTAAAACACATGGTGAGAAGGAGGATAGAATTCGCAGATATACAAACCTAAGAAAGAGTATCAATAAGCTCGTAGCTACCGTGGGTTCGAACTCGGATATATTCACTAGCTCTCGATTATTATACAATTTTTTCAAGTGCTGAATTTTTGACTTCACCCCAGGGACTTTGTACAAGCCTTCCACGTTCATCCCATGCTCTTCTACATAATCTATGCAATCTCGCACCACCAAAGGTAATTTGACTCCGTCGTGGCAACAGCTTCTTTCGACTGCCAGATGAAGACTAACCCCAAAAATTGGTTGTTCCTCTGAAGAATATTATACATATATATATATTTTTTTTTTAAGAAATTGATGAAACAAATCAAAATATATCAATTGTATTTGTACAAATTATGATCTTACCGCCAATATCCAAACCTTCATGTTTTCCTTTTTTCCGATCCTTTAATTTTTGTTTGGATTTATCTTTATCCTTGTCTTTTCGCTTTTCCTTGTCCACATCCTTCTCATCCTTTTCCTTCTTTTTTTTATCCTTCTCCTTTTCAACATCTTTTTCTTTCGCCTCTTTCTCTCGTGATTTTTCACGTTTCTCCTTTTTAGTTGGGAATTTAAAGGCTTTGGTCTTTTTTGATTTTGAAGGACTTCTATGTAATAAATCACATATTACATTCAATATTATATAGGACATTTGAAAAAGTGTAATTATTTTAAGAGTAATTTGCGATTAATTATTATTTTATACATAATAAAGACTTTTATAATAAAATGTTCACTGAGCAAATCAGAATTAGTATAAGCAATAATATGTAATCATAAATATTTAAAATAAGTCTGCTTTCCATTTATAAAAACAAAATCAGGCTCAGTGATGCAAGAGAAAGCTAGTGCTGATAAGAAATATAGAACAATTATGAATGGATGGCCATTAATTATAATTATCGAGTATTAATAGTGTAGCCTTATTCATATGTTTTCGTTAATTTTAGATAGGAAGAACAGATAAGATCTGTTAACCATGCTCACTAATTAACTACATTAGTTACATTAGTAGGTGTCAAGCAGCAATATAAAAGAGAGAAATCGCATAGATTTCGAAGCAAATATTACTTTGTTTCCTGATCCTCGTCCGGTGAACTCTCACCCTCTAGAGTCGCGTAACCCCTGTCCTTTCTGTCCTTCTTGTCCTTACGTTTTCCACCCAGAAGCTCCTTTTTGGAATGCTTGTCGTGGCTGCCCTCGTCACTAACTGCAGTATAAAAATAAATGATACAAGATAAATATCTCTTACAGTGAAATGACAGCAAGAAAAGCAAATATATAACATCTGCGACTAGATTTTGACAGATCACATAACCTGTCTCTATTTTTCGTGTACAATATCTAATCGTTCGAAATATAAATATAACATAACAGTAATCATTACGTACAATCGCTTTCATTACTTTTCCTCGCCGATTCAGAGGCATACAATCCAGGAAATTCCTTCTCAACGTCAGGACTTTCAAAGTCCATTCTATTTTAATTTATGTGCACTGATGTGCACTTGACACACAAACCAACTGAAACCAACATAAACTGATACTTGCGAATCATGGTGGAAGGGATTGACCATGGTGGAAATAATGGACTACTGACAAGATAGCAGACAAATTAAATATTTTTGATTTATTTATGTTATTTATACATATATATATATATATATATATATATATATATATATACATATGTGTTTGTGTATATTATATAATTTAGATATCGTTTGGGAAAATTTAGGAAAAGTATTTAAACATTTGGATAATAGTATTTTTCTTATTATTAACAAATTTTATTACGCGTCAAGTTAACAGACAACGATTTTATTTAATGTGTTTTATGAATGGAATTAATTAGAAATCATTTGGGGAAGACATCTTCATTGTTATTTTCATTTGGAAAAAGTCGCTATTTTATAATTTAATTGATTTACACATATTTTACGACATATTTACACATATGTCGTATACTCCAATGTGCTCTATTATAACTTCTCACTTCAAGCACGTTAAAGTGAGTAAATGCTATGACAGGAGTATTTTAGAGCATGTTAGAGCATGCGACGCGACAAACCTAGAAATAAATTTCAATCATTTCGCTTACGGACTTAAACGGGGAGCACGGATTTTTGCATAATGCATAACACGTATAATGCATAAGAAAATGTACCAATCAAAGTCCTTCGTTTCCTTCCTTTCCATGAAATAAAGGACTTTGATTGGTTGATTTTCTTATGCCTTATGTTTTATGCAAGAGTTATGCAAGAGTTCTCCTCGCTTTAAGGTTTCACGAGCTGTTCTAATCGACTGTTTCAGCGACAAAAAGGATCACGTGATCAAAATGAACGCTTGAATTCTGACCACGTGATTCTTTTTGTCGCTGAAATAACCAGTTTGAACAATTCATAAAATTTATCTTGAAGGTAAATTGTCTCCGGCCGACATTGGAGTATTCTCTTCTTCTTTTTCTTCTTTTTCTTAATTGATGGCTTCTGCTTCCATAGAGTGCGCGGAGACAATACGACCAGATCACGACGTAGAGTTTTTTTGGAGCGATGTGAGTCAAATGGCCCAAGGAATTCGACACTGCGTGACGAAATTATACTTTGCCATCTTATTATTCTAACTATCTAGTATTCGATAGGCTCCGATGCTCGCGGCAAGAGAGCTAGCGGTCGTAAAGGTTTAAATACAATAGGCACAGGTAATAGGAAACAGGGAATAATAAGCTGTCCAATTAGAACTCTGAGATATAATATCAAACTTACACACCAGAACTCTGATTGGACGGCTCGTTATTCACTATTATCTGTGCCTATTATGTTTAAGTCTTAAGGCCGGAATTAGACTACTAAGTTTGACCAATCAGAACAAAAGGAATCAAAACTTCTTTATTTTCATCGGTGAAATTTCAATCTTTAATCTTTAATCTCAATCTTAAATGCATAATCTAATTCCGGTCTAAAGCTAATAGTGAATAACAAGCCGTCCAATCAGAGGTGTGTAAGTTCTAGTGTGTTCGATATTATATCTCAGAACTTTGATTGGACAGCTTGTTATTTCCTGTTCCCTGTGCCTATTGCCTGTGTCTATTGTATTTAAGGCTTTCAATCTTTTAATCTTCAATCTCAATCTTCAATGCATAATCTGATTCCAGTCTAAGACGCGCCGCTGGGAGGGATGGGAGGTCAAAGCCATGCGCAGACGCAGGAACTTGCCGCGAGAGAGCACCGCGAAAATATAAATTATAGATTCCGGTCACAGGCGATATTACAGCTCGCAAACATCTATTGTCTCGCATATAACAGCAAGCAGTCATTTGAATTGCACGGCGATACAGTTTCGATTTTGACTGTCAATGACGGACGGACATGCGCGAAAGCAGTGTTTAGACTTTGTTATAGGGATTCCAGCTGCAAGCGGTTCCAAATTGCATCACTAGAGGTGTGATCAATGTGATGTTACAAATGCTTTAAAGCGTTTTTTGGTAAATCAATTTGTAAAATTTTTCTTCTAATTGATCCATCAAACGCTTCAAAGTATTTGTAGCGAGACTTAAATTTCACCACAGCCTAGGTGCGTTCGGCATTGCAAATCGGAAGCGTGTACATATACATGTATATTATAATTGATTATAAAGATTACATTATGAATGATTTTATTTCAGTATTATGTGTTTTATGTGTTTTAATTCGAACTAAATGAAGTAATGACAATTATGCACAATTAGACCCCACAATGTACCACACTGTTAGAAATGTTCTTAAATTTTCATTAAATTTTAAGTTACACAATTTGAACTTAATTTCATGACATTACATTAAATTTAATGTATTTATAACTAAAAAGTATATTTGTATACATATCATAAAATTTAATGTATTTTTCATGAAAATTTATGAAATTTAATGTCCGTTTTCACTAATGTACATTAACTTTAATCTCGGTTCAACTACTCTTCGTTTTTTTCTAGTTCTAAAGATTAGAAGTATCGTAAGGTTGGACATCTGTCAACAACAATCTTGAAATACTAGCGATTTTGTATCAGCATCATATTTTTTTTTTTGGGCCGAATAAGCGTCATTTGCGAGAACTTTTGATTTACTTCTTTAATTTGAAGAAATCTGCAGCTGAGGCTCATCGATTGCTTGTAGAAGCATATGGTGAGGTTACCTTAAGTGAGAGAAGTTGTCGTGAGTGGTTTCAAAAGTTTAAGAACGATGAATTTGACATCGAAGACAAAGAATGTAGCGGAAGGCCGAAAGTGTACGAAGAATTGTGTACGCGGAATTGGAAGCATTATTGGATGAAGATTCGTGCCAAACGCAAAAAGAACTTGCACTTGCATTAAGAGGAACTCAACAAGCAATTTCACATCGTTTGAAATCATTGGGAATGATTCAAAAGCATGATTCAAAAGAGAATTGGATTCCATATGAATTGAAGCCGAGAAACGTTGAACGCCGATTTTCCATATGTGAAATGCTGCTTGTCAGGCATAAACGAAAGGGTTGTTTACATCGTATAGTCACTGGTGATGAAAAATGGATCCACTACGATAACTCAAAGGAAATCATGGGGATCGCCTGGCCATGCTTCAACATCGACAGCCAAGCCGAATATTCATGGAAAAAAACTCATGTTGTGTATTTGGTGGGATCAGTTTAGTGTCGTATTATGAGTTGCTCAAACCACACGAAATCGTTACTGGGGCTCTCTACCGAACACAATTGAGTCCACTACTCCAGGCATGACAAAATTATTCTCCTGCATGATAATGCTCGATCACATGTTGCGGCGCCGGTCAAAACCTACATAGAAACACTCAATTGGGAAGTTCTATCCGCCGTATTCACCAACATTGCCCCTTCCAATTACCATCTACTTGCTTGATCAAAAAGTTTCCGGAATTCATTCAGAAAATTCAAAATACAAGTTTATTCATCAAAAGTGATATTGTCCCCTTCAAAGTACTCTCCAGCGATTGCAACGCACTTATGCCAGCGCTTGATCCAGCTCTCGAAACATTTCTGGAACTCTATTATTGGTATAGCCATCAGAACCGTCTTCGATTTTTCCATTACCTCCTTTTGACTGTTAAAACGCGTTCCCCGCAGGTTTTTTGACTCGATCGAACAGAAAAAAATCGCAGGGAGCCATATCGGGTGAATTCGATGGCTGTTGGATGGTATTCGTTGTTGCAAACTCATTGTTGCAAATTCAACTCCATTTTTAAAACTGTAAAAAATCGAAAACACGCGCAGAGGTAGATATACTCAAGACGGCGTAATTTTTACAAATGTCAAGCTATGGCGATAAAATTTGATGGAAATGTCAATGATAGATGTGGCAACCTAGCCAAAAAAAAAGAACTCAAATCAGCTGACTCAGAGCATCACCTGGTGGTCTCTTCCGGAAACTTTTTGATCAAGCTGGTATTTCGATCGATGACGCATGGCCTGTCTGAGCAGCACTTCACATCATATGAAGATATCAAAAATTGGATCGATAATTGGATAGTCTTAAAAGATGAAACGTTCTTCCAACGTGGTATCCGTATGCTACCAGAAAGATGGGAAAAAGTAGTGGCTAGCGATGGACAATACTTTGGATAAAACATTATGTACCGTTCTTTCACAATAAATGCTTAATTTTTGATAAAAAACGGCGGAAACTTATTTGTACTCCCAATTTATTTAAATATATTAGGTGCGCAACTAAGTTCTCGCTGTTATTTTGATGGCATTTCCATCAAAATAACAGCGAGAACTTAGTTGCGCATTTAATATAATCCGAAACTAGTGCTTGATTCATATTTACTCTAATTCTTTATTGCAGAATTCGATGAAGGCTTTAGGACTTGTAAGTAGATTATGGCTGCGTACGGTTTAGACGTTTCCAGCACTTCTATTCTTATTTTATGTTTAATAAACGAAGAAGACAGAATAATGATTACAATTGACGCGCTTAAAGCATGTGAGCGTCGAAACCGAACACAAACTACATGTATATCGAGACGGGCTTAAGCCGTAAAAGGTGCTATATCAAGAAAAACATGAAGAAAGGTTTATGTCAAGAAATGAATGAAAAACGGTCTATTTCATATAAGGCGTGAAGATCTGTCGGAACGCATACGAAATACGGTTTATATCGAGAAAATGAGAAGAACGGTTCAAGCCGATTCAAGTCATATGAAATTAAAGAAGAGGTTATATAGCGCAATATATTTTCTTCTCATAATTTTTTTAGTGATATGACTGAGAACGGGAATTATCTTGATTTTTAATCTTGCTTCTCGCATTCATTTATTCATATATAATTTAAATTTCTATATAACTAAATTTGTGTAATTTATGAATAATGAATATTGCGCTATATAGATCTTTCTAATTTTATGTGACTTGAACTGTTCTTCTTATTTTCTCGATATAAATGATACTTTGTATGCGTTTCGACATAAATCCTGGTAAAAATTTTTTTTTTTTTATATGAATCTGTATAAATATGTATAAACACGCATAAATATTTATATGTACAATTATATATAAAATCTGTCCATACATGTTCATATCCTTCCTTCTTTTGTAAAATTACTTTTTAATATAATATAATAGAAATAATAATAGTAATGTGAAAACGTTAAAAATAATTAAAAAGATCATTTTCACATTTTTGGTTTTAGAAAAAAAACAAGTTTGGAAAAATGTAAAAAAAATTGCTTATAATTATGCATAATTTTATATATAATCATACATAAGTAATTTTTTTACATTTCTTCAAATTTGATTTTTTCTGAAACAAATAATACGAAAATTATATTTTTAATTATTTTTAATGTTTTCACAATACCGTTATTATTTTTATTACACAAAAAAATAATTTTACAGAAGAAAGAAGGATATATGAATACGTATGGACATATTTCATATATAATTATGTTTATGAATATTTATGCATATTTATGTATGTTTATATATATTTATACATATTCATGAATGAAAAATTTTTTACCGGGATCGGTAAAATGTTAATAACGTCTATTTAAAATGTTTTTATACACGATAAAAAACATTTTTGCTAAATGTTTTTTAAATGTAAATTATTTGCTTGGGCTATAGTCTATAATATATTTTTTATCTGATTCCATTTATCTGATTTGGAATATCTGATTTCCAGATATTCCAGTTTGTCAACATTTGAAATTAATAACATTATAGTACTGATAGTTATAATTAAGTCGATAAAGTACTGATAGTTATATACTGATAGTATATAAAATATCGATTAATTTTAGATAAACGATATATTTTTTATGTAATTTATCTACCGTTTTAATTAATTGATGATCGTATTTAATTAAAATTGCTTATAATTATTATCATCAATGTCGATAAAAATTTTCTAAATAAAACTCGATTAATTAAGAAAAATGAAGAATATAAGATAATAGATAACAGTCAAATAAGAGATAACAGTAACAAAAATATATTAAAAATTATAATTTTACAACTTTTTAAAAATTTCAGTCTAAGGATTCAAGCTGCGAAAGTGTTACTAATTGAAATTATTCTAATGAGAATAATTTGACATTTTTATTGTAATCTAACATGAAAATTAGTTTTATTTTTTTTTTTTATGCGACGAGAATTGTATTCACGAAAAGTGGAACTTTTAAACTCATGTAAAACTTTGTATTAGTTTTAATGTTAAGTAGTATTAATTTTTAATGTCAGATTTATGTATTAGGTGTTGGAATTAATTCGTAGCGTTTTTTAATGAAAGAATGTTATTTATTTCACATGAGCATTAAAAAATACATTAATGAAAGTACTTCCCATCACTTGTAAAACGCTACGAATTAATTCCAACACCTAATAGTATTGAACGTATCTCTAAGTATGCATTGCGTAACTTGTCATTTTTTTGCATGTGGCAAAGGTGCAAATACAGATACCTCATGTACAAGGTATATTTCGTAATTACTTATGTGGGTCACACGGACTGGTTCGTTCAAGATCTTATATTGTGCACTTGGTATTTATGCTTTGGTATTTTCGTCTCGTTTAATTGAATGCCATACCTTGAGCGATGATTTATCTATAATACTATTGCCTGCAAATTTTTTCTTCGTTGAATGAGATATTACTAGAGATTCAAGTTTTATTAAGATATTAATTATAAGCTAATATAAAGCAATTTAAGTTGAAAATGTTAACTTGATGTTTTTCTATAATAATAGAAAATATTCTATACATACATTTCTTCGAATACATATATTTCTAATCTTTCATATATTTCCTGTATGTATTGTATAAAAATTATTGTTTTACGTATTTAAAAATTGTTATAATTTAAATTTATTTTTTATTATTTCTATTTTTATATCAAAATATTTTTATTTTATTTATAAGATCTGAAAGATGACGGAATATAAAAGTAAATAAAAATAAAATTATAGAATTCTTAAAGTATAATATAAGTTTGAATAAAAAATATGAATAACATGCCAAAGTTAAATTGCAATTTTTATAAAACGTTTATTAATATAATGTAATACAGATATAAATTATAATAAATATATCAAAATATTTTGTTTCTATTTCTTAAAATGATATTTGTTATATCTTTAATAAGTTTTAATAATAATAATATAGTTTTTCAATAATATTTTTTTAAATAAGTTTTTCAATATATTTTGTTTCTATTTCTTAAAATGATATTTATTATAGCTTTAATAGTTTTGATAATAATAAATTTTTTTTAAGTTTTGATGTTACATTTACATCAATTATATGTATCACACATATACATTTCTAAAGACTATAATTAGTAACGCAAAGGAAAAATGTTAACAAGAGTTGTGCAAGAAATTTGACCATTGCTTGCAGCGGTGTTTCTACAAGAACATGTCTTATTAGCTGTTTTTTTTTCATTCCCAATTTTAGTACAGATGATCATGGAAGTTCAATTCGATTTCAGTGTACGAGCGACTTTCGCGAGATAAACACGAGACGATTTCATTCGATCATTCGCCAATATTATAACTTTTTACTAAAGTGGCTTTGAAAAAAATTACATCAAGTAAAACATGTACACATATAAACATTCCTTATTTGTTAAATCAGAAGAGTATGCAATCGCATAATCGAAAGTATAATAAAAAATATACCGAAAACTTACGTAATGAGAAAAATCTAAAAGAAATACACAGCGTGAAATTCATGAAAAACATGCGTGGAAAAATTTCTGCAGATACATTACAACGGGTTCAGAGCCTTCGAAGATTGCATCTCGGTAAGAATAAAATGATAATTGAGTTAAATGACTGACGGCAATAAGTACGCATTATCGAAATTTGAAATCTTTATTTTGGTGCATCTGAACTATGAACTCTTTCTTCAATATTCTTCAATGTCGATACGGCGTAGTACAAAATGCAGAAGAGATGCAATCGTACGGTGGCAACATTGTGTTAAGATGTTAAATCGCTGATTAACATTCGCTTCTCGCAATCTTATTTTGTATGACTCGTGTAGCCCTGATCGTAAAGTCCATCAAAAGTATTCTCGAACGCTGACGTAGTCGACTTTGATGTTATGGAGATCTATACGACTTTTTTCCGATTTAAAAGACTCTTTAAAAGACTCCGCAGTTGATGGTTAACATCATACTATGGAGAACAAGATACAATTGAGTGCTATATGAATGTCGCGTGTTACGAATACATTGCTGATTTCTGTTTTCGTGTTAATTACAAAGATTTACGATCGAAGATTAGAATTACATTTGAGTATCTAATTTAATTGTGTTTGAAAATCGTTTGCGAATACATGCTGTAAATATATGTCGAAGTATTGAAAATATGGAGCGATGCATCAAGATTAAAAAAATTACGTTACATCGCAACGAACATGCAACCATAATAAGTTAATTAAAAAATAATATGTTAATTAAAATAATAAGTTAATTAAAAAAATTGCAATAAATTCTGCCGATCCAAAAGTACGATTACCGAACAAATTATCAGTTATGTATTTAAATTAGTAATTGTATAGTCTTCTAAATCAACTTTACGAAACGAATGTGATTTCATAGAGACCCTCATAGAGACTCAATTTGACTAGATGTGCCAAGCTTTCTAAAGAGAAGAATCAAACTGTTATACAAGAAGCAAACTGTTATACAAGAGATTAATAGAATAATGTATTAAAGAGAACTACGCTGTAATATATCTGACAGAAGATTGGCGAAGATTTATTTCTTGCACGATAAGATCGGATTGATGATGCTCAAGTTCTGCCTGACGATCTTATTTCTGGGGTACGTTGGTGGGATCTTACCGCCGGCTATTCTGGAAACGGTTTACCACTTCTTTGCGGGATTGCCACCGCCCAATGATCTAGTGCAGGACAAGGACGTGGTGCCCGAGCGACATTACCTATCTTTCGACTTCCTCGTAATTGGAGCCGGATCGGCGGGGGCCGTGCTTGCGAATCGCCTGACCGAGAATCCTGATTGGAACGTCCTGCTGCTCGAGGAGGGCAAGGATGAAATCTTTCTTACAGATATTCCTTTCCTGGCGCCGGTGCTTCACATTACAGACTATGGCCGCGTGTACAAAGGCAAGTTGCGACCGCAAGACCCGTACGGTCGCGATGGGTACTGCCTCTCGATGGACGACGGCCGTTGCAAGGTAGTGACTGGTAGAGCGGTTGGTGGCACCTCCGTGGTGAACTTCATGATTTACTCAAGGGGATTGCCAGCAGATTATGATGGTTGGGAAGCGCTCGGAAATCCCGGTTGGAGTTATAAAGACGTACTGCCCTATTTCATCAAGTCCGAGAAGTGCAAGCTGATCGATAGAGATGTGAGGTATGTGATAAGGTCGTGAGATACTCGCATGAAGATTATGAATTTATTCGATTTCTTGTGAATCCTCTCATTACGTTAATTCAATTATGTAATTTCCATTATATCATAATGTTCGTGTAATTCAGAAATAATTAAGCGTTAAGCATAATATTACAATCTTTCTCATACTTCATCTTGCACAATTCTTCTTTTATTAGGTACCATGGATATGAAGGATATTTAGATGTCATAATTCCTCCTTACGCTACTCCTTTGAAGGAATGTTTTTTAAAGGCTGGTCAAGAGCTTGGTTACGAACTGATAGATTACAACAGCGATAGATTCATTGGTTTCTCAACTGTGCAAGTAAATTTACGAAATGGTCACAGAGTCAGTGCCAGCAAAGCTTTCCTCAGACCAATTCGCGACAGGACCAACTTTTATCTGTCTAAGCTCTCAACAGTAACGAAAATTGTTATTAATCCGCAAACAAAAAAAGCTGAGGGTGTCCAATTTGTGAAAGATCATAAAACATATTTTGTTTCCGCTACTAAAGAAATTATACTTTGCGCAGGTAAGCACTTAGAATATCATTAAAAGATATACTTATGGAACAAACATACGATTTCAAATTCTACATAAAGTTTTACTTCAGCATTATCGAATCTAATAAAATATTTTATAAAATGAATTCTTTTAAAAGAATTAATAAATATATATAAAAAATGATGTAACAGCTTGTAGTAAAACATACATAGGTAACAACATACACATGGAAACAAGATTTTTGCTAAAGTATTAAAAAATTTAATTAGATTGCCTTCACAAAGCAACCAAACAAAGATCGAACCAATGACTCATCTTATGACTTTCTCGAAGTGAAAGAAAAGTCTGATACATTTTTTGGTTTAATGCATTTTTTTTGTTTGCGAGATATTTCAGTGGATCCTATAAACCTATTCTACAATGTGCTCTTTGTTTCCTGTTTCTTGTTTTTTACCTTTTGCTTTTTTCTCCTTTGCAATTGTTTTATCAACAATTGTATTTTTTGTTACGTAATTTCTTGTTTCTTTCAAAGTTCATTAACTTTTGGGCGATGTAAAACAAAAAAACCGGATAAGAAGCAAAAAGACAAGACATAAAAAAATAACAAAAGGCAAGAAACAAGAAACAAAAGGCACATTGTAGAACAGGCTTTAAAATGGGATACACCCTGTAAGTATATATGCACGCACGCAGTCAGTATGAATGATAATAGATACGAAAATGTACCTTCAAATAAGCATACGGAATTAGTCGTTTTGGCAGAGTTTACTGTACAATAACTAAAAAATTGTTCATTTTTTTATTTCGTACCCATGGAGATTTTTGATCAGGACGATCAGAATTATCAGATATTACAAATTCAACTAAATTAGCCGGGATCTTTTCCATACATTTTATGCGGGATCCTTTCTAGAATTCTTCGAAAGCACAATTATTAATACAGAAAATGTAATAGTTTTCAAAAGCGCTTCGATCATCATTAAATTTAAATGTGATTTTTATATTTATTACTACTATATTTGAAAACGTTTATTTTTTAAAAATACAAGACATCATTGAATCAGTCAGAATTGTTGGCTCGTTTTTATTATAATATTTATTTTTTACAAATTTATGTATATACGATCTTTTTTACTATGTGCTAATGAAAAGAACAGGTTTCTTTTACAGTAGAGCGTTTCATTAGTTTTATTCTGTCTAATTATATTAAATAACAGCTCTTTAATTTCAATAATTTCCTGCTTGTAATTTCCTGTAAATTAACAAAAATATTTTCGATTTATAAATGCTTTTTGGAAAAGACGATATGTTCGAAAATGGAAGTTTTTTTTTTAAAATGAAATGCAAAATTGTTTTAATTTAACTCATTATTTGTAATCTTTTTAAATTGAGCATTTTATCTTATATTTCCGATTGCACAGGTACTTTAGGTTCACCACAGTTACTGATGCTCTCCGGAATAGGTCCAAAAGATCACTTGAATTCATTGGGCATCGATGTAATCGAGGATCTTCCGGTGGGATTTAACTTACAAGATCATGTGAGCATGTCAGCTTTAACGTTTTTAGTCAACGAGAGCGTGACTATTGTCGAGCCACGTTTGAATTCGAATCCAGTTAATTTTGTGAAGTACCTGACAGAGGGAAATGGTCCTTTGACTATACCCGGAGGCGCTGAAGCGTTGGCTCTTGTTAACACCAAAGCTAATAATTACATGAAAAAAACACAAAAGGAAAAATCCAAATTTAACTACATTCAGCGTGTAAATACATACAAGTACGACAAGCAATATAGTAAGTATTTGCCATCACACAAGTTAAAATTTCTTAAGCAAACGAATCGAAAAAATTAATTTTTTTTTTTAAATAAAAAGTAAAGACGTTTACTATTTTTTTAAATATAAATTAATTATCTTAATAATATACAAAATTTAAGAATTTATAATGATAATAAGATTCAGACCGTATTTTATATTAGGTGTTGGAATTAATTCGTAGCGTTTTACAAGTGATGGGAAGTACTTTCATTAATGTATTTTTTAATGCTCATGTGAAATAAATAACATTCTTTCATTAAAAACGCTACGAATTAATTCCAACACCTAATATATTTATCAAATAATAATTGCTGGCAATGGTTCTTTTTACTATTATAATTTTTCAAGCTTAATTGACTCTGGCGGAAATCATTTTCTGGTTATAAATCACTTCTTACAGCTGTTCCCAACATAACTTCCATTACCATAAATCGTAATAAGATATATCCTGATACTAATGCGAGCGAGCTGTCAGAGGATGACTTTCCCGACGTCGAGTTAGTGTTAGGCGCAAGCTCGTTAATCGGAGATACTTCCGGCAGCTATAGCAGTCTTTTAGGATTAACGGAGGAATTTTACATGGAGGTTTTCGGCGATTACAAGGGCTTTGATAGCTTCATGATTGTACCTGTGCTTCTGCAACCTAAGAGTCGCGGTAGACTCACTTTGAGAAGCAGCGATCCATGGGACTCGCCGATTGTGGACACCAATTATTACGGTCACGAGGATGATCTGAATACAATGGTGCAAGCTATAAAAATCGTAAGCAGAGAATCTTTACGCGTTAACATAGTTTTTCCTTATTTTACGATTTCTCTTTATCATTGTACACATTGAAAATTATTTTACACATTAAAAATTATATTCTGTATATAATATTAAAATATCTTAAAGTTTTTTGTCATTTTCCAATTTTTTAATATTCCATTTTTATCGCAGGCGATTGAAGTAGCTTCCACGAAGGCGTTCAAGCGTTTCAACACTACCATGCTGCCAGTACCGTTTCCGGGGTGCAAGCACGTCGCTTTTAAGAGTGACGCATACTGGGCTTGCGTCTCCCGTCACGTGTCGACGACTCTGGGTCACTACGTGGGCACGTGCAGAATGAGCACTCGGAAGAATTCGGGAGTGGTGGACCATAGGCTGCGGGTGCATGGGATCGACGGTCTCAGGGTCGTGGACGCCAGCGTGATGCCGACTATAATCGCTGGTCACACGAATGCACCGGTGTATATGATCGCCGAGAAGGCCAGTGATATGATTAAGGAGAATTGGAAAGGTTCCGTTTCATGAAATGTATGGGAAGCGGGAGGAAGAGATGCTACGACGTGTGAAACATGAATGATGAAATAGAGAATTTTCTTTTATTTTTAGAGGCGAGAGAAGGAGAAAGAAAATATTGGTGCTTGTATGTCATAAAAATTCTTAGAACTTTAAGGAGAAAAGATTTAACTCCTTCAGACTTGATTTTAATGGAATCGTATATGAACTTTTTATTAAAGTGCTCTTGAATTTAATTAAAAAAATTTTTTAAATTAAATTCAAGGATATTTTAATAAGTAATTTATACTAAAAAATTGATTTTTTTCAAAATTTTGATTATTTTTTCTATATATATAATATATTATTATGTACATTTGATTTCTGATGATGTCAATATAGAATAAAATAATTTCAACAAATAATATTGCAATAAATTTGATATACATTACACTGTATACGGGATCTGAAGGAGTTAAAGAGAAAAATGTTGCTAAAATAATGAAGCGTTACATCCCAGATAGCAAGGTATCGTCTATTTAACACAATTAATTGGTTATTAATGGCTTAACGAATCTGACGTCCTATCATTGTAAAAATGACGTGAATTTGTCACAGCCACATAATGTCATATTAACCAGCATTGAAATGCGTCATTATTTTCGTATTATTAATGGCATAATTAAATAACGTTATTAATTGATCACTAATAATGTTACCAATACGTCATCGATTAGTCATTTATCTAATGTCAATAAGTATGACGTTCCCAAACGAAAATGGATTAAAATGGATTGGAAATTTTCAATCCATCTGAATCCATATTTTAAATCTATAAAAATGAATTGGATTCCATATAAAAAATTTTTATACATGTAAAAATTTAAATAAATTGAAGCAGTAATTACATGAAATTCTATAGTTATTATTTTAAAACTTTTATATAAAAAATATACACTAATTGTATAATAAAGGAAACGTATTAATATAAAATATACATAAAAGCGATTAATTTATTAAATTATTAAAAATAAGGAATTTACGTATGTAACATTTATTATACATATTTACGTAGTTCTTTTTATGTTCCTTTTAACTATTAAATGAAGTGGAATTCATGATTTATATTTTTACGGTACAACTTTTTTTTAATTTTCAGTTGAATTAAAACGAAAACTTTCTTATTCCTAATTCTGAATAAAATAGCATTCATGATGTATTTTTAAATGGAACAATGGATTTTCTACTCACAATTTTGAATAATATTCATGGACCATTTTAAGAAAATGGGCTGTAGGTAAAAGAAAAAAACTTTTTTTTATTCAATTGAATTGCAAAACTGCATTTCCTGTTCAGAATTTTTAATTAAGCAGTATTCATAATGCGCAGAAATGGCCAATATTATTTTTAGATTCAATGGGATTGAAAAACTGTATTTTCTATTCATAATTTTTAATTAAGCAGTATTCACGGTATACATCACACCACACAAGATACTATAATATTATTTTTAAATTAAAAAGCATAGAAATATACTCCATGCCATTCCTATAAATGAATAAAAATGCATTCAAGATTGAAAAGGATTTATTTTAACATTCATAAATCCGTATTTCTGAAAATCTATTTTAATCCATTTCAATCCATTTTCGTTTGCTGGGTTGTAAATACATCAAAAATAAATGACGTCATTATTACATCTTAGATCAATGACGTCACACACACAATAAAATAATTCAAAATGATTAACTATCAACATCAAAATGACTACAGTTTGCTACCTGAAATATTTACAAATATTTTATGGTTGCAGAAAGAACACAATTGTGTGTAATTATTACACAATATTTTACGCGTGTAAAAATTGATTAACATTTTGTTCACAAGAATTTACTGAAACAACGACATAATTCAAAAATTGTCATTTTGGAGTTGCTTACAGAAAAAAATGAAAACATATAGAAAAAAAACAGAACATATTTTTATTTCTTTACAATTATTTATTTTCTAGAAAAAGATTTTTTTGAGCTATGTCGTCGTTTTAGCAAATGCGTAATGTATTTTCGTCAATGACCGACTATAGTAAACAGAAACAAGGAAGAAAAATATCATTAATTTATAATAAACAATAAGAATCTTAATTTATAATAGTTATTTAGTAGATTCGTCATTCTTATGGAAAAAAAACATTGATTCTCTTTGGCTGCTTATAGCTGCTAATTAGGTAGTACATTTACATTAGTCAAACATTTTAATTTAAACAACAATATAAATAAATATGTTAATAAAAACGATGATACACATCTAAATTATTAGATAAATTAATAATCTATTTTTTTGTTTTTAAATATTCTAAATTAAAAATCGAGCTCTTATGCTAAGTATGAAATATTGTTATTCACCATCTTCAATGCACAAGAAATCCTGCAATAATTATGATAGAAAGTATTCTATATATTTGACATCTCGTTGCACCTACAGAAAAAAACAAAAAATATTAAATTAATAATATTAATAATATTAAATTAAAAATATTAAATTAATAAATATAAAATTAGATTACTAGTATTAATAAGATTAATTCTTAATATTCTAATATAAAGATATTAAACAAATAATCTTTATGCGTTTTTAGAACTCTGCTTTTAGAAACTTACAAACTTTTTATCTTAGAAAATTATTATAAATACTTAAAAATTATAAATATTTTTACCATTATCACTAAATTGAACACAATCCTGCAGCTCCTCCATCAATGTATAGCCTTCGGTACAAATACAGAAGCCTATGAAGAGATATAAAATAACATTTGAGATTGAATTCTTTCGTAATAATGAATTTTATATTTAACGAGCAGTACCGTTAATACAATCCACTTTTGATTTCGAAGTCGAATTGGAATCTTTCAAAGTTGTCGTGATGCAATGGTGGTGAGTTTCGCAACGCCCGCCAAGTTCTGAAACGCATAATTTTCCAGCATCCCATACATTGCAGTATTGATTCAAACAAGATTGATATACATTCACATTTCCAGCCTTTGTCAGTATTAAGCTTTAAATTAAGCTTTAATGAAATTAAGCTGATTCCACGTTTCGTTTAATTTATTCTTAATAAAAAATTAGCGCATGACGTTATTTGGAGTTGAAGTAATCAATTAGCAGTAAACGCAAGATATGAGTAGAGATCCAGATATTCGAGTACTCACCTACGTCGACGAAACATCGATGACCACGTTTATGGGAACCGGCGACGCAGTCACACGTCTTGTTCACGCCGCATTGGCTATGCTTCAAGAACAGTTGGCACTGGGATTGCTGCTCGCACTTCTCACCAATCCAGGAAGCGGCTTTCAAACACCGCTGATCGCCCTTGGCCAGCACATAATCCATTTCGCAATCGCATCTGTTGTGGACACACTTTGAATTCTGCACAAAGCATTCGTCATCGCTGTTACAGTGCTCGCCCAACTCTGAAAAGCAGTTTAGATTTGACAAATCTAGATTTTATAAATTTTAAGATACTTATAAATATCATGAAAATTGACGAACTGCTTTTTTTGTAAAGAATTTCTCATCCTTGTTTTATTTCATATTTGTTGATTTAAAGAGAATTGTAATATAGATATAAAATGGTTCTTGTATGATATAATATATCATCGTTATAAATTCGTTAAATAATTACTTTAAATGGTATGCAACTATTAAATTAATATATATTAATTCCTTAATTTATATTATATATTATAAAAAATATTAAATATTATATCGTATAAGTTACATAAGTATAAAAATTATATGAATTAATTAATATTTAATTAAGTAAATTTTAGAAAAAATAAAATAAAAATTAAAAAGATTAATGCAATTGCAGATTGAAAAACGATTCTTTAAATAAAATAAAAGAAAGATTCTTGCAAAAATATTGGATTTATAACCATTTTTATAATTCCTGTAGTACTTACTAACACTCGGTAAACAGTTGGTATTGTCAAGATTCGCATGATGATGCAAACCGCAAGAGCAGAACCCGTATTCACAAAAAGTATTCTTAATGTGACAATTACGGTTTGAGCGACAACGTTTTCCTAAACCTAAATGCAAGAAGAAAATAGTAATTGTAATTCTAATTACATACTTAAGTTGATGTTTATTCAATTAACCGACTTTCTTTTACATTAGATTGTCGTGCAGAGATGCAAAAAAATCGTAAACATAGATAATTTATGTGCAGTGGAAATAATGCTAACGATAAAAGACGAGACGCATTGTTTCATTATATTATGAGTAATTATTCATAATTTTGCTTTATGGTACTGAATAATAGACCGTTGCATTATCTATTATACACTAACTCGGGTTATTTATTTTTCCCATAAATATAAGCATAAAGAAAGGTTGGTTAGGCTTGGGATACTTCCCAGGAAAAGTATAACTTACTCACCGATAGACTCGTAACATCTCCCGTCCGTGAAATGAGAATCGTGGGCACATTGACAAGTGCCTTCTCGACATTCCGATTGTGGTGTAAACGTAAACTCACACTGGATGTCCTCTTCACAGGGATCGCCGATGTGACTAGCCACTGTTAAAATAACGTATCTTATGCCCTTGTCTCTAAATGTTGGGCATTTTATTACGTCTATACTCGCGATGAAAGAATTTCTTGCGATGAAAGAATTTCTCGCCTGTAGTTAACAAGAGTTCGAATAATCTTTCTCTTTGTGAATGTACGATATTCGGAAATAATATTGTTAAATACATAATGCCAATACACAATTAGTTAAATATGTATAATCCAACACAATTTTTAAGATTCAGAGTTTTATATATATAGTTGGTAAGTAAAATATAATCATACACACTCAAAAAAAAATAGTGCAAGGTATAAAGGTGACAACTATACAAATTTTATATGTAGAATCAATGTACAATATAATAATTGAATAAACTATTTTATAATTATTACTGTGTACATTTTAGATATAGCTGCAGTAACTGTAAAATAATTTATTCAACTATATTATGTAAATTAATTCTACATATAAACTTACTAATAATTGTCACGGTTGCCATCACTATGTTTTTCTCTGCGTACAAAGCGTCCAACATGCGATTTTAATCGTAAAATGTTAGGCTAATATCGGGTCGATAGAATAATGATCTAATTCTTTGAAGTTTACTTTAGAAGTTAACTTTTCAATCGCTTTACTTTTTTCATGTCGAAAAGACCCCTTGTCCAGAATCGGATTTACGCTGTCCTGACTCATTCATAGAAATTATTCGTGATCTCTGTCGGCTCAACGAGCACGACGAACGATACGCTCCAGGTGAGGCGGGATCGTGAGAAAGGAACGGATAGGAATAGGGATGAACGGATATCTCCGCGGGATCTCTCTCGTTTCTAAGGTCGATGACATTGTTCTCGACTATACGAATAATTAGACCGAGATTCAGAACAGCGCTTGAAATTTTTTTTGAATCCTTTTTTTTCTATTTCTAATTTACGTTAATATTAATAAATAATTAATATGATCACGCTCTAGAAAAATGCGATAAAATACATAGAATACCTCTCAGTTGATACCATCATTAACAATAACAATAATATTATTGAATATGATAATTAATATATTATTGTATAATATATTTTCAAACAATATATTTTCATTTTATAAGTTAAAATAACTTTTTTCAATCTTTTATTTATGCGAACGTATCGTTAGTAACGACTGATTCAATCAAATATGTATTTAAAATGCAATTTCTCTCAAAAATGCATAACAATTTGCAGAAAATAGAAAACTTCGGGCAAAGATAAATAAAACTGTTTATTGTCTGGCAAAAAAATTCATATCTGAATATCGCACTCGAGAAATGTATAAAATATGTAGAGTAGGTACCTCTCAGACATTTGTAGTTATTGTTAATCCTGAACTCGATGTGATCGTCCTTGCATGAGCAGGTCTGTTGATTTCGACAAAACGCATTTGGAATACAATCGACATCGTATTTACATTGCGAGAAGGTTTCTGAAAAATATATATATATTTGTCTCATTTGTAACATAATACGTTATTTATAGAATCAGATCTAAACTGAGAGTTAAAACTTATGCTGTTAGTAATTTATCATCATAGTTCGCAGTCGAAAAAAAAAGTAAAAAGATTATTATTATTACATAAAATTTTACATCTAATTAAAAAATAAAGGAATAAAAAAGACGATAACGGATGTATCAAGCAATCGGCTTTGTACTATGATTGCTGGTCAATTTACCGTGACATAACGAGTACGACCTAATCGATTAGACACAATCCGTGAAGACTGAACGACTGAAGGATCTTCATATTTCACGGCAGTTGCGCATTCCGATATTCGTTCTTGTCCTCATTAATTAATTCGTAGAAATGAAAGCAAAAGTGTACTACCTATACTACTGTTATCGTTCCGTCTAAACTTTATTTGCTTACTATTGCTCCGATTACTGTTACTGCGATCGTTGCATAGCAGGGACGAATCCTCGTTGCCGTTGACGTAGGTGATCGTCGCGCAGACGGTAACGGGTACGAGGACGAGGAGCCCCGTGAAGCCGCATACCGTCCATGTCCTCGTCATCCTCGCGACGACGGCGGACGCACGCCTCGTACGAAACGTTTCCTCACCATCGGCCAACTTATTGTCATTTTCGGATCTTGCGAGAAGAGACCAGAGATTGTTCGACCGACTGATCGTCCCGATTGCTCGAAGGCCGCCACGTCACGATTTCAACAACCGGCTTACCGGCTAGGTTTAGCTCACGACGACGATCTCATTGTTTTTTTTTTCATCCGTTCAATTGTTGCGCAATCGTAGGCAGGGATTATACAGGCAGTATACATGGGTACATTCTTAAGTGGACATCATCGAGGCGTATCCCAATCATCGTTGAATCTCTTGACATTGTCTATCACTTATGCCTGTCGCTTCATCCTCGTCTGTTTAAGGCGAGACATCAACGAAACTGTCATTCGACCGCTGTCATTCGATCTTCAACGAATTGACCTGGAACTTTGTCGAGTCACGATGTCTCATTAGATATTCAGAATAAAAGATTATGAGATTCCAACTTGATCCGTTAGAATCACTTTGCGTGAGATCGATTTTACATAATTTGTGATTTTCGTCTTTCGAAACTGATTTCGAAAGAAATTTGGGTGAAGCCTAAAATGCCCAATGATTAATCAAAGAATATATTTTCGATATTTTCTTCAGTAGACAAATCGAAACATCGCTTCTTTTTGTTATTGGATTCAAAATTCGCATCGAATGACGAAATCTAATTAAGATTCCCAACATAAAAAAATTTATCCTTCACTATAATTTGAATTTACAATAAATAATTACAAAAAAATCATTATATCAAATTTAAATTGAATCGTGCTACGGCACGTAATTGATAATTATCTTATTATACGATTTTAGTTGATTTTAAATAACTAATTTTAGACGTTTCCAATTCACAAACGATCGCGTGCAAAGAAGCTCGTCGCTATAGCATCGTCTTGTTTTGTCGATTTCGACAGGCGAAAGATACAGTTTGAAGCGTATTCTTACGTTCTCCGTTGCGAATCGATTTCAACTTTAATGCGCAAATATTGCACATTCATCGATAATAATCGTTGAGAATAGTTTTATGCGCACTGATCGAGTTGTCACTGACGAGCAACAGGTGCTAAAATGTCTTAACGCGCCTTGGTACCGTTCGATTTAAATTAGAGCCGCATGTCGAAGTATCCTAATAGTGAATATGTACTTAAACATGTACTTAAACTGCGTTCGTATATAAAGCAGCATCTCTTCAAGATAAACTGTAAGCTTAATATCGAGTATTGCTATGTTTAGAGCGTTTAATGTAAATGCAAAAAAATTTATAAAGTAGATTCTCCAATTTTTCAAAATCCTGATACATTTTGTTTTGAAATTTTCCTAGTTTATATGTGCTTTTTTCTTTTTAATAATTTTAATAATATTATAATAATATCAATTTTGTTATAATATTAATATTTTCTGTACTAACAATAATATTGATAATATACTATTTTCTTTTATTTTACTTCTATTTTATAATAATATTATAGTAACGTTAATATTATTATTATTAATATATCTTTATATTGATATATATATTTAATAATATTAATAATATATTACTTTGTGTTTTATTTTACTGTTCTATGTAGATCCAAAGCTTCCGTCTTCATGTTTTCTCTAAAGCGTGATTATGAGTCTTCGCTTTTCAATGCCGCAGGTTTATCGACACAAAACCGTGGGCGAAATTCCCCGCTTTGGATTTCAATGACGATCCCATGAATGCTCGAAGGTCGATCGCGGTGAACAAAACGAGTTTAGCGCCCTAAGTTCTATAGTTTCAGTTTGAGTTGCGCAACGCGGTGCTACATGTACTACAGCAGAAGCTATTGTTATGTGTCAACAGTACCGTATTGTGAGCAAAAGCTATTCGAACGCTATGTATTCGCTGTATCTTTATTTCAACATAATGATCATAATACAATCAACTGAATATAACGGTCACTTTGTAAAAAATATATGTAAAATAAATGGAAAATTTAAATAATAAGATTTGAATAAAATGGAATGATTAAATCAAGTTGCAATTTAACGAATTACCTTTTGATAATCACGGTAACATCAATTACGTTAACAATTTAATTAATTAATGATGTTAATTGATATCATAATTAAAGCATCGGTCCACGTTGATTTAATAATGTCCGGCATTATAACGCAAGAAGTTTATGCAACTCCGAGCTTAATTGAAGATCCGATGTGCAATAATCTCGCTTCCAAAATACATTGTTAAATCGAATAACAGGCAAGCGTAGGAAACGGGCCCCCCTTTGTTCTTTAATTATGAACGGTTCTACTCGACATTCACCTAACTGTGAGAACCAGGAGCGTAGATCCGGTCTCCACGACTTCGCGATCTTCGCGATTCTCCATGAAGGAGAGGAAAGGATTATTGGGTCATAAAAATACTATTTTTAAAACAGTCGTGCTTGTCATTTCTCCTAAATTAAAATGCAACAGTTCGATTAAATAAAAATCACTTTATCCGTCTTAGCAATTATTTGAGAGACCCAATTAATCTCTAATGATCAATAATAAATTTTATTTATCTTTGGGCACTTTGGGCATCCTTGAAATAAAAATTTCAGCTTTAATTCTCATAATTTTCACTAAGAATATCGTGTAACTAGATTTATATGTTTATAATTGCATGAAACTCTAAATAAAGAATTAATTGAATTAATTTTTTATAGAGATATTCTTTAAATAGACATATTCTTTAAATATGTCTGCTTCGCGGATTTTTTTTCTTTCTACTTTAATATAACTTTTCGCACAGTATCTTTTGATATTTGAGTTCGCTATAACTTGATTCGATTCGATTTTTGTATGCAAAATGATTTTATATTTCTCAAATATTTCTATAATTGATTATTAAAAACATCCTCTTTGATATTTTATCATGTTTTTCTTATAGTTATTAGATCTATTTTTCTTTATTACGTATTTATGCAATATTTCTCGATTCTTTCTTTTCACAATAAGATTTTTTTATATTTTTCAAGAATTTTTATTATATTAATTGCTTAAAAACATTTTCGATACTTTTTTATTGTATTTCTTCTACAATATTAGATCTATTTTTCTTTATCATATTCACGTAATATTCACGCGATACCTTTCGATTCTTTCTTTTAAATTCCTTACAACTTGATGTTTAACAATCAAAAATTTGAAAATATTAATTGAAAATATTTACTATATGAAGTGGAATTAAGAAATATAATTATAATTTAATATATTTTTCCATATATAGATTTAAAGTAATAGTCTCAATTTGCAATCAGAATATTTGCATCATGCATATTTCTCAATTTTAAATAATATAGAAGAAAACCCTCTATTATGAGGCATCTAATATAAGATAGTAGCGTTTTCGTTAAACTAATAAACGCTATCTATTAGTTCTACCATGATTTTATTGTTCTTGGATTGAAAACTATTTAGTAGAAAATTCATTATTAGATCATATCTGTAATCGTTGCAAAAAAAGATTTTAGAATTTGGATGTCTTCAAGTTTCGTTGAGATGAGCTTTTAAATCTTGTTTATTATTTAATAAGTAAATATTTGGAAATAAATTCTTCATGTGGTGATAGAGTAAGATCGTACTAATAGAAAAATACATGATATATTGAATTGCTTAATTACAGAAATTAGATTTGATGATCGTAAAACTGTAAGGCGTGAAATCGTAATATGAAATATCCAAAGTATTTCTAATATGAAATAACCTATGCTCCTATATCATAGTGAAAATTGTTGCTGAAATATAAATATTATTGTATAATAATAAAAAGGACAATCGAAATAAACATCGAGTGCCTGTTTCTACGATGCTTGGTTTCAACTACCCGAAAACGAGTCAGCTAAGTACAATGCATCGCATACTCATTTTCCACACGCACTGGCTATTTATTTGTATTTTAGAAACATTAAATAAAGTTTTTTTTAATTGCAATATTGATATACTTTGCATTTTATCATCGATTTCTCAGGACATCTCATATTAGGAGCACAATTTTTGACTTTCCGATTTGCTTTACATTTTTTAAATTTATTTAAAAAAAATAAAATTTGAATTAAATTTTACATAACATTATTTTAAAGTTTATTAAATTCTCTTCAAAATAACCTGTTATTTTTTTAAATTCTGCTAGATAGATTTCTAGCATTTACCCAAAATAAACTCGGTATCTCATAATAAATATAAAGAAGCGTTTTCTCTACATATACAGAGATGATCATTTTTTATTATGTATTAGATTTTTTCTACAACGTTATGATGTATATGTAGGTATACTTATTTGTGTATTTGTCCCTGTCCCTGATACTTTCTATTTGTATATATAAAGATTTAGTCTCTCTTATATTCGAACGAATCACATATGTTATATAATGTTTGACGTAATTTCAATTTCACATTTTTATGAAGTTTTCGTTCATGGTAAGTCATATTAGTCAGTTTATATTTAGATTAATTGAATATATATTTACAGTCCGCGATTTCTCAATTTACAATTATATACGTTGCAGAATTCAATCAAATTTATAATTTTACGGATTATGATATCTTGAATCTGTATATAAATCTTTAGTGGTTATACATATTGGAGAAAGAGAAGTTTCTGTTATTAGTATTATATATTATATAATATATAAATACTTATTCGCTGAAGAAGACTCTAAACCGAGTCGAAACGTATAAACTTTATATATATGAAGAACATAAAAATAGTAAGATTAAGCTTTAATTACTGCGTTTATATTCATTTGTCTGAAGATTTCTTTTATCTCGAGAGTTTCAACGAAGTTTTATTTCTGTTTAACATTAACATATTTTTATTATTTTACTCATTGTTATGTAATAGAATGAAAAATAATCAAAATATTTAAAAGTTCTGTCAAAAATATTTTTACGAGATAAAAAAAGCATTAAAAAAAACTTTTTATTTAAAATAACTGTACTTACATTTAATTACTTTTTTTTATTACTAATCCAAGTGATTTAGCTATTTTATTCACTTTTTTACTTTTCCACTCATTTTCTAAAGTCTATAGTTCAGTTTTGGAAAAAGAAACGGTATTATATTTCTTTAAAATTATACAATGTTATGTTAATCACAATTAATATTTGTCTTCAAAGTTATGATATTCAGTTCAATGTTTACACTTGCAATAAGATTTTTAATATTTCCTAAATATTTTCATTATATTAATTGTTTTTTTAATTATATCTTTTTCTAGATTTTTCTATATTACCTCCACGATATTAAATCTGCTTTTTCTAATCACATATAGTATTCATATAATATTCATATCTCTCAATTCTTTTATTTGATTTTGATACAATTTGATATTTTTATATTACTTAAGTTTTTCTAAAGAATAAATCCTCTTTAATACATTTTTATCATAGTTCTCTAACAATATTACTTACATTTTCTCATCAGCACGTAATATTCACAGTATCTCTCGAATTTTTTATTTAATTTCGTTATAACTTAATATTCCGTTCGATTTTTACATTCACAAATTGATGTTTAGTTTTTTAAGCATATATTTTTATTGTACTAATTATTGTCTTAAATATTCTCTTTATCACATTTCTTTTTCGATATTGCATCTTGTATTTTCTTATTGATACGCAATACACGGTATCTCTCGATATTCTTTTTCAGGATTATGATATTCTGCGTTACACATAAATGTTACACGTCAACGAAATAGATGCTCGCGATGGCAATGTGCGCCGGCGACTGCACTCCACATAGCGAAGCAAAGCGATTGACAGTACAATGTTCCGTAGTTCCCTCACTGGAGGCCTCCTCGACTGGCTTCTCGACCTTCCCGCCATTCCTTCGAATGATTTGTCTTCGACGTCGACAATCGTGAAGAAGAAGTATTTTCTAAATAAAAATTCAAAAATCTGAATATTCGAATCGTGCGAAGTCTCTATCATTTAATTGCTTGACGAGTAAGTGATAGCTGCTTGAATTCGCCCATTTGTTTTAAATAGATCCATTTTGTACTTAAAATTAACAGTTGTGAGATATTTAGAAAAGTAATATTAAACATCTTGAACATTTTAAAGATATCCGATGCTATAATCCGAACTGTACTATTTTTAATATGTTTTTAAAACATTATTGTGTTGTCTGGATATACATTTATATGTTTATATAAAACGATGTATTATAACTATTTATATAAAAAATAAGAGATTTATATAAATATAAAAAAAAACAGAATAAAGAAATATATTTAACAAACCGCATGCTATGTGATATTACGCACATAATAATCACAATATAATAATAAAATGTAATATTTTATGTGTATGGTTTTGTAATAAAATATTTTACTATATGGATTTTTTTATACAGCACAGAATTTCTTAAAACATTTATAGAATGTTTTAAAAATGTACAAATATTCATAGAACATTCGTAGACGTTCTATGAATATTGTGTGCTACCTAGGTATTATATATGTATTTTATAACAATAATGGAAATATAAAAGAGACAGAATCGTATAATTGTACTAATAATTATCGTATTCTGCAAATTTAATAATATATTAGGTGTTGGAATTAATTCGTAGCGTTTTTTAATGAAAGAATGTTATTTATTTCACATGAGCATTAAAAAATACATTAATGAAAGTACTTCCCATCACTTGTAAAACGCTACGAATTAATTCCAACACCTAATATATAAGACATGCTCAACAATATTACCTATTATTTATTTGAACAATTAAAAAATTCGAACAAGAGATTTATACGAATATAAAAGACAGACAAATTGTTTCGTTTGTATAAGAAATATATATTAAGAAGAAGAAGAAGAATATGATTTATATAATCGTTTGATTTGTATGAAAAATATATTTAAGAAATTACATGCGAGTTTTATAATATTGCTATGTAACGTATAAAATATTATATCATGTATATGTAGTTTTGTAATAAAATATTTACTAACAGTTACTGAAAATTCAGTGAATTTCATTGAAATTATTTTCATTAAAATAGTACGATAAGATATCGCTACTAACTATAGATAAATGTAGAGGAATGCTGAAGTTTAACTACAGATAAACGCAGAGGAATGCTGAAGTTTAACGTTCAATTTTGATTCTGAAAAGGCAAAATCAAAATTTCAAAGCTATCTCTATGTTATTTATGTACATAAAATATAAAATTTTTATACAATATGCAAAATGTGTATGTACAATATGCGCTTTGAAAATTTGAGGTTTTCGCACTTTTAGAACTACGCCATAGATACTTGTAAATTATAATATATACAGGTACTTTATAAATTGAAGTAATAAATTTGAAAAGAAAAATATTATTGTGAAATAAATAATTATTTGAATATCATATATTCTTGTGGCCTGGTCTAAAAAGGAGAAATTTATGAAAAAAATAAGGATTTCAAACAACTTACTAAGTGTTTTCTTTTGCGCTCATACGAATTCTATTCAGTTGGCATCATTCTAAGAAGCAGTAACGCTATGGAACATCAGCATCCGCATATTAATAATCGCGTTAATTAAAAGCACGCGAGTGGAAGGCTTTAAATATGTTGATGCGTCTAGTTTAAATTTTCGCCTTCGTCGCGAATGTTTTGCTGCGTAATTACAACGTCACTTGATAATGTTTTACGCCGTTTTTCCCCTCGAATTTTATGCAACTGTTACGGAAAATACATTACAACCTTGGTGATTAACGACGAAAATAAAAGTGACGAATACGGCCAATTTTTACATTACGCTTTAAAAGATATTGCTATTATGCGTATTTCGACATTGTATATCGTTTAAATATATTACCATATATTTTAAATACATTACGGATTAATCGCAAGTATGATCATCTAAATCTGTATGCAATAAAGCTATAATCTATTATTGAAGCTTGAGCAATACCATTTATTTCATTCTTCGTGTTTCCTGCTTCTCTTTTTCACTCTCGAACTGTCACTCTCACATATGTACATAGGAATTCATGGAATTGTACGCATCCTTTTGTGAGACACCGTTTGATTAGATTGATGCACGTTAACGTAATATTTTTATTGCTCGTGAAGAATTTAGAGAAGAATCCTTCAGAAAAATTCTCGCAAATATTAGCATGAGTAATTATAATTTGCGAATAAACCGAGATTGCTTCTTCAGCTACAGTGGTCCTACTTGTGTTTCTTTCCTCTTGAGATTAGATTTCTCTGGCGCTTGCACAATATTATATTTATGATTATTTGAAATCCAACTCCATGAACTCAACTTAACTTATACGTTATTCAACAACGTCTTCAGAGAACTGATACTTTGCGTCTCACGAAAGTACAGTTAGTGATATCACACAAACAAGTATCGACAAGGACATCATGAGAGACGAGCCTGTAAATGAAAATTATGTTAAGCAAGAATTTTCCAAGAATAAAATCAAAATGTCATCTTTCAAGTAAAAAATTGTTAATTTCCTCGTTTTACATAAGGTACATGTTAAATCACTTTTGTTTACCGGCGCTTTTGCTTATGCATTTGTCTTCTACATTCAAGATGTAATTATCGGCACATGTGCATATGTTTGAATCACACGTCATAGACTTGACTGGCGGATCGTTCTTGTAATCTTCGGCCTGATAACATTCGTAATTGTCCACGCACTCGTTACCGATTGCTGCAAAACAATGACAACGATTAATTTTATAATTCTTTAACACATAATACGCTTCCTTCTCCTGATGGTAACTCTCACTGGGAAATACATTGAATACAAAGATACACATCTTGTAAAAACAGTTTATTTTTAAAAACTAAATATTAATTAAGAATTTATTAATTAGGACTAAAATATATTGTATCCCGATAAGCAGACATTATTTGTCGTCATTTTGACATGAAAATATTATTTTGACGACAAATAATGTTAGCTTGTTACCTGTAGGCCTATTCTGTAACTCTCAACGCAAATTTCATTATCATTATAAAGCTGCGCAGTTCTTTCATCATGATAAAAAAGCAGCGGCGTTATAATGATAACGAAATTTGCGTTAAAAATTACAGAATAGGTCTGCTGGAATATTTCTTAAAATTATTTTATTTGAAAGATGTGTGAACAATTAAAATATATTATTTTAATAATAATCCAATAAACATATCAACTAAAAATAATGTAACATCATTTATGATTTCACACTCAACAATATAACTATTATGTAACATATATATTATATTATAGGTGTTGGAATTAATTCGTAGCGTTTTACAAGTGATGGGAAGTACTTTCATTAATGTATTTTTTAATGCTCATGTGAAATAAATAACATTCTTTCATTAAAAACGCTACGAATTAATTCCAACACCTAATATGTAACATATATTTATATTGTTAAGTGTAAAATTACAATATTAATGTTATGTTACTTTTAATAACATTTAGTTACTTTTTTAGTTACTTTTAATTAGTATTTACTAGGACATGAAAATGAAAAATTGTATTATTTGAATGCACAAAAGTATTCAATTCGTACAATTAAGAAATGTAGCTTCTAAGATCATGAATACAGTTATTTTTGCGAAATACTTTTAATTATATTAACATAAACTATATTCGTTCTTAATAAATTGCTAATATTAATGCTTATTTTTTATCAAAACTTAAAACTTTTGGTATAAAAATTTCCTCTGTATGAATACTTTACTATTCACTATAGATTTTTAAAAATCTATTGCTACGATACAGGGAAACTGCTAGCTAAAAACTTGCGAATACCTTTGTTGGGGAAACACCTCGTCATTTCGCGTTCGTAATGAAAATCCTCTCTGCACTGACACACGTTGTTGACGCAAGCCGAGAACTCGAATGTGCACTGTACCGACTCCGTACATTCGTCCTGGATCTTTTTGGCGGCCGTCAAACACTTCGTGCCATTGGTGTTCAATACTGTTTCCGCCGCGCATCCGCATGTTTTGTTGTCAGTGCAGATATTACCTTCGATGTGCGAGCACTCCTGATTTTTTGTGCACGGTTCAGCGTATCCTGCAAATGTAATTACACTCAGAGAAAACCAAATAGTATCAGCGACTATATAATGAGACATCAAATGGCTTTGTAAGACGCAAGAACAAAAGTAAAAATGATATTGAGAATTACGAAAATATAATCAGGATAAGAAATATGGAATGTATAATTTGTAGCATAGAAATTGTTAGTCAAACTATATATATATGTTAATACAATTGAATGTTAAACAGTTTAATAGTTATACAAATTATTAAGTACCTAGTATTGAAATAGCAAAACAACTACAATATATTGTATAATTATATAGATCTTATATAAATTTTTTATATAGATTTTTTGTTTAAATATTTTTTAAAATAAATTATTATGTCATAATGACACTATGATACTATAATTTGTATTAATAACATTTCATCAATACAATACTATTTTATATTATTATTTTAACCCAATCAACATACTGTATTTATTACAATTAGTTAATATTACTTCCTTAGTTCATATAACTTATTTTTCTTATCATATTCTTCTAGCTAAAATGCTATTTTCCTCTCAATTGCTTACTCACTATTTTTTATTTCTCTTTAAATATGTACCTACACGAAAAGAATTTCTTTCTTTATTAAGCTATACAAATAATATATAAATCTGAAAATAATGTTATAAGACCATCAAAATATTTAGAAAAGCGCGATGACAATGCAGAAAGTTTTAACATTTTAACGATCAGCTGGAGTATTCTACATAATTATTTTAATAGCCAAACAAAATTATTTTTAGTATCTAACTTTTAGATATTTGAGCAAAACTATTCTTTTCGTGTGTGCTTAGAATGATTTTGACAAAACTCTAATTATTTTAATGAATTAATTAAGCGATTAATTCATACCTGTAGTGTTTTGTTAGTACAAATAATATTGTTAATTTTTATTACATGTAAAAAAATATTAGATTAGATGATCACAAATTATATATTTTTTCACAGAAATTTCAAAGAAATTTTTCCAAAGAATATACACACACACACATATATGTATACAAAGTTTCATTAAAATTATTAGGTGTACAAATTGCTTGTTGAGTCGCTCCTAATGTAAGTGCAAGTTCTTTTTGCGTTTGGCACGAATCTTCATTCAATAATGCTTCCAATTCCGCGTCTTCGTACACTTTCGGCCTTCCACTACGTTCTTTGTCTTCGATTTCAAATTCACCGTTCTTAAATTTTTGAAACCATTCACGACAACTTCTCTCACTTAAGGCAGCCTCACCATATGCTTCTACAAGCAATCGATGAGCCTCAGCTGCAGATTTCTTCAAATTAAAGAAGTAAATCAAAAGTTCCCGCAAATGACGCTTATTCGGCTCAAAACTCGGCATTTTCGAACAAAAAAAAATATATGATGCTGATACAAAATCGCTAGTATTTCAAGGTTATGTTGTTGACAGATGTCCAACCTTACGATATAATGTTTTACATCAGACAATTTTAACCATAGCTTGCTAGTGGCGCCGTCTTTTGTCAAACGGCGGAAACTTATTTGTACATCTAATAGAATTTAAAACTTTATGAAATTCCTTCATTAAAAATTTTACTGCGAGCAATTCTGCCTATTAAATTATAACTGTTTCAAATATCTCGGGATAAAACAATCTAAAGGTTCTTTTGCTGATCAAGGCAATTTTTCTCAGTAATGTATCGTACCTAATTGTCGCGCGACTTGAGGAGAAGATTTATAAAAAATATGTTAATTTTTAGTTTTTTTTTAATAGTATTTTGTAAAAAATAGACATTATTATAACACTTACCGGCCATTTTCCAACATGCGTTGTCTATGTGATAATAACCAGATATACAAATGCATGTACTGTTCTCGCAAGTAGTGTTCGCCAAAAACGCTAAACATTGATTTTTATCTGTGCAAGAAACCTCGAACGAGTCGATCTCTGTTTGAAGAAATTGTATAAGCGTTAATTAGCTACTAAAACTACTAGAGATATAGTTATATACAATAATTAATTGAAAAATGTTAAATAATATTTAAAAGTAAAGTAAAAAAAAATTTTAGGATCTCTTCCTCTTTTTATTAAAAATTTTTGTATTTTTTTGCTTACTTTGGACGCAACTTTTTAAGTTGCTCGACGGTACATAATTTTTTAAACAAGTGCACTGGCTAATAGTATAATTGCAAATTCCGCCCTCGAAAAGACAGTCTTGTTCATGCTTGCATCTTCGATAAAGCAATGAACCTAAAAGAGAATTACCTTATAGATGTAATCGGGAAATTCAACAAGATAAGATAAGAACTCTAATATATTTGAGTTTGTTTTTCTCATCATATCACCTGAAGTTTTATTCTCGTGCATAGATGTATTAATGCTAGAGCAAGCTTCAGCGTCATTGTCTAGCCTCGGACACATGCAATATCCTTTTTGACAAAAAGCGTCCCCCGGAAGTGACATATTCCTACAATCTGACGTGTTTCTACACGGGATAGGTATATCTGCAATTGAATCGGTCTTTTCAGAAAGCGCAAACAAAAAATATTTTTTTGACACCGAGAGATAAAGACTGTTGTCCAGTTCATTATTATTGCATTAGGTATTATTTTTGTTTTCTATCCCAGAAAAATTGTCATAGATTACGTAATAAGATGCATAATAAAAATACACAATGAAATGCGTCTTTTTGATCAGTGTGTATTTTCAAATTTGCTCTACAAATAAAATTAAATAAAAATAGATAAGTTTCTTCAATCTTTTATTTGAAAAAACGCGCAAATATATTTTTAGTAATGACCGATTCAATCAAAGGTGTATTTAAAATGTCCCAGATACGCAAACCAATTTGCGGACTTGCAAACAGTGGAAAACTTTCAGCCAAGATAAATAAAGCTGTTTTGGTATAGCAAAATGTGTTTATGTGTGAATAACCTGCGACCGTTTGTTAGATTCGAAATTGATGTTATGTTAATGTTATAATTAATAATCAAACATATGTGTACATAATTACAGTATGCGCGTGTCAAGGTAAAATTTTTTGTTACGACATAAATTTATTAAAGAGTTTTTATTAAAAAGTACAAGCACTGTGCACATATAAATATCTCCCAAGAAATATGGATATTTTATCTGTAGAATGTTTCACTTATTAAATAGGCAAATGTGTTGAGTATTACAGATAAGCACATAAGCAGAAATGGTAATTTTTGATAAAAAAATATTATAGAAGTGATTCATCATGTACCATAAACTGTTGATCAGCATATTTAATATCATGTTTGAATAATCTAAATGTTATAAGTTGAGTCTACTGTTGAGTATACTCATTATAAGTTGCTAAAAATTATATAAGGTATAATTTGAAGCTGATTTGTAATTAGATAAAGGAATTTAATTATTATTAATTAATAATTTAAGTAATATAGTTCAATCCGAATAATTAAACTTATTAATAATTATAACTTATTAATTAAACTTATTAACGACCTTCACAATATCAATTCCATTAACTAATGTTGATATAATTATTTTAATAAAATATTTAATATTAATTACCAAACGTCACTCGGAATATATTTAAAATATTCATAGCAGTTTGTTTTTAGTAATTCGTATTCTTCTAAATTTTGAATTTATCGCTTTTTAACATTATTCAGATTAATTGCAATCATAATTTAAATTAGTTTAATAGTTCCGCGCGAAAAAACCTAAATTTGAGAATATATTTTTTCTCGCAAAAAATATATTTCAAATTACACGACTATAATTAATTTAATTTAGAGTTACAAAGAGCTTAAAGACACATGATAGGAAAATTCCGAGCGAATTCTTCAAAGAAAAGGTCACCCGAATATTTTGAACTCTACATAATATTTATATACAACGTGCAAACGTTATCTTTGTTCGCTGTGATTGTGCCAATATTTGTACATGCTTCAAAATCATGCTGCCAAGTTTCGCGAGAAAAATTTGCGATGAAAATCCTTTATTCTATTGCGCGGCATGCGAGCTTTTAGAGATTAGCAAGGCAAATCAATTGTATTTGTCCAGAGAAAAAGGCATACTCACCGATCTTGTCTCCGTTCGCCAGCGTGATCGCAACAAGAACCACATGCACCAATAGCACACACATTCTCATGTTGGCCGGTTTCATCTCTTTTCTTTCTTTCGAAACCAGTTCGATGCAACTTATCTCTCTCACCAAGCCTTCAATCTACCTGTAAGCGAGTGACTCAGACATGGAAGTCGGTCTGCGATTAGTTTGCGATCGAGCGTTGGCATCGCACGCGCGACTAGTGAACGTGAATGCGAAGAACCAAAGTTCTCCTTCTCGTCCCGTTTTGCTGTCTCTCACCCCGCGACCACTCACTCGCTAACACATTTCTGTATTTGTCCCTCTCTATACGCCTGTTCTCTCCCACTATGACAGAGTTAATTTTCTTCCAGCTCTGAACGGATCGCAGACATCGATGAATCTGATCGGCATTTTAGCACGCTAGTAGTTATAAAAATACATTTAAACATCGTATGCATCTGTAATTGTTGTTATATAACATAATCACGTTACGAAGAGTTATTACATTTTTTTTAATTATCATGTAATATTACAATTTTTTATTACATATACTGAGTATCTTATTAGTTGACTTGTCTTTAATTTCTTTGTTAACATTGTTATATCGTTTCTCACTTTTAAATTAATATCTGATTTATTTTACTTTTACAATATTATTATAATGTATGAAATTCTATGTTTGTTTATTGTTACATATTCACACTTTAGTATTATTATTATTGTTTTATTGTTATTTTAAATATATTAATTTTAAATATAAAGATCTAAATTTGTAAGCAACGTTATTACTGATATCTTTTGAGATGCAACTTTCTATTCATAATTTGCTTCCATAATTAATATTTAATATCACTCGCACTTCAGTAAAATTATTATTATTGTTTTGTTATGTATTACATCATACAAATAGAAATGAGAGTTCTTAAAAACAATTAGAAATATCTATTTTTAAATAGAAACATGAAGCAAAAGACATCTGCGTTATGCACATGAAAACAAATGTCTTATGTTTCAAACCATTCGCGGAATTTTAGCAGAATTCCATCTTCATACATACTTTGTTATTAATTTAATTTTTTTCTAACACATTTTTTATAATATAATTATTTTCTTGGTAGAAGCAAATTTAATTTTAGACAAATACTTTATAATATTTCTATTCGCATTACATAGAGAAAATAATTTTGCTAAAATATATCTAAAAATTTAATTCAATACAGATCTAAAAATAATTATAGATCACAGAAATAATTATGTAGCACATTCAAACTAGTTGTCAGAATATTAAAATTTTTGCAGGTTTTTAAAAATATTTTAACAAAATTACTTTTTTTCTGTGTTTGCAAAGAGTTCATTCAGCATTTTTTATGTGCACTACATTATTTTATCGTATTTTATAATTGTAGTTATTTTAATATTGCACTATATTATTTTTTTTTTACTATATCTTATAATTATAGTTTAATTTTGTTTCACATTTTTTGTTCCTCCACTCACTACGTCGTTTATTTTATTTTTTGTATTCATTAATTTGTTTACTTCATCATTTCCAGTCTTTTTCCTACATCAATTTCAATTCTTATATATATTCTTATATATATGGAAACCAGATGAAACTAGATTTAAACGAAACTACATATAATATAGCTTTCGCTGTTATAATATTAACTGAAAGTTAACAATTAATATCTACGAGCGTTGCATTCACGCTAATACTTTACTCTATATATATATATGTATATACACACACACACACACACACACACACACACACACACACACACACACACACACACACACACACACACACATATATATATACACACACACACATAATATGTATGTATTATTTATAAATATTGACACGTGATATTATGCGTATTATTTATAGAGATTCAATGACATGTTAAGTGAAATATTCGTATACAAGTATTTGCTGCTTCCTTCATTTCCTTGCAATTTCCGAAAGCGCATAGCATTCTATAAGCTAACAGTGAGATAAATGTGACTTGCAATGCAAATCGCCATTGTGAATTAAACGAGAAGTATAAAAATATCGCACGAAAGTGTAAGTGAGAGTATAAGGCTACGTTTCACATAGTAACTATAATGATAATGAATCCGATGAGGTTGAATTAGCAGAATTGTTATTGCGGCACGAGCAGTCGTTGAATGAATGCTTGGTCAATCGTTTTAACACATAATTAAACAAATTACGTCATTATTATTATTCCATTATTTTCTTCGTTTCATTGTCAAATTAACAGTGACACCAGAAAAGAAATTATTACCAAAATGTAGAAATCGAAATAATAATGTTAGCTGTTTCTATGATCTCAGATTTCTCAGATCTTTATTTTGATCTCGTTGTATATAAATAATAACTCAATATGTACACTGACGAGAAAAAAGAGTTTGGTATTTGTGACTATAATTATGTGGTAAAATAATAAAGGAGACTTTTTATAGTCATAACTGCTATAATGTTGGTAATAATAATAATTAGATACGTTTATAGTTCTTTATAAAAAAAGTATAGAGTAAGGTTGTTCAAGAGTACACATTGAATTTTATTAGATGGCAACTATTAGATCGCAGCAGCTGTAACTCACATAAAACATGTCTTTTGTTGTGATTGCAACTATAAAGGAGATATATTAAATTTTGTAATTTTGACCATTTTCTTATTTGTATTTGTCCCGAATAAATTGATCAGTTTTTATATTAAATTGTTGCTTTATTAATCTATATTATTTATATTTTGTGTATACATCTATCTGCTTCTGCAATATTTGGTAATATATTTACTTATTATTTGTGATAGCTTTTATACAGTTATATTAAAAGTAAAAAGTGATGTGATGACCTAAAAGTGATGTGAAGACCTAAACGAGATTTGAAAACTTGATCCAGTCCGTGAAAAACAGTGCTGTCGATGATAATAATGATACAGCTTACATATTTTATAACAATTTTCTTTCAATGTCAGTGTAATGCAGGACTTCTCATTGCCTTTTAGATCCATCGCCAGATCACGAATTCACAAATCGATGACATGGCGTGTTTTTCTGTTTCCATTTTACACAATGCAGTATCGAGAAATGACAACGTCACACGGTGTTTCACAAACCGCAATTGTGATCCCAAGTACATCCCAAGTACAGCTCGAATTATCTTCTCTCTGTTACAAGTAGCAAAATAAATCGTCGATCAAAAATGAAAGAGAAGTGTTTTTACTAGAAATAAATTGATGATTTTCTTCATTCTTAATATTCGATGATGAGCGCATTTTGCTCGATAAATGAAACTTCTGATTCACTTCAACGGGATATCGCTAGATATAGAGATAAGACGTTTATCTGACGAGGGCGTATATACATTTCATAGCGTGAGGTGCGTCGCGAACTCACTATATCTGGCAGTTACCTGGACGTGCCCCACGTTAACACCTGAGCACAGATCTCTATTCCAATGACGACTCTCGTCTGCATCTCCCTTATTCTCTTCTCGCTCGCCGGTTACGTCTTCTCTCAGCAGAATTGTGAGTGCACTCGAATTACGCGAGATTTGAATTTCGATGCAAATCAGTAACGTTATATCTCACGTGGTAAAAAAATTCGAGAGATTTAGCTATAGATTTAGCTATAGATTTTGAATCTTTTTGTTAAAACGTCTCTCAAAGAACATTTCAAAATAAGGATGTCTCTTAAATCATCCTATAAAAGTCTAGATCTTTTAAATATCTTTCGTACATTTAAGATAAATTCCTAGTTTCTCAAACAATCTTTAAATTTCAATTTTTAAAAACATTCTATCTTTTAGATATTTTATATATATATATATATACTTTTTAGATATTTTTAGATATTCTTTATATACTTTTTAGGTATTATTTTAAATCAATTATCATTAAAACATTTATTTGCTGATAACAAATCACGTTAGAAATTAATTTTCAAATGAAAATTCACTGCTATTCAATTTATAATTAACAGAATTATTAGAATTTTTTTTCTCAATTTATAAATAGCGGAACACACTGTCGCGTTCATCGGTGATAAATGCGAGAGAGATGTCGATTGCATTGACAATGCATTTTGCCGGTGGCAAGAAACTTGCCAGTGCGATCCATTTTACTCACCAAGCCTCGACACCAAGCCTCGACAAATCAAGGTGTACTGCCAGTGAGTTTAATATACACATATATCATTATCACTACCACTTATCTTTCAAGAAAGATAATTGAGATCGCAATATGACGCAAAAAGAAGTTGATTTAACAAGAAACGTAGTTTTGGACAAATCAACAAACACAATTAATTGCAATAATATCGCACATACATTTTGTAATTTTTGAAATTTTCCATAGTTTATGTTGTTTAAAAATTAATTTGATTCGATTGTTTGGTTACATTATACGAGTCTCATTAATAAATCTCTTTGTGCTTGTCATTGTTACATTTTCTTTGCTGATTATATTGTAAGACATATCATAAATTTTTTACAATTTATTAATTTCCAAGAGTTAAAATATATTATTACAATCTTTTACTATTGTTGCAATTAATTAAAGTATAACTAAAAGAAAATAATTATATATATTTATAAAATAAATACATTTTTTTATAATTCACTTGTTATTTACAATGTCCATAAAAACATATGAATCTTAATATATTATATTACGGAAATTTTGTATAATTATATAATTTGTTTATTTGTCACAGAGTAAACTTTTTAATTACAAATATTTATAGAATATACGTATAGAATTAAGATTAAGCGATGGTGGCTCAACAAAAAACGTGTATATATATTTTTTGTTCTATAAAAATTAATAAATATTTGATGGATATCAAAACTGTTCTTTTATTAATTGAAAGTGTATAAATACATCGGAAAAAAATGTTTTATATATAATTTTATTAATTGTATATAAAATATGTTTAGTTATATAAAATTATATATAAAACATTTTTTGCCGAGAAGAAAACTGCATTTTAAATATATAAAAATAAAAATAGTCACTCGGCTACTCAAAGTGAATCTATCAAAAAATTCGTACGTAATAATATAAGAACTAACTATAAGATAAAATTATTTTCGAGTATAAATAAAACTCCTTGTATTTTATTTGCAGCTGTTGGACTAAGATGTGTGGATAACGTACAGTGTCAAAGTATAGCAAACGGCGAATGTAAACAGAATACATGCACATGTAAAGATAACTTTTTCTTAGACAACCATAATTCTTCAAATTGCATTAGTCGTAAGTAAAAATCATGATACTTATACTGAGATACAAAAGAGATATAAAAGAGATATAAAAGAGTTGCGAAAAGAATCGGATAATACGTCTTGTCTCAGCAAATAGTTGAAAGAAGAAATATTGCAGGACCCTCCAAAATCGGCGACCGTTGTCACATAAATACAAATGATAATATGTGCCAGGAAAGTTTCAATTTTGCGTTGTGCATCAACGAGAAGTGCGAGTGTTACACAGGATATCATTTTGTAAACGAAACAAGGACCTGCGTGCAGAATCGAGGTATGTACTCCCTCCTTTTATTTTATATAAAAGAGAAGAGAGACGATTGATTGAGATCGTCAATCTCTGTGCTAGAAGAAAAAAAGGGAAATCAAAGAACTCTCATCAGAAAAAATTAATGAATAAGTGTTATTCAAACTTCTCTCTCTCTCTCTCTCTCTCTCTCTCTCTCTCTCGGAAACTTTTAAGAGATCTTCTATCTTTGGAAATCTAGTAAAGAAAGCTATACTTCCGAAAATTTTTTTTGAAAAACTTGTGCTACAAATTTTCGTAAGCTTTTATAGATTTATTGTACATTATTATTGAATTATCTTTAATAAAACTTTAATATAGAAATATTAATATTAATATAGTTTCATAGTAAGGGTTATTAGCTTTCAAATAATATATACAAAATAGATGTTAACAAACAACTCATATCTCGATTCCAGATGATCTCAAACAGAAATTCCAAGAAATTTTATTATAATTTATAAATAGTTCGAAGGAGAACATGAATTTTGAAAAATGAAAACAAATAAAAAATAACCAGTTTAAAGATAAAAGTCGATTTTTTACACAAAAAGATCTTCAATAGAATGGAAAAATATTAAATTTTTAAATTACAGGAAATCTGAAATTCATACTCTCCTTCGAACTATTTATAAATGAACATTTTTTTTAAATTTCTGTTTTAGATCATTAGTCAAAATAAAAATCTCTTGCATACAAAATCGTGCATTATAGGTTTTATAAAAAAAATTCTCGAAAATAGTCTGTTTATGTTCTTTTATTAAACCTCCAAAGAGATAAAAGAGCTTTTAATAAATTTTTACGCGATTAAATTATAGCTTCATCAAATTCTTTACTTTCTCTACTTTATACAATTGATGAATTCAATTTTCGAAAGAAAATTGTGCATTAATTTTCAATGTTACTTTATTGTTTTACAGCCCTATACTACACTTGTTCGAACAACTACGACTGCTACGACAGTAATAAGTTTCCGGACACCATGGAGTGTAAGAATGATCAGTGCGTGTGTAAAGAGGGAGAACAATGTTCTAAAGGTTAATTGCATTTAATTGTACCGTTACAAATTAATTCAGCCCAATTCTTCTTGAGACACTTGAGTTTTTTATCTTTCTTTCGCAGGTTCATTAATGACAGCCGCTGGGACACTTGTGGTAATCTTGTTCTTCCTACAACGAATTACGCTAGAAAATTAATACGTATAGTAGGATATCCAATTATTTTAATCAATTTTGTAATGCCGTTTTATATTAAGACAATTCAGTGCAAGTCATGTAAATTATACTTTTTAATTTAATAATTTAATTCATTCAGTTTTAATAATTTAGCTATTTCTTTGTACTCGATTTTTATATTATATTTGTATTTTTAATAAGTATAGCTCTCAATATATTATATAGACAAACAGATACGGACATGGAGTTTCACAAAAATTCTGGCGGTTGCTATCGAAATAAGAAAGCATAATGTGGGAAGAAATAAATCTTTATCCGTTTTGCTTATTTTTGACACTATTATATCATCATATTACATCAATTTTTTCTATTTTCTCGTAATCCTAAATTTTTAATATGCATTATCTCCAATTTTATTTATATAAATTAGATTATCTATTTTATACTTTTTATCTGTTTATCTATAAATTTTAAATATATTTAACTATAAATATAGAAAGAGAAAAAACATATTGTACATGATTTGTATATGTACACATATTGTATATTATATAAATAACAATTATTTAAAAAAATATTATGAATAGTTGATCTCACGATGTAAAAAAAGATATAGATACGTGTAACGATAGCTGAGTATGTATAATTTAAATATTTTTATATATTTTCCCAGAAAAAATTCCCAGGAAAAAAATGCTGTATAGGTATATGGACATATATATTATATATAATATTATATATAATTGTATATATAAAATATGTCAATGTTATAATTACGAATAATTTTATGTAATTTTATATATAATATATTTTATACAATTTATATAGTTATAAAATAGATCATATATTTTTCATATTGTTAATATCATATTTTTTACATATTTAAAATAAAAAGATTGATAATAAAGATTAAAGAAAAAAAGGTGAAAGCACAAAAAAGAAAAAAATATTATAAATGTTCATACGTTTTTAGTAGAGATTTTAAAAGAAAGCAGAATTGAATTAGGTGCGCAAATGCGTTTAACTGCGCGTGCGCTTTAATCAGCTGACACTTAATACACTACATAACCTAACTTTTTTACTTGAGTTGGAGATAGTTGGAGAATTATAGAGATTATATGATCGAGTGCTTATATAAATTACTATTTATAGTTCTAACGCACGTGGCATTTGAAAAAAGGTAATTTCCATTAACATTTAATTAATAATCTATAATTTCTTAAGCATATTTTCGTCTGCATCACATAAAGAAACTTGTCGGTTAAAAATCAGGTTATGTCACATATACATTGGAATAAAATGTGCACATTTCTTTCTGTGCTTAAAATAAAACAAATTGTATTGTTATATACGGATTGTTAGACAATGTATGTGTGCGTATATATATATATATATACATATATATATATATATAAATATATATATAATATACAATGTCATTTATTACATATTTCTATTATATATTTAGTCTATACATAATAGGATGTGTACAAGTCTTGATGGCTTGATGTTAAATTCACATTATATAACATTCAGTATCAATATTAATAAAAATCTATCATATTATAAAGAAGACTAGCTATGAATTTAAGATCTGATTAAACATATATATTTATATACATTCTTTCGATATGTATCATTTTTTCTTCAGAATCCAATGTCTTGGGTCATGAATTCTGTTCGAGTTGTCGTAAGCGCATGGACGCCACAGATGATACCGGTACGGTTTCGCTATTATGCGGATAAAATAGCAAAAGGTCCCCTTAAACGGCGATATGGATACGAAGATCCTATAGATATGAAGGGCATTCTACCACGTACGAACAAAACTAAAATATTCTCGATGCCGATCTATCGACCAGGGGACGCTTGGTCCGCAAAGAAGGCACTGTTCGGTCAGAATGACTATATTGACATATTGGGCTCGGATAACTTACATCCCACGAAAATTATGTACAACGTACCCTCGTGGTTGAGAGGTGTCAGTGGCAACGAATTTCAAGTTTTATTGCGAAAGAAAAAAATGTGGGCGAAAGGTATATTTCCAATTGCGAGACCCACTAAGTGGAAAGAGTTGCACAAGAGAATACGTTATCTCTATAAATATTTGAATCGTAAAACTAACAATACGTAGATCAAAACTAAGTAGATCAAATTAAATTTATGTCTGGCTGAAATTTGATATAAATAAATTTAATGAAATTTTAATTTAATTCTCATAAATAATTGTTGTGTTTTTTCCACTAGTTTTCGAACATTCTATCGAATTTTTACGATTTCTTGTTTTAGGTGACATAATTATTCTGTTATGTATAACAATTTACTGCTTACAGTAATAATTATAAAAAATATAAAATAATGAATTTATTTATTGACAAATAATTATCCATCGGATATACGATTATTTCATAACACTGAAAAACGCAAATATTTTTCTCGCTGAAACGCGGATTTTCATTTCGTAGAAAGATAAAAGCGATACATGTGTCGAGGTCGCGTACCATATATGTACATGGTCACAGTTGGTATGTTAATGTCTAACAGTTCAATATTATATTGCGAAACGACTGCGAAACACAAACGCTTCTGGACTGGAGTTAGTCTTCCTGATTAACTATTGTCAGTAAATTGAGTATTGTCTATTCTCTTAGAAAATGGTCATCCGATATTATCACGATCGTAAGCTTTGACAATAGCTGATTAAGAAAACTTCGAATGTACTTATTGCGCGTTTTGTGGTATCTTGACAGCGGCATTGAAAATCGTATATTCAATATATATACTTTTTGAAAGTTATATATTATAAATTCCTTGCTAGAAGTTCGTCCTTGATTAATGACAATATATTCACACTGTGCTGTTGCAGATATTTTACATAAAAAAAAATGTAATACTATCTTAAAAGTCCTATAGAGGCACACTTTTATACAGAAACTAGTTGACATATTTTGCCATCTCTGAAGATATTTCTTTTTTTTTTTTTAATTTTATGTTAAGTGTGTACATAAATTATAATGGCAGTTACTTAAAATTGCAATTTTTACTTGGAGGAACGATTATTATCGAACTATTTAACAATATGAGAAAAAAAAAACGAAAATAAAAGGAAACAAAATGTCACTTCATAAATGGTTCTGTAAGAAGGATAATAGAGTCGTTTCGTAATGTTTGCTGGCATCTAAGCTTCTCAGACTATGCCTCTCATTAGGGTACACTTGCAACTGATACGGTTTACCAATTTTCACAAGGGCATTAATCAATTGGCTAGTGTGATAGAAATGTACATTCTCGTCTATGAGACCGTGAATAATCAACAAACGATTCTCTTCGTCGGGAAACTTGTTTACATATGTCAGAACCGATCCGGCCATATAACCGTGAGAATTGTTCTGTGGCAAATCCATGTAGCGCTCAGTATATCCAGTATCGTAAAAGTTCCACGAGGTAACTGGAGCACCAGCAATGGCTAGCTGCGAATTGCGATAAGAATTTTTTTTAAAGAATTAAAGAATTAAGAACATTTTTTTTTAAAGAAACTTCAAGTTTTAAGAAAATATAATATGCAGTAAACATTAATTTATGCGCACCTTGAATACATCGGGATACTGTATCAAACCCATTAAACTTAAGTATCCACCATAAGACCAACCATGAAGAGCTATTCGATTTAGATCTATGTATCCAGTAGCTTCTGCCAGCCATCTCAATACTTCGACTTGATCATTCAGCTCTACTGTTCCCATCCTACGTCGCAAATGGCTCTCGAATACGAGACCTCTATGCTGTGACCCGCGAGAGTCTATTAAAACGACGCAATAGCCTTGAGCAGCTAACATGTGCATTCGTAAATGTCTTAAACCCTGCAGAAGATTAAATAAATAATAAGTCTTTTTACTTCAAGAATGAAGTACTTTTTCATAAGTTATTTATAAATTTATTACTTTATGTGAGGCACATTCCATTCAAATTATCGTTTAAACTACCGTCTACACTCTTGTGCTAAAGTTTAGAGAGTTATTTTATAATTGTTAAATAAAATGATTTTTTAGATATAATTATGTTATTGAGAATAAATTTAATTAAGAGAAATCCTATTTTCGATCCGAAAACGGATTTTAGTACTTAAATTCAATTTTAATGCTCAAATTTCAGTGTGAATTTATATACATTCAAATATTGCTAAAGCCTCGGTAGTCGAATTGGAAAGATATCCGCACAGAATACGAGAGATCCAAATTCGAATCACGGCCGAGATCATATTTTTCGAAATAAATTATTCGCAATTTTTTAAATTCTTATTAATATCAAATTAATATTCTTATAAGAAGTTATAAGAAGTTTATTATAACATCAATATTATTAAATTGCTTGCTAATTTAATATGTGATATTACTTATGTTTCAAGATTGAAAAAGATTTTGACACGCAATTTATAGAATTGGATAAATTCATACTGAAATATTTAAGCACCAATTGTAAGATTCGCTTTGATAACAGGATTTCATTTACTTAAATTAATAAAGTTAATTAAACTTCTTTTCCAAAATTGAGAAATGTACCAAATTTGTGAGAAAGTACTTCCCATCACTTGTAAAACGCTACGAATTAATTCCAACACCTAATATATATTTTTAAAGGAGAATACCTACTTTAAATGTGTTTGATACAAGTTGTACTTCGGGTCCTCCGTAAATATTCAATATCGTAGGATATTTGACTCCAGGTTGAAAATTATGAGGTTTAAATATCATTGAGTAGACTGTATCCCCCGACTTGATTTTATGCTTAAAGATCTCCGGCGCGAACAACTCGGATTCGGGCACTGCTGGTTCTAGGAGATAGCCTACGGGTGTGAGCGATATGCTCTCCACTGTCCAATCGGTTTGTGATATTTTAAATACCTGCAAAATTGACGAAGCAAATTACTGATCGTGTAAAACTAATATCATTAAGTGTATAAGTATCTTACAAGGAACGTACTTGACAAGTAGGCAGCGTTTTAATGGAACTATAAACAGTAACGAGCATTGTACATTCTTTGTTAAAATATATACTATTGTAACTATAGCCAGGCCGCGTCAGTAGCCGTATTTCTAACGGCCGTCGCAGCGAAACCGCGTAAACGTGTTGCTCCAGTGGTCCTTCACGTAATCCACAGAAATAGACAATGGAATTGACTTCGTCGACCCATATTTTCTTCCCTAGCACTTCATAATCACCTTGCGTCAGAGCTATCTTGGAAGTAATACGTGGTCGAAGAAATATACTATCCATTCTATCCAAAGGTTCTTCCACTCCATTACTTAAGCCTATATTTTAAACGTATGTAAAAAAATGCGTCGAGCGATGACATTACTATTGAAATGTATTATCAAACCTGTTATACTGGATGTTATAAGATATAAATGTCGGAATTCGGATTCTTCACTCCCCCAGATAAATTTGACTTCGTTCGCGTCGTCGGACTTTAAAAAATATAATAGGTCGTTCACGTTAATCCAAATTGGGCTCTGTTCAGAGTATATCACTTGAACGCTCGCTGACGTGGGTGTGAAATGATTTTCCGTATTATACGTGTTTGGCGGTGGTTCACAAAAATTGTCTATAGACAATAAGACCAATTCGAGTTTCTGTTGTTTTCTGTCCAGTAATTGCACCCAGACGCTATATGAACAAAGTAACATTATTGATCCATACTAATACAAGATTTTGTATATTTGAGTTTCGCCTCGAACTTACTATTGAGCATCCGGAGTCCATCCAACTCGCACCATGTATTCCATCCATGGGAACATAATGTGAAGAGGATATTGGAGCTCCAATATTTCGATATCGACAATATGTAATGATTCTGTTAGACGGAACTGCACCATTTTCAAGTTACTTCTAGCATTGGGCATACCGGCTCTAGGAAATCTAAATTCATCTACTTCATCGGAATTTGACGAGGGGAAACAATATATCTTAACATCGCTCTCGTCCACTTCTTCATACACTATCCTATAGATTCCATCAAACATGGACTTTGGCTGCCACCAGTAGCCAATATACCTATGATAGATAGAACAGATATTTTTGTGTTTTTAGTATATAATAATATTCAACAGCAAATGATTTAACCTTGTAAATTCCTCCTGCATGACGTAGGAAGGGGTGCCGGCAGTGAGTGGATCATCCACGAGACTCCTGCCTCCTTTTCTAGCATGAGTTAACCGAACTGAAGAACCTGTGATACTATGAGACAGATACAGATCTCCCGAACATGTATGAGCGATCAAAGCATTGTTCCAGGGACAGATCTGAGGACATAGTTTCGCACCGGTCGTCGACATTCTGATTTCAGATGGAAAAAGAGGTCCAGGCTGTGATGGAAAAACATATAGATTCAATACTTTCTTTCATTAATTCACAATAATACGTGGACATTACCATAAATCCAGTATCCACACATTGATAAAGGCTACTAGCAGCTGGAAAGACTAATTTTCCACTTTCCGCATGGATTTCGTAACTAGTTATACCCCATGTAGCAAGTCTCTTCCTTTCCCACAACAATTGTTCCTCCTTCGACAGTCTGTTCACACTTGATACACTAAAATCATCGTATAATTGATCTAATTCATGTTTTTGGACAATACAATATCATATTGAACGATTCAATTCGAGCAATGACATTACTAAATCACCCTGTAGTGATGTTTACCTTTGAAAATTTGCTTCTATGACAGGTTGCCAATGCAATCGGTAGCCATTGGCATGATCCGCATGTGCAATATCCACGTATAGAAGAGTGGTCTCCCAACCGTTACTCGGTGTGCTAAGAAAATAGATTCTAGTCCTGCAAAAGGGGAGCGGAGCATTATTAATCTTTTGACCAGATAATGAACGAACTTGAAGATATTATATCGACGTAAATGAACGTGTTTTCCTCACCGGCCATCTGGGAGCGATCGGAAAGTTATGGAACTCGGCACAGATCCAGCCGACACCCCCGACAGTTTCCTCCTGAGATCGCTGACGACGGCGCGGAGCTCGGACCAGGACTTCCGCGGCACTGTACTGTCGGGGAAGGCCTGTTCTCCCGCCGATTCGTTCCTCGTGGTGTCCATATTCTTCATACGTTGCCAGCGGCTTTTCCGCGAAGTCATTCGTCCCCCAGCGAGCACCTCCGCGGCCGTCTCGGCGCGATCATGTCGACGCGGACTTATCCCAGGAGCAGCGTGTGACAGATGCGGGTGTACGCGAGTACGACGAGCGGGCACTCCGAATACCACGACGGGGCGATTTCGCGACAGGGTTACGGCGGGCCGCGCACGACGGTCCACGAACGATACGCAAGACGTTACTGCGCGCGCGACCACGCACGGCAGCGGACGCTGCGGATGGACGATGGACGTTGGACGTAGACGTGACGAGCGAGCGAGTGGGAGAGAAAGAGAAAGATATATTTTATTTTTAGGTTATGCACCATCCGTCGCCACGGTCGCGGACAGAATTCACTTTCACCTTCTCCCCAGCCTCGCTCGATTTCTCTTCGGCGGTCTCTCTCCCTCCTCCCAATGTCGTGCGACATTAATTTCCCAAAATCAAATACTCATACCATCACCGCGACCACAACCGCCACCATCATCGCCACCATCACCACAGCAGCCGTCACTGCCAACGGATCAGTCACACGATTCCACTCTGTGACTCCACGTGCCAAGAATTCACCGCGAGTGCCAAAGATTCCAACCGAGCTGACGTTGTCACTCGAATGCTAGCACATGACAACGACTCTTATCTGCTCTTATCATAGTTATCGTTGTGTTCGTCGGAGGCTCCAATAATGCGTTCGCGAGGAGGCGAAGCCACGTGAGAGATACGGTTACATGCGTATTCGCGCACACGTGTACACCGTACGTCGCATCGGTCGCGTCGCTGCGATGACCCCTATTATTTCCGTCACGCGGATGAGGGACCTCCGCCTCCCGTATGAGTCGTCTTAAAAGGATTTACGCTTGAATTTAATTACGTCAGACACCGTCGAATACGCATGTAAATCGCGTTTTTTGTCCTTGGTTTTCGACATTGCGCGAATTGGCGACTAAAAGCTGTAGCCATGTATTCCGTACTTAATTATATATACAGTAAGAGCAAAAAGTATTCGGTATTTGGAAATTTGTTATAAAAAAGTATTATACTTTATTTGAAGAAAATAAACATTAGCAATTTTATACAATGAATACATTTTGTTCTAATATAAACAAACGAGCTTAACACGTATTCCTGATTTTAGAAGCTAAATTTCTCGTCTGTACGAATACTTTTTTTTTGAGAATATTCAAACAATACAATTTCCGAATGATATATTTTGTATAATACACATCATTTGGTACATATATTGGGTCATTTAAAAAGTATCCGCGGTTTTTTCATTCAAAAATTGAACAAAAAACCGGGGATACTTTTTAAATGACCTAATAATTTTAAGAAACATACAGTCTCTTTTATTCTTTATGAATAAATTGTTAATTATCTAACACAAGAAATGATCGTTAAGTAAACGTCGAATCGACGTCAAATTGGTGTTAAAATCATCGAATTTATATCGATTCGATATCAATTCGATGACTCATTTCTTGCTAGATAATATTTATTTTTTAAAAATAAAATTTTTTTAAAAAATATTTTCTCTGTACGAATACTTTTTGTACTCACTCTAATAATCTGTAAGAATTGGTTTGACGAATAATCCGATTTGAGATCGCACTTAATTATGTGTCATTGCGCATTAGATTATAATTCGGTTGTGTGTTAGCGTATCTTTGAAGCAATAAATATTTTTTTATGTTTAACGCGGTTTAAAACTTCCGTTTACTTACCATTATTATCTCAGAATGTGACGTCAGAAGCGAGAAGACAAATATAACAAAAATTCTTGGTTTTTAAAATGCTCGAACTAATATTTAGATAATATACTATTTTAAAGAATAAAATACGTACCTATATATATGTTTTGATAATAACAAAAACGGAAAATTTTGCAAAATTTAGTGCAATAATAAAAAATATATCTATTATTTAAATAAAAATTTGTGAAATATTTGCAATCGCGATAGAATATATTTATAAAATATATTATAAAGTAAATTACAAAAACAGGACAATAGGAGTCGTCGCAAGAAGTATAATTGTGCAAAGTATCACATGTTTATGAATTATTAAAAAATTACCTTACTAAAATACATTGAATATAAATATTGTACATATATTATAGATTATATTTATAAAATGTTTCAGAACGAAATTAAATCATATTTATTTTTATATTAGGTGTTGGAATTAATTCGTAGCGTTTTTTAATGAAAGAATGTTATTTATTTCACATGAGCATTAAAAAATACATTAATGAAAGTACTTCCCATCACTTGTAAAACGCTACGAATTAATTCCAACACCTAATATATCATTAATTTAATAATTTATCATAATTATGAACATAGTTCACAACTGTTTTTTTTTTAATTTGTTCTTGATTATGTATAATTAATTTCCAGATACAGTAATTTATTAATTAATTAATCAAAATGAGTTTTCAGTATATTTTACAAAGTCTATCAATTATTCGATTGTGTTGTTTTATTGAAACACATCTTCATATTATTATCTACATTTTGCAAGAATTTTTATTATATATTTTTCGCTTCTGATAACGTCACAATGTGAGACAATTATAAGTGAGTAGAAACTAACAAATTCTTTTAAGTATCATAAAATATATATATTCCGAAGATTCTTTTCACGTTGAACATGCTGTTGATCAATTTTTTTTAATACGTCGGGATTTTTAGTAAATTGGGATAAAATGGACCATAAAAAAGCTATTTTTTGTTCATTTCACTTCAATTTACTAAAAATCCTGTGTTACTCATGCAAATTCTGATGACGCCATCATGTTCGACGTAAAAAAATTTTCAGAATTATTATATAGCATTTATATTATATATCAAAGAGAAAAAAAGTGACTTTTTTCGAACGGTGTAATAATAAAGCATTTGTGCGTAAAATCTTGAAATGTTATTGTCTTTGTTATTATGTTATTGTATTTTATGTTATGTTTCGCAGATTCTGCAAACGCGGACTTTCGTCGTACGTTGAAGGCTCTTTGTGAAAAGGAAAATAATTAATGTCAAGGATATCCTTTTTAATTAAAATTTAATGAATTCCATTTTCTTAAGATACATTAAACCTTTACGCATTTGAGATACCTAATAATTTTACTAATGGTTTTACAAAAACAATAGCAATTATTTGGATTAAATTTAAAGAACTTTATGACATTTAATAAAATTTAAGAATAGCAGCACTTTAATTCTTTTTAATTTAATGAAAATTGATGGAAAGTGATATAATTGATAGAACGACATAAATTCGCAATGTGCGTTGATGTGTTTTGTTTCGGTTATGAAAAGAAAAATAATGTCTCGTTGAGAATATCTTTTTTAATAGAAATTTAATACATTTCATTTTTGCAGATATTTAAATTTAACTTGAAAATGGTAGCAGTTATCTTGAGTAAATTAAAATTCTGAAAGATATTTAATATAATTTTAGAACAATAGTATTTTTTTTTTAATTTAATGGAACGTGATAGTTGATAGAACAGCATGAATTTGCAACGTACATATGTTTGAAGGGAAAAAAATTCCTGAGGAGAGCAAACATGTGTGCATACCCGTCGTAGTCACGTTCTCGTTGTTCTTACATATTTTAATAGCTCTTCTCCGTCGCGACGTCTGTTTTTGTCCACCCCTGAATAATTTTCCTCGCCGTTGTTGTCGTCATCATTCGCAGGCTCCTTCACATTTATGTACAAAATCCAGATGTAACGTTAATTCTATGCGTTTTAAAACGAGAGATTTTTCTTTTTCGTACGAGAGAAAATTCGATCGATCTTCTGTATGATCGGCTGCGGAAATAGACGCTTTCCGTAGTGTGGTTTATTCCCGTTAATATTCGCGGGAGAAAATTCTTGTGACGTTATTTTATAAATCTATGCCAGGTATTCGGGTCGTTATTTATAGATTGTACTTCGATTCGAATAAATATCGGCGAGTCGACCGATAAACGATCTTCGAAATGCACGCAATATACGTACTGCTTTTTTTCGTATATTTCGTTCATGAATAGTTGCAATAATATATTTCAACAAAAATTAACTTTGTTGAATCCGTCTAAAAAGAACAACTTCCTATAGTTTTCTTATTTAAATGTGTGTGTGTGTATTTCTTGTTTCTATAATAATTTTATCGTATAATTTTAAAATTAGTTATACAAATATTACTGTTGTAAAAAACTTTATTATGTTATAAATGTGGCGTACATGTATTGGAATCTATATTACGAGAAGTAGAATTAGAATTATAATACATTTAAAAATGCATTTATGAAAAGAAAAATAATGTCTCGTTGAGAATATCTTTTTTAATAGAAATTTAATATATTTCATTTTTGCAGATATTCAAATTTAACTTGAAAATGGTACTAAAGAAATATCTTATTATATATGCTATGCTTATAAGCATATAAATATATTAATATAAATATAATAAAATTCTAAATTTTCGTGCAAAAGTTCATTTGAATCCACTTATTCATTCCAATAATAAATTATAATAACAAAGGATATGATAATTTATTTTTATCACATTCTCTATTTCTTTTTTAATACGTTGAATTTTGATAATAACACAAATTTATTAGAAAAATCTATAAGATAAATGATTAGAAAAAAATGGACACGTATATACGGAATGGTTAAATAAGTGTCAATGTTGCGATAGTTTTATCATAAACACGTCAAAATTTTACACGTATACATAATTTTATGATACGTGTCAAAATTTTATACGTTATATAATTTTTACTACGATGCGAACACGTGCGAGTTTAAGGATGTAACTTCTCGACAGAAGAGACACGATTAACAAACGAGGAATACGCAATTTCTCTGACGAGGCACATTTTGTCAATATTTGTATACATTTCTGTTTGTATATATCAATTTATCAAAATTTGTTTCTCGCTACGTAACGTTTGTTTGTCGCAAGTGTAACGTCATCCGAATAGTTCCGGGTAAGCAAAGATTACATTTCTTCTTTTCATCATTTTATATTACAGAACACGTGTGCAATAGACAAATCGTTTATTTTTTCTGGTATAAAAATATTTGCACACGCGATTGAAATATTTAATCAAATATTGAATGATTACGTAATCGAAAATTATGTTCTGCTCTCAATAACAATATTAAAGATTGAATTAGATTCAACGCGATAATGTCAATACATGTCGATTTTTTGTAATGTTCGCGAGTATCTTCAATAAATTACATCTGTCTACATCTTTTCACAATTTGGTTTATTTATATGTTTCTTTACAGAAATGGTTGGTAGTTCGAGATTATCGGGATTTTCGAAATGTGGCGTCAAAGCCTCAAAATCTATGATTTTTACGTTTGAACGTCTTAAGAAAAGGTGGGAGGTGAGTTCATATTAATATGAATCACGTTGATCATTAATTTGAGGAAAATATTGAATACTTAATTAACTAAATCAATATTAGAGGAACGAATTACTAAAACCCGGCTCTCTTTTTCCATAATATGCCATCTGCATCAACGCACATTAAGAACATATTTGCAACGTATTAAACATTCGAAATATATACGATAAATAATTATGTTTTATATTTAAGGAGCGACATCTTATTTACAAGTTGATATGCTTTTTTATTTTTCAAAAATTTGATGTTACAAAATCAATTGATACTTTAATTGCCAAACTGATTTCGGCATATTGAGTTTAATAAATTTAATATACTATTTTAATAACTTATTATTTTTTATAATAGATTTTCTATTATTTCTTTAATGTCTTAATGTCTTAAATATTTAATAATAAAATAATTTTTTAACGGACAAAAGCATCACTCACATAAAAAATAAGTGACAGAATTCTTATGAATTTTATGCGCCAAATATAGATGAAATGCTAAAGCGTTAAAATATCAATTACATCGATATTATCTAAATTTTTATATATGAATCTCGTATTATAATTAATGTCACATCCTGTTATCGATTCCATATTGTTAATTTAATCGCATTTGCACGACGAAAATTAATGAAATATTCACTTACCTTAAGCTTCTTTCTTCAGTAGAATAATTGAATTAAGTCTAATTGAATTTATCAGGATTTACTGTTGGCGGAATTTAATCGCAAATACGTAATGTATATTGTCCGCTTGCAAAATTGTTTTTCCTGTGTTAAATATTTATTTTGAAGGCTCTACCTTCCCGCGCGTAGTAGGATCGAGTGTCTCTGGACGGCCTACACCATGTCGGAACACGTAGGCACAGTTTTCCGACAGACCTATGCTATCAACCCTTCTCGCGTCCCAGCCACCCTCGGCAACCGCTCGTTCGAGATGGTCTACACAAGACCCATATATTTCCTGAGATACGTTCCGGCGTGGCGGTGCAAAGCACCGTCCAGAATTCTCACGGGAGAGGCTGAATCCCTTTTTCCCGTGTTCCTTAAATATTAACGTGGAGAATTTCATAGGTGGTCTCGCAGTAAAATTTTCACGAATTAATTCGATATGTAACTAACACTCCCATTTTCACTTCTATATAATGATTGAATAAAAATAATTTGCGTCTCCCGATCGAAAATGACGACAAAGCTTTCTTTATAAAAAAATAATACGAAGGGATATATTTTTATTTGATAATTTTCGGAGGGTGAGATACCATATAGCTGCACTACGTGGGAAAAGATATAAAATCGGAGAGAGCACCGGTGCTCTTCTAATCGAGCCATAAAATACTTAACGTGTTTCGTTTTCGCAGAGAACTTTTTTCTATATGTATTACTCTTTCTATACTTACATTTCGTTTTCCAATGTGCGTTTGACAGATAGAGTACCGTGAGCATTTTGAACGTCGTTATTTTTTCAAGGAGAAAAATCCTTGAAAAAATTTATATAATCCGATTATATAATTATATAAAAAATATGATATATTCATTATAAAATTCTTTTTATTAATGTATAGCCACACACACACACACATTCATATATATATATATATATATATATATATATATAAAATGAAAAATATAAAAATAGATTTCGGACTTGCTGCGCGATTCTACGTGCTTTATCTCCTTACGTAAGATCGAGGATTACTCGATGCCCACGGTTTGGTATCACCCGTGGTCTAGCCAGAAAGTCAGGTGCCTTGTAAAGTAGTTGACATGCAGAGCCGGTCCGTGGTATTCTTTCTTTCTTTCTTTTTTTACTCGCTTCAACTTTTCCTATCCTCTTTTTCCACCTCCGCTATCTTCTTCTGCTTTTCCACGCTCAAGCATCCTGTCCAAGTTCGCTACATATAATGCAGCCGGCTATATTGAATATTTCGCTGAGGTAAAATGATAAAGAAATCCTCGGCAAGCTTCATGGACTTATATGGATATAGAACCGTCGCCCTCGTTGCTTTCAGAAACGAGATGGAGCACGCTTCGTGAGTAACTCAACAAGTAACTCGCGTCGTGACGTTCATTAATTTGGGAAAAATCTGGGAAGAGAATTCTAATAGTTTTCAAATCAAGTGGATCGATACAATTTTGCTGCAATCGATCTAGTCTTCTTATACATCGTAAATATTTTTAAAAAGTGATCAGATTAATTTTTTAAATAGATATTCCAAACTAAATATTTTTAATTGTTTATCGCGCGAGATATTAAAAAGAAGGATACTAAAAGAATTGATAAAGGAATGAATTTTTTATTTTCCAATACAAAAATTTTCTCTGTTGTTAAAGCGATGTGTACGTTTTATTTTTATGCAAAGAGTTTTTTTTTTGTATAAAAGGACTGCCGCTGTTGCTATTGTTTGTGATGGTATTTGCAGCTGTGTTGATAAATTTCATCCATAAATGTATAGATAATATTCTCTGCATAGGTAATATTTCTCATACCTTCTAAGACCTAACGCGAGTGGAATAATAGCGAAGGAAATTCCCCCTGGAAGCCTTTACGATCGCGGCTACAGGGCTTTTCATACAGTTTGGTCGTCTAATTTTTCCTTGAAATTATCATCGATATATATATATATACTTATATATAATTCTATCAATATTATATATATATATATATATAATTTTTAACGTTTTTTTGTATAAATTATTTCTATAAATAAAAATAATATAAATAATATAAAAATAATATATATTATCATAAATATATATAATTGAAAGTACTAAATTCTGAAATCTTATTACATCTTTTTATATAAAATTTTTCTGCTGTTATTGATATTTATCGATCATTGCTGTTATTAAAATAATCTTAGATATAAAGTAAAGTAAATATATAAAAACACACACATTCAGAATATAATATTCTAATTGTAATGCATAAAATCATTTAGGGCATATCTTATTACTTAAAAGATCTAGCCATTTGCCAAGCGACAATGTTACTGAGTCCAAAGAGAATGTATTACGTGAAAAGTTTAAAACAGTCTGGATGGTGCTGTAGAGAAGGTGACATTTTCCTCAGAACGACATTTAAGGCATCCTTGATCCTAGCAGTATCTAGTCCTAAGTATAGGCAAACTATGGAGCCATTTTAAAATTGAAGAATTGAATATACCAATGCAGGTATAGGACACTCGCATAATAAAATCTTGTGTAGAAATTTATTCCATCTTCTATGTTCATTGCTGATATTTTTCAATCTATATGTAACTTCTTTGTGAAAAATCGTTATGCAGGGGCGTATACCAAAACTTGATTCTGTCAATTCCTAGTATTCTTTATCTTTATTCAACATTTAATGACCAACAAGGATAAAATAACACTCGAGTTGACAGAGTCGAATTTTGGAACGCAACCCAGGGGTAACACAAACAATTGAAAAAAAGAAGGACTTCTCGATTTTCTTTTTCAAGAGACGGATAGAGGCACACAAAAAGGTTAGGGAATTTTTGGAGCAGCTTTCGGTACAGAATGAAGGTATAGGGGATGCACTTCAGTTGACGCGAGCGTACGTAACGCGTGCCCCTGGGGGGTCGCAATATCGATCTCCCCTCTTCGCCTCGCATCTCCCTCGCGTATTACTTCCTCCATGTCTGTTCGTTCTGCAGCATATCAACGGCGGACAGCTCGAATTGTACAAACCTAATGGAATATATGCCTTCCGAGAAGACTGTCGTCCTTCCTGAATTTATTCGGTTGGAGCTGAAGATCCGCTTTCGTCGATGGTGAAATATTGAAGAAGTCAAAACGTTGAAAGTAAAAGAAGGAAAGTTTTGGGCATGGATTTCATTATTCATTTTTAATCATTTTCATTCTCGCTGTAAAACTGGACAAAGGACAATAGAGGAGAATAGGTGATGAAGGTGGCTCGGCTGGATACTTCTGGTTTTGCGTTCTGTTCTGTTTTTTCATTCGGTTTTCTTCATTAAATTTTCAATACACATAGACTCGTAAAGTCTTTCTCGATTAAAAAAGATGAATTCTCATGCTGAAAAATTTTGATGTATCCTTAAAATATCTTATGATGTAATTCAAGGGTTCGAGTACAAAAAACGATCAGCATCATTTTTTATACAGCAGTTCTATTTTTAATAACACAAATAAATTCTTAAAAAGAATTTTTAAAAAACTTTTGTCAAGCATATATATTATGTGAAATATTTTACGAAAACAGTTGAAATATAAAAATCACTTTGTTCAGAGTTGTTAGAGTTATCTATTTCTTATATATGTCAAAAGATACGTTGAATCTAAATTCATAAAGTTATTCTCGTCAAAAAATGGAGCTAATTGATTTTTGCATCGAATTCTTAGATTATACTTGATTGAATGAATTGCATATAGAGGATCTTGGAAACGCACAGAGGGGTTTACACGACGGTTTACGTATGTTGATTAAAATATATATGTATATGTATATATGTACATAATAGCGATATCATTAATAATAAAGTTAATAAAGTTAAATAAAATTAATGGTATAATAATATCAAGTGATCCCGCGAATGGGGAACAATTGTCGATTCGTTGCTACTGTGATACCTTCCGAGGATGGTTTACAGACGTTCTTTAGATACTCTTGCGCTTCGCTGCTCTCCTCTTCCGTCGCGCAAAACGTTGTAGAATGCTGAATCCTTGGGAGGAGGGTAGGTAGATAGATGTCTTTTTTGTGACTTACATCCTCCCCTCGCGATGTACGCTGTTACGATTTTGAAAAAAGCTCTTGATCATCCAGGCAGCTAGAACTTCGCCTAAACTTGCAAAAGTATCGATCTCGCAATGTGTCACTTTTAAAGAGTTAAAATTATCACTTAGAGCCCAAGACCTCGCAGGGTTCGATATGTCGTGATCTGTGCAGTTAACACACCGACTATACGATCGTAATACATTGTGAGAACTTTGCAAGCTTCATCTTTAGTTGACGTTACGTATTTTCCTGTTACATTGTTTCTATCGACTGACGTCTCGTCGTGATAGTCGATGTGCTAATGGAAACAACCACGCGCACAAGCAAAGAGACTACTACACTATTACAATTCTATTCATTACAATTACTTCACTTTCCATCGTTTTAAAGTTAACGAGCTTGGAACTTTCCCTTTATTACGGGCGTCGTTTGTGATAATATTACTGCTCGCGTTCACGAGATTTTTACGAAATTTTTAGTAATATCTAATCTAAAATATATCGTTTCAGAGCTATTTAAATAGATCGTATATACTATCGTACAATTTGTACTTGAAGTAAACGTACAAAAAAAGCATTTGTCTATTCACTAGCCCCCCCTAGCACTCATGAAAGTAATGCACACGAAGAAATGCGCGAGCAGATACAACAAAATAATATTTAGACTTAAGAAAATATATTAAATATATACGGTACGATTGAATAATATATTGAATAATTCCTATCCATTTGTTTGCACCGCGCTGTTTCTCGTTCATAAATACAATAAAAAAAGGCAATTCTTGTAATAACTTGTTAGCATTCGTGGCTGACAAGGATAAGATCGCCGTGAAAAGACAGGCTATGAATATTTATACGATATCTCGCGTTCTATCACAGGCATGAATACTCCGACGCGTCTTTAATGTTTGACATAATTACCTATAAATATACTTATATAATTATACGTGTCGTATATATGGGTGTGTGTGTGTGTGTGTGTGTGTGTATTTTTTCGAATTAATAGTTAGATTAGAGGATAAACGCGTCGGATAAGAACATCGAACCTCGTTGTATACTTTATCAAATAGATACTCAGGTGGAAGAAAGATCCATGCAATTTTTTTATATAAAAAAATCAAATACCGATGAAATTTAGAGTCTACATTAGATGTAAATATTTGCCAACAATGAAAACATTTAATATATTACGTTTCTATTTGTACGGAATAATTTCTAATTTGTATCACAAAGTTTTTTTCTTCTATTTCTGGTAAGAATTCTTCGGTTACTTTTTCTCAACTTAAAAGATTTCTAATTACCTACTAATTATCTACTGATCTACTAATAAAAATTGCTATTAAACTCTCTTACTTCACGCAGAAAAGTCTACTGATTCGTCTTGATATCGTGAGTTCTCTTCTATATTAGGCCATATCATGATTAATGGGAATTAAATCCCAATTGCGTATATACTTCCATTATCAATTGTAAAAAGATTAAATCTCTTCATTTTTGGTCTCGTTAAATCCCCGTAATTAAGTTTTCCAGCCTCCTTATTTGCATCTACTGATCCACTACACCTCATTGATAAGGTCTACGTACCGTAGAAATATATGTCTTCGTTGTAATCAATACGATTCATTCTATCGCAGTTACTCTTCATCCGATATGTATTATCGAAATTTTTGATCAATAATCTCAAGTTTCGATTTACTAATAATGGGCAAAACCAATATCCAAAGGTATACGCGATCTTCAGTTTGATTTAAGGTATCGGTCATTACGGAAGGCGAAGGATTCGATCACATAACAATGGATACCGTGAAACTTCTGATACGATAAGACGTGTAATATGACCGTTGTGTATTATCGTAAAAATGAAAATTACCCGCGATAAGATGCGCTGGATCCCCGCGAGAATAATTTCAGATCGAACGAGTTGCTTGATCAAATATTAATGGGAATTACGTGCGTCAGAGGCGGTCAATGCTGCCTGTCATGAATAACCATCTGCAAACCATGACGAATGAATTCGACGCTTCCGTGACTTGTCGAAAGTACGATAACGCGACGAGCGACCGCCACGGATAATTGCGCGATGCAATTTGCACAATTACCATCGATTTTCGGACGAGCAAGGGAGCAGATGAAAGGAGGAGGAGAACCGATGTGAAGAAATTTATGTCAAAGAAAAAGAGAAAGAACGTAACGATCTATTGCCTGACGTCTCACTCACCTCACTGACGTCCCTCGCTGCTTGTTGGCGCACCCGCGTTAATGTTACCTCTACTTTCCGTAATTAGTAGCCATGTCAGATCTACGCATTAAGCCTACTTGTATCACTCGTCGGAGATCAAGTGTAATTAGATACCAGATACATGCGATCCTCCGATTACCGGATTCCGCGCGTGGAAACGAAAGGGGGTAAGTGTAACATGTGACGGTGTACCGATACGTACGGGATAAATTAGCTACTACAGAAAGAGAGATACTGATATTTATATCTATGTACATACGCGCGCAACACACGACGCGAGCGAACCGATTGATCCGCGTATCGCACTTTGAACTCTTATAATAATCGACGCATTACGGAATAAAAATCGAAAGGTCGGGCCTTGTCTTGGGGACGCTTCCGTCTCAAAGGATTTTCATCATGAAATCCGTCGGGAATAGATAATAGACGTTCTTACACGGGTATATATAGACGTGATATACAGACAAAATGGACATCTACATAAACAAGTGTTCAATATAGGCACGGTATCAAAGATATGGTGGGAGATTACACTGTAGAGATTACTTATATCCAGGCGCTATGTGGTGAAATGTATATTTGAAAAATCTAGGAAGGATCTCATGAATACATATAGTCACTGTCTACTTATCTACGAAGAGTACTACAATACCCCGGATTCACGGAATAAACGCTGGTTTCGAATTGTAACGCACGCTGAAGCAGGAAATTTTTATTGGCGAATACATCAGGTCGCATCAGAACAGTGCATCAGCGTGCTTTACAATAAAAGGTGAATCATCCTGAAAATTTTCTTTGAGCTATATAATTCGAAAAATAAAATCTTAATCTAAGCTCATGTGACAGTTTATTTCTTCTTCCATCTTCCGGATTAATCATCTAATGAGATATTGATGTATAATTAAAGACGTATATCGTATTATGAGAAAACTTTTTGATATTTGTGTGTGGCTATATAATTACATAATTACATAATATCATAATTACAGTTGGCATTGCTGATGTTAGTAAAAAATTATATTTATAATTCTATCAAAAATATATATATCTACGATTAGTACTTATTTTTTTGATAGAAGTATAAATATAATGATTACTAGCGCTATTAATTATAGCATAATAATCATTATTAGGTGCGCAACTAAGTTCTCGCTGTTATTTTGATGAAAATGCAATCAAAATAACAGCGAGAACTTAGTTGCGCACCTAATAATTATGATATCATATAATTATAGTCACAAATAATAGAAACTTTTCTTTCAGTACTTAATGTTTATACTCGCGCGTAGCGCTTGCACAATCCAAGAAAGCTTTAAAAGCTTATTAACTCTAAGCCATTAAATGTGAAACACTTTAAACACTAAAAGCTTAAGCTAAAGAGCAGTTGGTTTCTAGTATTAATTACAATCAGTAAACACATTAAAACAACTTCAACTCGATTGCCATTTATCGCTGAGTTTACACAAACTTGTTAATTATTTGTTACCTAACTATTGCAGAAGTCGTTTACGTTACTCTTTTATTTTCTACCAAGAAGAAGCTTCAAACAGTAGCTAATAATTTGCACTAAATCTTTTCCAAGACTATTTGAGAAATAATTTCAGTTGGTACACATTTGCGTGTATTTCGCGATCCGGTTCCGATCAATTACGTTTGATCAATTATAGGACAATCACTTATAGATACGGATAACGGTGAGAGGGGAAGGAACAAAGTTTTAGTAAAAGCAATTAGCATGGAATAAGAGTATTTTTAATGATTTTCAACAACAACAGGTACAGTGTGTAACCAGTGTTTACCTGTAGTAAATACGTTGGTAATTATTCTCTTTCTCACAATTCTGTCTTTCTCTTTCTCTCTTGCACGGTGTTTGCCTCCTATTATTATCCTACTGCCGCTTAAATCTAAATTACCGTCTTTTGCGCTTACCCATCTATATATACGGATAACCAAATTATTTACGTGATTACTACTAGATCTTTACTAGTCGGTTGTCTAACTAACTAATTCTATTCTAATTGTGTACGTGTGTGTACGTGTGTATGGATGTATACGTGTTGGAATTTGGATTTTTTTCTACTGGCAATGATCTTATCATTTTTCTATAATCGTTTTATCAGCGTTTATTAGCTCGGTGAAGATGTATTACTTAAGAGATCCTTAAGAGGCATCTCGAACGCTTAAAAGGATTTGAAATAAAACGAGTGTAGTTAGTACCATGCGGATCAATACTCCGTCCATCATTACTTTTGCATCGATCGCATTTTGACGAACACGTGGCGAAATTCGCGAAAGGAAAATAATGAAATCATTGTCAGTGGAACAGAATGAGCGAAAGAGTGGGCGCTATATCGAAGTTTCTCTGAAAGGAATTATATACGGGAAAATACAGAAATATCAATCTCAACTTTGTCTTCCTGCACAAAGTGCACAATTGACTTACACTACGGAATAGATTCTCCCACAAACGAATGAATAAATAATTAAATAACTAACTACGTCGCGTGCGATCGTCGTGATCGTTCGATACCACGACTTTTCAATATCCTCGTTTTCACATTTTTTCTTTCGAAACGATCTTTTCAAATCGATATTAAAATGATATCGGACGTGTGACGACGATCGTCGAACAATAATAATGATAATAATAATCAGTGACGTATAATAAATATATGGAAGAATATGTTTGGTGGCTGTGTTTGATCAATAACAGATTACATGTCTCGCATAGAGCTAATGATACTTAATGATGAAGTCGAGCTTTTCAATTATCACGTAAGATATATTGCTACCAAGCTACGTATATATACGCTAGGGGCCGAGGCTAAATCCGATCTTCGAAATGTCTCTCGTCGGACAAAAAAAAAACATGAACACACAAATCCGTATTCTTCACCTTTTTCTTCCTCCCCGAAGAGATGAGAAAAACGCCGAAAGAAAGGCGGTCCCCGTGGAAATATAATCGACATTCGCGTCGCGTTTTTCTCACGACGAAGGATTTTCGAAGAGCGAATCTTACCCCGGTCATCACCTGTCATCACGCTGTCATGGTACGACACGTATGTGAAGGTCGATCGACCTAACTCATTGTTTTCGTTTCACTTTCGTTATATATATATATATATAGCTGACTGTTGATCTCTTAAGGACCATTTCTTAAAACGTGTCGTAATATAATTATTCGATATTTTGACGAACTGAATAGAAAGGAAGAAAATTGACGTAGCGAATAGCAGCAGGTCGAAAGCCGATCACAAGATTCGGTACCAACTACTACTTATCACGTTTCGTAATGCCTTATGAAATTAATAAAGTCACTGACGTGCTCTCTCTCTCTCTCTCTCTCTCTCTCTCTCTCTCTCTCTCTTTCTTTCTCACTGATTCACTCATCTTCAATAAATATCGTTTAATATTTCAAGAGGAAAATATTTACATTGTCTCATAGAGAAAAGAGTATTTACAGTGTGAACTATATAAAAGAATAATGCTTCTCTATCATGCTCATCACGTACGAATTTCAACATGTGGAAGTTATAAGGCGGTGCGATAGAATCAACGTAAAGTCGTTCTTGTCGTGCGGAAGAATACACACGAGTATTCTTTTATTTTTTTCTTGGAAGACCCCATTTTTTGATTTCCGAATATTGTCGTGCGACGAGTCGCACTGATACTTCACATTTGATATAAATGTTAACATCGTTGTATAAAATTTAATAAAATATCTCATATGTAACTCACGATATGAAATCTACGATTATAAAGTAAAGAAATCGTGAAAGAAAAAAATCTATTTTATGGAATTTACAGAAATATCGAGACGATTTCTATGTTAATTTCTATTTAAAAATTTGCCTGTAATAAAAAATATAGTTATAATTTAGGTGAGCGTAAACTGATATCTCAAGTATAAAAATTTTCTTCATTTTTTTATTAACAAATACAATGCGTCGAAAATTATGACAATTGATGTCGATACGCATAAATTATAACAGGTTTAAGAAATATTTATTGAAACTTGTGCCCGTGCACGAGATGTTAATGCAGTTTATGGCAACCTAAATTGTAATTATATTTAGTAAAATAATAACAAACTAAACGTACACTATAAAATAATGACAAAAGACATTATTTATTATATCATGCATATAATTTTGCAAACAACTCTTCTGTAATTTCATTTGATTTTATGAAAGCTTTTTACGAAAGATAATTAATTACTCATGAGTTACATACTAGAAAATTATATTTTGGAATTTATCGCTTGTTCTCAGAATTGAATGTTTTTAAAATCATTGTTTTCAAAAATCAACTTCGAAGTCAAAGTTGAATATTTATCGTGTTGAAAAAAACTATATACTTTTGTAAAATATATCACGTTGTGTCTTACTCAGATTGAGTAGACAAATGAGTATTCCAAAAATTATAGTTTTAATGAAAATTACCGTGTGTTGCAGCATTATTAAAATTCACTGCGCACGACGCTTCGTCAATTAAGTGACATGCGTGACCACTGTTACTCCGTTAATTAAAATGTACATATTTCACTTCGAAATCTACAATACGTTTGTTTTCCGATATATATCGATATGCAAAATGCTAAGTTGTAAATATTCAATGATACTCGTGACATAAATATTCACGAATACTTGCGATTATATTGTCATGTTGTAAGTTTATGTCGTTTTAATCGGCAATTATCTTGATTTATATTATTAAGATACATCTTGCAGAACAAAATATATAAGCTATTTCGAAAATGAATTGCTTTAAAAAAAAAAAATCATATTTCTCAATATAAAATAAATAATTTCGAAATACAATTTTGTTAAATAATATTCAAATATATATAATATTTCTCAAATATATTCAATAATTTCTCTAAGAACGACAAATAAAATATTGCACGCTTCTGAAATAGTAATTTAAGTCTTATTGATTCGTTAATACATGGAATATGCTTGTTGTCACTGAGATAATTATATGAAAAGAACAAAGCAGCACAATGTCAACTCGTTGGCAAAGCGTCGCGTAACAAAACGATTCAGGGTGACACTTTCTCACCCAGTATGAAAAATCGAGAAATTGAATTGTCCCTTTGTGAAATCTATGTCTACATTCTAGCGCACGCTCGTCCTTTTCGCCGTTATTAATCATACAACTGTTATATACGCATAAAAGTAGATATAGTTTGGTATATATATATATATATTATATATATATATATATGTGTATATAGATTAGTTTTTTTTAAATAATATATATCTATATATTATATATATATATATATATTTATTTTTATAAATATAATTGTGTGTACGTAATGTATATGTGTCAATGTCGTGTATTTGTATACGTGTGTAGATATAATATATACGTATTGGAAGAACAAGACGCCGCCACGACGCGCGTGTTCGGCTTTAAAAAAGCGCTATGAAAAACGCGTGGGTCCCATTTCGAAAAAGTCACTCGAAAAGTAAAAGAGCAGTCATGGTGCACGCTGTCGTGTTTATAGGTCATTTAAAAAGTATCCGCGGTTTTTTGTTCAATTTTTGAATGAAAAAAACCGCGGATACTTTTTAAATGAATACAATGCACAATCGTTTCTGGTTTGCTCTTTCTCTTTTTTTTTTGCTCTCTTTATTGTCGTGTCTGCGACAATACGTCTTCGTCGGTCTCGCGGCCTCCTAGCCGAAACGTTTTCGTGTATATCTCGTCGAAATAAAACGCAAAATTCTTGAATCGCGCATCGTTCTTACAGGGTGACTCGTTAACAGCAGGATTTGAAGATTACCATCACGCTTGATAATATAATTTTCGCGAGCTTTAACCGCGGATTTCGCCCAGTACGATTAATATGAAAATTAACACGCTATTAATATCGTACACGAGGGTTTTCGATTTTTTTCAACAAATTTTTTAATTACACGTTGAGCGCAAAGCATATAAACGTTACGCGATCAAATGTGGTTATCGGTCGAGGATATAATATACTATATTACATTATTCGATATAATATTAGATTATTCGATACGAGGGTTCAATGAAAATTATCTTCTTGGAAGAGAGCGAATGTTTTTTTTTTTTTTTCAAATTGAATTACATCCGATACACATATCACCCGTGTAAAAATCGATGTGTGAGTGCACCACGTTTTTCACGCGAGACTTTAAAATTCGATTTTTTTTTCAACAATCTCACTTGCTACTAAATGTGATAGTAATGATGATGATGATGAGAATAATAATGAAGATGATTGGTGACAGTGATGTTGGATGACAGCAATAACGACGAATCATTACAGATATTCAATGATAATATATTTATTTAAATCACACATGCGATTACGTAAGGCCTCACTGCCTCTTATAACACGGTTGTCTCGCGTCACGATAAGATTAATTATGACATATCGGTATAGTTGGGCTTTCGGTACGTATAGATTTCTATAAATTATTCATTATTACGTTATTATTCTTGTTATTAATATTTGACAAAGAAATACTCGAAATAACGTAGTTTAGTTATAATCTCGTGTAATAAAACATAATATTGATAGAAATTAAAGGAACGACGAATACAAATAATCTAGATCTATTGTATTTTTACATGGGAAAAGCGGAAATGTCTAAAAATTTAATTAGATATAAATCTGAAAGCAATTTTATTGGACCACCTAAATAATTATATCATGAATGCTCAAATAGATTGCTAGAATGTCCAAACTCGTAGCAGGGTTATCATCACCAATAATTTTTTGATCTGTCTAATAATAATAATAATAATAATAATTTTGTGTCTCTCTATGTTTAGCTTACTTTAGCAAAACTTTCCTTTTTTTCCTCGTGCAAAAACGCTTTTTTCCCAGGGAATATTTTTCCGATCAGACTTTGACGCAGCAAGAACAAGGTTGATCATTTCCATTGAGAATCCATCGCGAACGCGAGACAGCCGCTCAGAAATATGTTAGTATGTACAAATCGTTACACATGCACGGGCGCATCCTCGTTGTGTAGCCTCGATACAGGCATTTTCTCGTCAACGAGTTAGCCCCGATATTGATATATTTTATAATAGTAGACACGCCGTGGCAACGATACGTTTCCATCGACATCGTCATATGAATCACAAAATTGTCAAACACCTCGACGAGTCCTATATCGGAGGTGCAATAAATAGTGCAAAAAAGGAGTTGTAAACGTATCATTTTGATTGACATTTAATGCCGTTTTTTTTTTCTACTGAATCACATAAAGGCAACTACCAAGAATGCTACAACGCGAGATTTTGAAATTGAATTGCAATTTTCAAGCGTTCCCCGATACGTCTTCCTCTTTTCAAAGCCACAATCGAAACGCAATCGTCTCCACGCTGAGTTTCAGTCAATAATGTAATGTCCAGAATCGGAATCGAAAAAGTCAGAACCGTATCATATTTTGTAAATTGACACGCTTCTATAATACGTTTTGCTTTGAGATCTCCGCGTATCTATCACAATAAGACTCTTCTTTGGTAAGGAATTTTCACGTGAACATTTCCCGTGAAAATCTTCGCGACGTTCGATCCAGTTTCCCGAATCACTCCCCGGCTTTCCGACTACTTTCGAGACCGACTCTGCTCAAGATTACTCCAAAAGTCGCAATTATGCACATAACTACGCCTACACCATCGATGATTCTCTATCGCTAGTACTACGAGCGACATTTACTATACAATACGTGATACGTCTTTTCTTCAGTGTTAACAGCGAGGAATAAGGTACACTGGAAACGATATTGTTATTCGATAACACCAATGCTCGCTATGTAAGAGGCCCGCGTGCATCGCATCCGTCCCTACAACTTTCGAGGATACGACACTATTCGTCTCACATCGAAGCGCTAAGTGCTAGATATTGCTAGATATCATTACTGTATACTATAACAAAATTGTAATTCTCTATTTTACCTTTACAAAACGGTATATATTTATGGTAGATATATTTTGTATATTTTCGATATGTTCGAGACAATATATATGTTCGTGTACGATTGTGTCAGGTAATTATGCTGATGTAAAGTGTGCTTTCAGCAAATTGGTAATACCAAAGGTTAATCTATACCTATGAAACTGGGAGCATAAAATGCCCCGGGCGACGTCTGTCGCGTTTCTGACGGATGCGATGCTTTCAGTACTCCAAACACATTAGTTCCGTAATGTTCGAGCACGGTGTTTTTCAAACTGTTCCCAAACTGTTCAAAAACTCTTCACCGAAGCAGATGGATCGTAATTCGTCGTACGTTTCGGGATGTAAAGCGTTAAATTGAAGCATTAAACTCAGCCGTTCATTTTGTTTATGGAAAGAAAATTTATTTTTCTCAAATCGTTTTTATCTTAATCGGTATTTATTTCCTTAATTGCTATTCGCAAATGTAGGGTGTAATTTAAATTAATGGTATCTTTAAAGTTGACATAATTTTTTGAATGGTTTCTTTTTAAGGTCAAAATGCAAGGAATAAGATTATATAAGATTGAGAAAAAAATATTTGTTATAAACAATTTTTCACGTAGTCGAAGAAAAATATCAGAGTTCACTGGATACTATTAGGATTAAAATCTACATCTTTAAAATGCGGACTCTTAAAGGCTATTCGAAAGTAATCTCGATTCCAATTGTAGACCACGGGAAAAACATTCCGATTGAAAAACACCAGCTCGATGTAGCTCTACAAGGGTAATATCGAAGTAAGAAAAAACTGAAGAAAAAAAAAAGGAAGGGGAGGAAAAGAATAAAAAAAATCTTACCTGGTTTCGCCGTGTGCATCGTTCCTCGGAACAGCCGTCTCGGTTCGCCAGCCTTGTATTCTCACGTTCTCTCTAGCAATCGACACTCAATTCTACTGCCTATAGAAATTAATATGCGTCTAAATCGCGGGCGTCCCAGGGCTTTCCCTTCCATTTCTTTTCTTTCGTTACACGTGGAGAGCAAGATGGGCATAGAGATCGGATTAAGGCACTCGGGTTATGTCAAAAATCGATCGTTACAATCGTTAGGAATGGATTTCGGAGGGTGGGGGCTCTGAGGTTGATCGCACGGAGAAAGCAATTGGAAAGGACCGTTGATCGCGGGGGGTTTCGAAAGAGGGAAGGGGTGGTGTATATACTTTCGTTTATTTCTCCGGGTACACCACCGAAAAATCATATGAGGAAGTGGAGGGGATCGTGGAGGAGTAATAGTCGCCTTATCGATTCTTCGAGCGCCTTTTCGGCGAATAAAAGATCTTTTTTTTTTTTTTCATTTCTTTGTTTTCCTTCGGGGATGAAGAAGCGAGTCGGGGTTGGTGAGGGATGAGCGTACGAGTAAAGCATTCGCTTTAGTTACGCTTTAATCCTCGGCTCGCTGCCTTCGGCTCGCTTTTTATTGCTTCTACAACGTCTGCCGGAAGATAGACTCTCTCTCACTCTACTATCACATTTAGCGAGAATATTCTTAGCTCTCGTATGTCCGTAAACCTCCCCTCTCATACGCGGGGAGGGGAAAAAGTGACAAAGAGTAGGCGCGTATCATCGCGTCACCGACACGGGTGTGTAAAAAATTCGCTATACGATCTATTTAGAGTACCTCGGTTCGGCTAATTACTCTTGTTCTCTCTCTCTCTCTCTCTCTTTCTTCGCTAGTTGCTCTACTTACGATTAACAAGATTGACGAGATCGCGTCACGATGTACGCGTGAGATCACTCTTTTTCAAAGGCAAAACGATATATATACGTACGTTACGTTCTCTGATATACAATATATCGTATCTGATATTGGTTACCGGAAGACACCGAGTACCCGCGTGAAGGGCGATAGGCGAAAAGAAACGCAGCCACTTCGCGATTGTAAATTAATTTTCTTTTGCATTTTCGGAAAACAATTCGGATTCTCTCTGCGTTCCATAAAACGATACTCAGGACTTGGAAATTCTTTCTCCGTGCTGTGATGGAGCCGACACGCTCGTATCGGCGAAACACGTTTTACCGATGGGCGGATTCATCATCCTCTTGTCGGATATGAATCATTTATATCCGCTGTTCTTTTCGATCTTGCCGTTATAAAGATCAGACTATTGTAATTTCCAGCGTAAATGGCTGTTCTTACCGCGTGAAAAAGAAAAAGTTTTTGCCTCACAGGCCTTATTCCTCTCAGAAATACAATACGATAAATACTTTACTACGTTGAACGTAAAAAATAATACGCGTCCGTGCGAGAAGTAAAGAAATTTTCGAGGAATTTACACCGAGACTAAATAAATTAAATCCTTCGTCAAACGTGAGGAAGAGAAAGGCGCTCATCGTTAAAGACGCTTTTTTTTTGATCGAGCGTAGGTAGGATCGGTGATTTTTTTTTTTCGGGATGGGATAAGATGTGGTTTCATTTTTACACGACGAAAAATACGCCTACGCGCCTCCAAAAGCTAGTAGAACACATATCTACTTCGATATAAAGTAGCAAAACTTTACGCGCTATGTTGTCCGGCTATGGATATGTATTATCTGTACTAGTTAAGAGAGGAAATTGGATACACGTTTAGGGAGAAAAATAGAGGGAAGGGAAGAGACAAAAGGTACAAAAACTAGGACAGAGAACAATATGAGGGACGCATATAGCTGCTGGCATAAAAGCAAATTATTACTGTATTGTTCTATATGCTTATATCAAATGTACAAAATTAACAGTAATAGTATTATGTAATCGTATTATGTTATTTTTTCTAACGAAAGTAAGTTTATTAATTCACTCACTTTTCTAAAATTTCAATTCAGTGCTTATTATACATACATTTTCCGGCTCGATTTATTTTCCATTGAAGTTTTATTAGCTCTTTATTCTTGGCGATTACATAATTATAGGATTTTATCCATTTTTGCGATCATATACAAGCAATCATATGTATGTCAATTTAAATATTAACGCACTGTGTATTATGACTTTTAATTCTTTTTCGTTATCAACAATATCTTGCAAGATTTTAATGAATATTATTTAATGAAATAATGATAATGCCTGTTTGCAGCTATATCGTTTCTCAGAAAAGGGTTTCTTTTCTCTTAATCGATATCAATTTTATTGAAATGAACAAGTGTTAACTGTGTCATTTCAATGCGGGGATTAAGGAAATAGTGAGGAAGGAGGAAGTGTCAATTAAATACGTCGAGATATACTCTTACTTGCCGGTTAAAGTGCGCCAGAGGTGGTCTAGCTAAGATGCATGCGCTACAACAAATTCGCCGACTGTTTTAAACCACTTAAGAAGCGTCAGGGATGATAGAGGGAACAGGAGACATAATCATCAAGATGGCTATCTAGAGAAAAAATGCGCGCTATTTTCTCTGGTTGGCCAAAACGGACATGGAAATGATTTCGAATTCTCTTTTTCTGTCCCGGCTCTCTTTCTTCTTTAATCGTTCTGTGATTCCCCTCATAATCGAGTAATTTCATTATCATCGATTTGTGCAGAATATTCTAAAATTACTGAACATCTTTCTTATTAATAGAAAGAGCTCTAAAAATTCTTTAAACGCGATTTAAGACTCGAAAAGCAGAGATACGATATTTCCAACTTCTAAACAATTCCAACAATTATTAAAAATAAATGACTTTTAATGAATTGAACTTCACTGGAGGAGAAATATAACAGAATCATATAGTTAATCTGGCGTAAAGTTTTACAAAATCTTTATTCGAAAATACATAACGTTGAAAAGTAACGATAAAGGATGCTTCAATGCCAAGGAAAAAAAGCCTTGAGAGACACCCAGTTTTGGGACATGCTGTATAGCATGCACGTCAGTAATCCTCTTTACACAAGAAGTAGCAAATAGAGCAACAAGTGATACTGAAGTTGGAAGTCGGCCGGCGTTACCGAAGTAAATGTAATATTTTTCTTTACGAGATCCGCGCAGGTTTTCGATTTTTCTTATATATTCGAGGAGTACAAACTCGAGAGGTGAAGTCGAATCGATCAAAAATCCGAGACAACCTCGACGATAGTCCAAGAAATATAAATAAATATTTATTATCTCCGCGAGGTGATAAATTCAGTACGATTAAATAAATTTGATATCGTCATTAAGAATCAAACAAATTTAAATATTATTATTATTTTAGTAGCAGAATATTGGTTACAATCGCAGCATGAATCAAACAAATAAGATAACATAAATTTTTTGACGTAAAAAGTTCTGCACAATTCATTAAAAAAATTTTATTTCAATGAGAATTATAATTTTATACGAGATATTGTAAAGAATTTTTGGAAATTGTTACAATAATAATTAATAATAATGTTACGATGACTGTTAATAATTTATAAATATAAAATGTAATTTATATTTATAAATTTTTACAAATTTCTATAAAATTCTATAAATTTTTTTAAGAAAACCAAAATGCTGAACAATTTGCTATCAAATCCGCTATCATTTGTACGTGAAAAGAATCACTTTTGTAGCATTAGACATACATAAATTTTCATTTTTACGAAATTGTGAACTATTGTCACGATCTTACAGTCACGAAATTTCGGATTTTGGAATTTGCCAATTAGCGAGTTGCCACCTCCGCGGGGCGCGCGACGCCGCGTGTTCTACCGGGGCGCAAAACACAGACGCTTGGTCGAGCGTTAGTGATAAGAAGTCAGAACAATGATTATTATTACTAGAGGAGCAGTAAAAAGAAGGCCGATTGTACGATGTACATAAGTACGCTACATATATACGTCTTCTATATTATGTATATATACATAAAACATATTATAATATGTGATATAAATATTTAAGTATATATATATATTATTTAATATA